>CM063600.1:3140751-3338875 GCA_032356905.1 Salix exigua
ATATTGTAAACCTGTATATCAAAGTCCTTGAAACTCTTACATAACAAAAGCAAACAATAAAACTTCTTTACCTCGTGACCTAGCACAGTTTCCAAAGGTAGGTAAGAATAAAAAAGGATTAGATAATTATGACATCATACTTGAGCATGATGTGATCACTTCAGATGGAACTGATGATTTCTAGTCACTTCAATACAAGAACATTAAAAGGCGAGGTAAAATAATCCAAAAAAACTCAATCTTCCTTTGACTTGAGTTGTCTTGCAAGTAAGAAAAGTGCCACAGTGGTACAAGCAGACAGAAAGGCTGATGAGAAGCAAACGGCAAGTAGAGCTACTCTTAGAGACTGCATCCAGAAAATTTAAGGTTTTAGTACGACTTGATTATTAACAGGTTCTAAGAGGAACAGATGCAATTAAAATTCATTATGCATTTTTCCACCACCTTGGCCAGAAGTAAAGCATTGTCGTTTGCATACTCCAGTGAACTCTCTGGAATGCTTTGAATGCCTTGAGCTAGTTCCCATGAAAGAATCCTACATTTCAAAACTGAATGTTTAGGAAATGTTTCTCCTCTCTGTTCTAACATTAGATGTTGAAAAATGGAACTGACAATTTATATGGAATATTTACCCAAATACAAGTCCAATGACAGCCCCAATATTAGCTTTCTGTGGTGTTATTTCAACCTGTAGCTCTCCAAACTGCAGATGGGATTAAAATTGCTAATCATATATCTCATGTGTACTAAATCTATTTGAGGTAACATCTCGATAAACAGGGGGTTATCAGCTACCTTGAAGACTCGTGTTTCTTTCTTCGATTCCTCGTCAGTTTCCATCAGCATTGAACTTGCAGAAAGAAGCTTTCCCGTTGTAATCATTGTTTGTGCAATCTGTAATGGTTGAGTGGTATTAAATCAATTGTCTTGCTTCAGAAACACAATCTCCAGTGTAACAAACGTCAGATGTAGAAAGGAAAGACATTGTTGATGAGCTTGCAAAGTATAGATAATACATCTGAGATGCGGTGCACTACAGTTGACATAAACCAATTACTAGTTCTTTTAACAAAGATTTCGAACAGCAACTAGAATATTACTATTTTTCTTTCATCAAGGGACTCCAGATGGAGCAAGAGATTGATCTCAGACAAACAATTTACTAAAGTATCTTCTAGACAGATCAATGTGTGCAAATAACCTAGAACGATTGGCCAAAAGTAGAATCTTCAACTCAAAGCAGCACAGGAAGAGCAGCCAAAAATGCAGTCTGTGAACCTTGCAATTGTGCTGAGATAAAGAAATACTTCACAAATTTAATAAAAATCAGAAAAAAAGATACATTTTGTTTGAATGGACCAGCTACAAGACATGTCAAAATAATCATAACGTGGCAAAGCAGCATCAGAATAAATGCTAGTAATTGTGTGTCAGCAGAGTTTCAAGTTGACATCTTGGCATGCTCTTTTCTCGAGACAAATCGTGCTTTGATTTTAACATTTGAAGAAGAAATTCAGAAGAATAATTTGTTAAGGAACCATCTCACCTAAAAGCTTAAGCTTGTAGGTGAGGCCCCAGAATATGATTATATTATACTTTAACACACCCCCTCAAGCGAAAACCCTTTGGGCTTGAAACTTGCACAGACCCACATTACCTTGTGCTTGATTTTTTTATCAAATAGAATGAGGGTGATGAGATTCGAACTCGTGACCGTTGGGTCAACAAGACTCTGATACCATGTTAAGGAACCATCTCACCTAAAAGTTTAAGATTGTGGGTGAGGCCCCAGAATATGATTATATTATACTCTAACATAATTGACATTGATGCAAGTTAAACAACTAAGTAAAAAAATAGTGCAGTTAATATAGCAGTTGATTTTTATCCCACACAATGTATCCACTATAAAAGGATTTTCAATATACATTTTGCATGGTATTAACATGATAACAATAATGAAAGCACAAGATGAGCTTTAAAGTTCGATGAAGTACCTTTTGCAGTTCACCCTGACCATACTGTCCCATGGATTGGAACCTCCTTCCAGAAGATATCAAACGTTTGCCAAATGCTAAAAAAACATAAAAAGAAGCACAAGCTTCGGATTAAAAAAAAAACTCTAAACCATGCACCCCATGTCAGTTATGAATGCTCCTATTCTTGCCTGATTTAGCATTGTTTGTTAAGGATCTCTCCAGCATAGGCAACTTGCACGCTAAAGCTTGGGAAGTTGATGTTTCACCCAGCTCCCATGCTCGAGAGAGATTTAACAAGATTTCTCCCAGCTCTTTACCGCACTAAGAAGGTATATCCAAAGTAGTTTCAGCGAAAAATTCTTTTCATTGTAGTCAACAGCATTACAAATATGGCCAAACATAGAGGAAGCCTAAAATGAGAATTAGGTGACAGCAAAATGGTGAGATATACACCTGCAGTTCTTATTGCAACAAACTGGTAGAGAGGAAAAAATGATAGGAACTACGAAAGTCGAATGAATTTTACAAATCACACTTGACAACCTCTATTTTTTTACACTCTACTAATATTCCCAGAATACCAGATCATCCTAAACATAACCATGGAAGCTTTGCTGTGGTTTTTTTAAAGATTCTTTGCGCTCAAAGGTCTAGTAAATTGGAGTCTGGCCATTTGGCATACTGTGCTTACTCATTTCTAATTAAAAAAAAAAAAGTGTGAAAACAAAACAACTGACCTCATCAAGAACCGGTCCATTCGAAAGATCAAAAGCTGCATCATTTAACTACAGAAACAAATATAACACCAACATAAATTATCTCAATTGACCAATAAAACAACCTCTAACAAGCAAAAAAGACAACTTAAGTACGTTAAAAAAGAAAATCACAAATTCAACTCACGTCTAATCGAAGATCACGTGGTAATTGTTGGAAATAATCTGGCGGAAGATCAAAGCAGTCCTGCAACCCCAGAAGACAAAAACACATAAAAAATAACTAGAACAGTATACAATTTCGGAAAATGAAAAACATGACAGTATATGCAAAATATATCTAAATGCGTATCTGGGGTGCTTACAGAGAGTTCTTGAAGGAGGGATTGCGGAGAAGGGTCAATAGACTGAGGAGAGTCTGATGATTCTGTGAGGGCAAAAGGTGGGATTTTAAGAGGTTTTGAAAGGAGAATCTTCTTGGGTTTTTTAAGAGAGGTTACAGAAGGGACATGGTGTGGAATTTGAAGAAAGAGAAGGAGAGGAGAGGAAGAAGAGAGAGTTGGCAGTGGTTGATGGAGGAGGAGGAGACAAGGCATTGTGTTTTAGTTCAGTTAAATGTGTCAGCTGCAACTGATGTTCTGGTTGGTAGTTAGAGAGGGAAAAACTCGAGCTTGTTAAGGCCTGGCTCTGTCTCTCAAATTGTGGTGGAAATAAAAAAGAAAATCATGATGATATTTGTGAAGTTATAATATGATATTGGATTGGGTGGGTTCTTGTTTAGTTCCATTTTAAAAGCAGATTTATCCTCTCTTTTTTCTCAAATTTCTACCTTTTTTTTATTCCAAGGTAGAATGAAATATTAGCTTCCAAATCCATCATCAAATTTTTACTTCGAAAGGATCCAAAGACTACTGCAAGCGGGTTAATAAAACTTCCAGGTTCCCTTGGAGAAAAGAATGAAGCAAACTCTGCCAAATTTACTTTCTTGTTCGAACCTGTCTCTTTCTAATTATGACTCCATGCAATTGCTTTGCCTTGTATATTATTTCTTCTGTTCCTTTCTCCACGGAATACTGTCTGATTCCTCCATGCGCGCGGTCTAAGCAGAACCATGTTTTCTTATTCTTTTGGTAACTGCACCTCGAATGGAACAGCATAAAAAGCTCAAGCTTGCATCATGGTAATAGTCTGAAAATCAGCTATTTGCATAATATCGGGTTTGAATTTCAGATGGAAGAAGCCAATTGCACCAGACGCTGATAAAAATTCATGATTTAACAAGTCCTTGTTGATTGAAAGATCACCTCGGCTAAATAGTATTAAAAAAATTGCAAAAAAAATTAATCTGCATTGAGGAGACAACAAAAGCATAGAGCAACATAATATAAAAGAAAATGAAGACTGGTTTGGTGAATTTTGTTACATTGATAACAATGGTTCAGCATAAGGAGATCTGGCAAAATGTCTTTTCTTCTAACTGTCAACACCACACCATGTGATTTGGCAGATGGGGCACTCCCTAAACCAGAACAATACGTCTTGAACCAAACACAAAATCACTGCTGTCTTCACTAGTTGTGAAATCTAATCGCACTTCCTCTATGAGAAAAATTCAGTAGAAATTACATTTAACGCTATTTGATTACTCAGTGTATTCAACTTCCAACCTTGGCTACTTTTCTTTGCTCAATTTGTCCTGTCAATGGGCATTGCATCTCTGTCCAACTTATGGGAACCAGTGTTGCACCTACAGCAATCACCAAAACATCAAAGAAAATCAATGCATTAACCTACCTGATTGTTTCTTAAGAAGGTAAAAAACCCATGCCATGCTAGATGAATATGCAACATCAAACATACAAGTGGTTAAGCAGTGAGTCCAATCATGAATGTTTTTGTATTTTCTGGTCATCAGAGATAGCATTGGCAGCCTAACTATAGAAGAAGATTTCAAGTCAGACATGGCACTCTATTATTACCAATGCCACAGATATTACTAGCTTGACTTGAAGGTGACACTTTACAGCAACTTTATTGCGTATTAGGATTACCTCTTCTTTTGGTAAAAAGTAGAATAACAAATTACCAGAGTAGTACAAAAACGGTTCTTTTATTAATTGTTTTAAAAAATAAACGTGAACTGGCTGTATTTTATGTGATTTTAAGTCACTTCAGAACATCAGATGCCATCAAGACTTGAGATCGGAGTTCAAGGAGATTGATTTCATTAGATAATTGACACCCTTGCCCTGTTCCATACCAGATAATTTACAGTATAACAATCTCAAAACCAAATTAACCTGGCCTGGGCTCACTTCCTAGGAATATGTAAGAAAAAAAAGTTAAAGCATCGCTACAGTTGCTCAGATTGAATTTAATAGTGAATCAAAGGGGTTTGATGCATGCATCTAAGGTGGAAACACAAGAGTTGACAAGTAGAAGTTGAATTAAGCCCTGGTTACACAATGGATTTGGTGAGTGCTCGACATCTTACCCATCCATAACATCACAAGAAGGAAAAAAATGCATCTCAATCATAGTGCAATGGCATCAAAATCTATAACCCCATCAGTACAAGCTGATATGATAACCCCAAGAGAACACAACACAACCATCAGAGTCTACTTAATCATGCTAACAGGGTTGAAGAGTGGTTTATCACTTATCAACACACATGATGATAACTTAGTTTGTTTGATATACCCATAAACTATGAATTCAACAAAAGGGGAAAGAAACCGGAATATAGAGAAATACAATAGAAATAGGGAGAACAATGACTAGAGGTTCACATTAATGGAATGCAGGTACACAGGCATCACTGAGTTTTAAAAAGCAGATGCATGTACACCACAGACAGTTAAATGCAGTAGTCAGGAATATTTCTCATTTGTACTTCAAATGCCTGAATACGAATACTTTCTAGAACAATAAATCTAGTAGAAGCTTACCAGCAGCGCTCTCTGCAGACACAACACCTAATTCATTCTTCGCGGTTGAAAGATAATAAGCTCGTGCATCTCCAAGTGATAGCTTGTTAACAGAATTGCATCAAGGACAAACCTCTTATTTTGTTTCATCAAGCTTATTGGGAATTGGAATACAAATTGTGGCATTTAACACCACAATTCATTTGAATGCAATGATCTTTATAGCAGAAAAGTATAAGAACTTCAAACATTAAGGATACAACAAGAGCTCTGATGATGTCACCTGGCCGAAATGATAAATGCATATCCACTTTGTCAATCTCAGTTGATCTTACATCTTGTTGTCTGTTAAGAGAAGAAGTTATCCTCTATTTTTATGTACTATTAACTTCTCAATATAGAAAGCTTAGCTAACACAAATAAAAGAGTCAACTAAGCCAAATAAGTAACAAACCACAATGTCATCTTGCCTGATTATGCCAGTAAATTTATCTCGCACAGACTTGGGACCAACACACATAATATCAGCCGAAGCTGTTTTTGCCATCACTTTAGTAACCTGTCAAAATCACAATTAAAAATTAAACAAAGATAAAAAAAAAAGGTTAATAAATAGAAAATAAGAGGGTAAATGAGTAGGTTTTACTCTGGCAATAACAACAGATCCAGGCTCCGGAACAGCACCATGGGCCTTGTGTCCAGTTACTTCAACAGTTGGTCTCTGCAACGATTCCAATTCTCAACAACAATACCAAACATATCAAGATTATCGTATGCTTGATTACAGTATAAAATTCAAACTAGAGAAATTGCATCGGCTAACAAAGCATGTCAATACATAATAAGACACTACTCAGCATAACAAATGAATTTATAATTCTGCTCCTTGCATCAATCGATACGCATTTCAAGTACTAGAGATTACTCAATTAGATAACCTCATGTTGAGCTTTATATGGACATAGAGAAGATTTTTTCTTCTTAAACAGATATTTAGGCTCCTTTCTTTTGTATTTTAGCATATATGATTTCCTTTCTTTGCATTGCATAACTCAGTTAATTTATCCCTGTATTTCGCTTTCTCTCTTCTGGGCAACCAAAATTAAGCATAAAGAACCAAACTTTTTTCATTCATCCCTAGCAACCAAAGCCCGGCACTTTCAACATCTTACATTCCCTTCACTAACACCACTAATTACTTTTAAAAAAAAATAATACTGCAAACTTCATGAAACTGGGAAAAACTCAAAAAGAAAAATGGGGAAAACCTAATACCCAATACAGCGAAATATCTAAAATTTTCAAATACCCTAAAAAAAAATCCCAATACACAGTAGCCATATAGGAAAAAAAAGGTTGCAATTTTTTTGTTTTCTAATTTCAAAACCAACTATCTATAATCAGAATGGTAGTAAAGCTTAGAACTTTGAATAAATCAAAAGGGGGGGAAGATGTACCTGGTCAGGAGAGTCCGGAGAAGGCGATACAGTGCGGCGTAGACCAGTGAGAGAAGAGAAGACGTATTGTAAATCAGTGTCGCGATATGATCCTATGTAAGCCCCTTTTCCTGCTTTTAGTTCTGTTGCTCTGCCTAATACTTCTCCTGGTGTCACCATCTCTCCTTCCTGCATTCCGGCTTCTTCTTTTTTACTGCGAGAAGAGGGAGGCAGTGGATTGTGGCTGTAGAGACAAACTTTCACGCTTCTGTCGTCAACAAACACATGTTATAATTTTCAATAATTAATTTTTATCTTATAGATTAATTTACATTTAATTATATGAGTGTAAAGCGCATCATAATTTTTCATTTTTACGAATTATTTTTAAGAGGAAAAAACATTATGATAGGTGTGTGGGGTCGAAATAGCAAAAGTAAATCATTGATAATAATGATAAAATCGTGTTTTTTTATGCTTGAGTTAAATATAAAAGTAGATCATTTATAACAAATTATGAAAATATTTAAGGGATTTCATATTTACGACAATTTATTTTCATCCATGTAATATCATTAAACCATTTTATGAGTTAAACTCTATTTTACATTGTTGTTGAGATTATTTTTTAAAATATTTTTTGTTCATAACAGTATTAAAATGATTTTTTTTATTTTAAATCATGGTTATCACAGGTTTACTTGATTGATTTTTTTAATTTTATCATTCAACATTAAATAATTTAATAATTAATCCTTACAATTTATTTATTTTTTAAAAAAATGGAGTTATCTTCGTATCACAACTAGGTCATATATTTTGTACGTTGATTCAGGTGAGCTAAAGTTGAGTTTTTTTATTCTTTTTTGAACTATATTTTTATTTTATAAAATTGATCTTTATTTTTTTATTTTATTTTTTATGGAGTTATTATATTCCCATTTAATTTTTATTTTGTTATAAATCTTTCAACATTTGATTCTTTTTAAAAAAAAAATTATTAAAAAAAATCAAATGTATCATACAAATGTTCTTAGAAAGTCTTGTCCCATTGAGTTCAATGTTCTCTTGAGGTATATATATATGTAGTGTTTGTTTATGCCGTCCAACAATAATTTAAAAAAATTATTTTTTTTTTGAAATTTAGATGTTGATTTTTTAAAAATAAAATATATTATTTTGATACATTTCAAAATAAAAAATATTTTTTCTTCAATTCTATATATTACTACAGTGTAATCAAAATAAAAAATATTTTTGCTTCAATTCTATATATTGCTACAGTGTAAGTGTGATTGGATCTGAAAAGAGAAAGATTACATTCGGGTTTGATGAGCTCAGGTGCACACTCTCAATCGAGTTGTTGTACCTCATGCCTTTTTTGGGAGTCTTTATGAAAAGTATTTGAGAAAAAAAAATAAAAATTTATTTTTATTTTTATTTTTATTTAAATTTAAAAATTTTGATGTTTTATATCATTTTGATTTACTAATATTGAAAATAATTTTTAAAGAATAAAAAATATTATTTTAATATATTTTTAAAAGAAAAATAATTTCAAAAACAACCGCAACCATATTGCTAAATAAACAATTTCAAGAGCTCGGGGTTCTTGGCACACATTTTGTACCCATCACCTATTATTTGCTTAATGAAAAAGAATATCCTTGTAGTTTTGATCTTTGTCACCTTGAATCGTGTGAAATCCTGTGTTTCATTGACTAAGATAATGCCTGTTTGAGAGTGTGACTGAAATTATTTTATAAAATATTTTTTTATTTAGAAATACATTAACATAATATTTTTTATTTTTAAAAAAATTATTTTTAACATCAGCATATAAAAAATCTAAAAACACAAAAAAATTATTTAAAATAATAATAATAATAATAATTTTCTTAAAAAAACTCTTTTGAAATACAATTCACATGTGCCTTCCTATGATTTCTTGTAGCCTTTAACTTATTTTGCTACTAAAACCTATTTAAGTTGACGAGAGGATATGATTAAGATTTTTAAGGCTTTTAAGAGCACTAATACTTAAATTAACAGCTTTTGATTACTCTAAATTAATAATTTTTGCCACCAACAAAACCTTTTTATATTAACTAAAAGATAAAACTCATGGCCCTTTTACTGTAGATTTCTTCATTGTTCACCTAGACACAGTTTACTATTCATTTCTACAGAGTAATGACCATTTTGCTCCTAGGACCAAAAATTTTTAGCCTCTGGGATCGGGGGTATTTTTGAATTTTTCATGGGACATGGATGCTATTTCCGAACTTGTTGCACAATGAATTAACGCAAATAACCCCCCTAAACAACAAAATACCACAGCTGGAACCGAGGGTATTATAGTACTTGCACCCACGGTTTTTTCATAGATATCGCTAGGTCCAGAGCTGTATGGGTAATTGATCAGTTTTTTTTATTTTTTCGCTGAACGTGGCGGGCGCATCATGCGGACTCGGCAGCAACTTTCTGCCCCCACACCCCTTTCGCGAGGCACGTGCGGTGTCATAAAGCGAAGTAAAATAGTCATCCGTCGTCTCACCTGGTGCGCCACCATGTCCTCGGCATCCCGGACCAAAGCGTGTTAGGTTAATAGGGTCATGCAAGCTCCGGTGAACAGTTTCCCCCTCCTTTTCTCTCTCCTACTGTCGTCAAGTACAATTCAGTCCTTCATATTTGTGGTTGTTTCATTTCAGTCCCTGATCTTTTGATTTCGTTTTGCTTACGGATTTTCAATGGAAATTTTGATAATTTGCAATTATACCCTTAAATTGAAATTGATTATATAAGGTAAGTTTCGTTTCGGTCCGTAATCGTTTGATTTTTCATTTGTTTTTGCTTCCTTTAATAAATTTGGTATACAAGTTCTAATTGGTTCTAATTTTGTCCTCCAATTGAAATTCATTATATATGCTACTTTTCATTTTAGTTTTATATTTTAAATTTTATCAACAATTGCATTATATTCATTTTTTAAAATCCCTTTATTGTTTTTCGGTCCCAAAGTTTTTTTATTTATTTAATTTGTGTTCTTAAATTGAAATTAATTATATATTTTATTTTTCATTTTGGTGTTTATTCTCTTAATTTTTTATTTGGTATTAATTCCTTTGGTCTTTTGGTCTTTCTTGGACAATGTTTATTTTTTGTCCATATTTATGCATTTATGCTTTTAATTTTTGTCGTTTTATATTTTGTTGAGGTTTTATTTTTATCGGGTTCTGTTATGAAATTTTAATTTATGTTGGTTACGCTAAATTTTATTATTAAAAATCTCTGTATTGGTTTTTGGTCTTAAGTCTTAAGGTTTTGATTTTTTGCACAGTTTTGTCATTCAATTGGAATTTAATTATATATTTTGTTTTCATTTGGCACTTATTCTTTTAATTTTTTATTTAATATTCATTGCTTTATTTTTTTCGGTCCTTCTTGGACAATGTTTATTTTTTATTTGTATTTATTAATTTATGCTTTTAAATTTTGTTTTTATTTTTTTTGTTTTATTTTTATTAGGTTCCGTTCTGAAATTTTAGTTTATATTGGTGATAATTTACAATTAATATTGTTGTTTTTCCCCTTTATTTTTTTTGTTATTTTATCTGCTTTTCAGAGTAGATGATTTTATTGTTTGCGTAATAATAATGATTATTTTTTATCATTTTTTTCCAGGGCAATTTAATGATTTTAATTGTTTGGACAATAATATGGATAATAATTTTAATTGTTATAGTAATGAAAATGACGGTAATGTAGGGATGAATTTTCAATTTATGTTTTCGTCTTTTTGTGGATAGAAAATTAACTTCTTATTTTTGTTATTTGATTATTGCTGGTCTCTTCATAATCTATGTTTTGTTTTAAAATGTGATTTAAATTGAATTATAAAATGAACTGATCTAAATAAATGATTTCCATAATTCAAATATCAAAATCTTCTTACTTTTTTAATGATGATGATAATTTTATGTTGGTTATTTCGTTGAAACCTACTAAACAAATAAATTTATATCGATTTAAAATTTATATATTTTATAGAAAACTTGCATTGCTTCTAATTTTGCCCCCTAATTGAATTTGGTCATATATGCTACTTTTCATTTCAGCCCTTATTCTTTTGATTTGTTCAACAATTGCACTTTATTGATTTTTTAAAATTCCTTTATTGTTTTTTGGTCCTAAAATTTTGATTTGTCTCATTTTTATATGTCAATTGGAATTAATTATATATTTTGTTTTTCATTGTGAAACTTATTCTTTTATTTTATTTTTGTATTTATTCCTTTGTTTTTTTTGTCCATCTTGGACAATGTTTATTTTTGTCCATATTTAAGCGTTTATGCTTTTATATTTTTTTATCATTTTATTTTTTTGTCAGTGTTTTATTTTGTTATGTTTCATTTTGAAATTTTATTTAAGTTGGTTACAATGCATTTTATTTTTAAAAATTCTTTATTGTTGTTAGTTTCCAAGATTTTGATTGTTGCGGTTTTGTCATTCAATTGAAATTAATTATATATATGTTTTTTCATTTTATAACTTATTCTTTTAATTTTTTATTTAGCATTGATTTTTTTTTATCTTTCTTGGACAATGTTTATTTTTTGTCCGTATTCATTCATTTGTACTTTTGGTTTTTGTTTTTAATTTGTCATTTTATTTTTTTATTGAGGTTTTATTTTTATTTGGTTCAATTTAAATTTTTTAATTTATATTGGTGATCATTTTAAAATTAATATTGCTCTATTTTTCTATTTTTTTTGTTTTATGTTATTTTTATCTTATTTTCAGATCAAATGATTTTATGATTTTATTGTTTGCACAATAAGAATGATAATTTTAGTGAATATTTTTTTTATTTTTTTGGGCAAAATATTTTATTTTTTTTTAAAATTCTTCAGGGTAACTTAATGATTTTCAATATTTTGACAGTTATGTTAATAATAATTATAACTGCTATAATAATGATAATGATAGTAACGTGGGGATGAATTTTCAACTTAGATTTTCTTTTTTTTAGAGATAGAAAATTAACTACTTATTTTCAATTTTTATTGGAAAATTAACTACTTTTTATTAATTTAAATTTGATTATAAAATGAAGTAGTCTTAATACAATATATTCAATAATTTAGATATCCAAATCTTGTTGCTTTTTTTTTTAATGATAATGATAATTTTATATTGGTTATTTAATTAAAACCTGCTAAACAGATAAATTTATATCTATTTAAAATTTATTTATTTTATAAAAAAATTGCCTTCATAGGATTTCTACACAAGTTTATTATTTTATCTAAATTTATATTATAATAAAAAATATATATATTCAATATTTTTTATATTAAAAAAATAAAATTTTGTCATCCGAGTGACATGACTAGTTGCGTACTTGCGGCATTAAGTTTTAAAAATATGCTATTATTATAATTTAAAAAACTAAAAATAATCTCAGAAAAATGTTTAGCTTATTAAAAAAGCAGAGGTGGCGTCGAATATACGCACGCTACTTGAACGCCCAATGTATATAACCAGTGTTGATAACTCGTACAATTATATGATTTTACAAGTTAATTAATTTGGTGTCGAAAATAAAATCATATGGAATCATATAATCAAATCGGATCGGTATAATTTTAGCGGTTCGGAACTGATTTTAATTACTTTCCCCAAATCTTTCATTTTCATTTTCCCCAAATCTTCTCTTCTCCTCAGTTCGCATCCCCCAAATCGTCAGTTCTCATCCCCGAATCTTCTTCTCTTCTCAGTTCACCGACGGCTAATCTCCTCCTCAGTTGTTCTCATCCTTCTCTTCCCCAAATCGTCCTCTCCTCTCCTCTCTCGAATCGTCTTCTCCGGTAAGAGCTGTCGGACTTCAATTCGTCAGAGGTGGTCTTCTATCTTTGTTGCCGTCGCCGTCGTCGCAGTTCAAGGTTAGTGCTTAGATTATTTCCCCTTTTCAGCATGTAAGAAAAAGGATAGACCTGCATGAGCCTTGTACCATTGAGTCTCCAAGCATAGACCTGTGTGAGCCTTGTACACAGCTCCATCTTTTCCCTTCACATCCTTGATCATGTTGCCGGGTTCATGTTTTGAGAGCTCCATCTCAATTCCGGAGTTCTTGTCCTGCACCACTGCTGCTTTCCAGATTTTGAGACCGCGAGCCCCATCGAGAGCATAGTTTAAATCATAACCTTTAGGAAGTGGCTTGATCCTGCTTCCAATGGCCTTAGGTTTGAGGAAGTCAAATAGGTCTGGATAGGACTCTGGCATCGAAAAAGGTTGTGGCTTTGATTGAGTTGAACGGAAAGAGAGCTATGAGGGATCGCTGGGAACTTTGGTGCAAGCTATTTGAATCAATGAATTTTTTCTTCAACAAACGTGTAAAGTGTAAACACACCAAAAACTTGTTGTTTAGAAAGTGGACTTATGGAAAAATTGAAGAATGCAGGACTTGATTTTTATACTTGTTTTGCTAAATTCATTATTTTTTTCCATAAAAATAGCTTTTGATAGGAATATTGGATGCAGATGAAAGTATTGCTACTGTGAGTCTGTGACCGGGTATTGATTTTACATGTTATGTGCTGTGTGCATGCTGGACTAGTTTATGATTATATGGAATGATACTGCAAAAGGATGAACTAGTTTGGGATCAAGGCTATGTTGTTGTCGTTGTCTCCGAACAATGAAGATAGGCCTGAACTCACGGGTCGTTTGGTTTTTAATTATGGTCTAGAAAACTCTGAAATTTTCACCGAAATCAATATTTGTGGACATAATTGTTAGTTTTTACCTTATGAAATTTTATGTGCATAATTGTTTTGTAATGTATTTTTAAGTTATTTTAAATCAGTATGAACTTTAACTAATGAAGTTTTATGGCCATAATTATGATGTATTGTATTCGGAAATATTTTACTTACGATTTTATGATTTTTCTACCTGCATGATTTTAGCTGTGATTTTATGATTTTTGTACAGAAAAAATTCAGATACAATTTTATGATCCGAGTTTCAGAAGTGCCTTTCGTGTCGTGTCAAAATAGTGATTTTGACAACTTCGTATATAACCAAACACATACCGTGAGGTGTCACAGCTGTTCTGTTCCCACTCTTAGGGTCAGTTAATCATATGCCGGAAGATATTTGCACCGACCGCCCTCTCTTTGGCGGTTCAATTTCCAGCACCTTCCCTGTCAGATTCCAGGTCAGTTTCTAGTATATATACAGTGTTTCTTTTCTTTGTCAAAAAACTAAATATTTTCTTGTTTTTGTAGGATGTGAGTAACATTCGACAAGTTCCTGATCATCAAGAGGCATTTGTGGACCCAAGCCGTGATGAAAGCTTGATTTTCGAGCTCTTAGATTTGAAGCCTGATGTGAATGATATTGGGAGTGCTGTTTGGTTTCTTCAAGACCTGGCGAATGAGCAAGACGCTCAAGGGTTTACTCTAATTGAGCAGTCAGGTGTGGTCGAGGTTCCAATTGGGAATGTTTCAGTTGTTGTCACAACAGCAATTGGGAAGATGGGGATTTCTAAAGCACGACAAGGAAGGGAAGCCCAGAATGTAGTGCAGGTTTATATGGCCAATCTTCGATTTAAGAATGTTGGCACAGATGTTCTTGTTGTTGCATATGAGCCCATTTTGATAAGTCCTTTGAGTGAAAGTGCTGCGACTGTTGGTGCTGGTTTACCTGCTCCGGCTGTGCAATCTGGGTTCTTGCCAATGGCTGAGGTTTTTAAGCTTGCTGTTTCTAATTTCAAAGTTAATGACTGGAGTCTTTTCGGTAATTAAACATCAGAGAAAGATACAGTTTGGTAACTTTGCTAAAAATGTTTTTGTTTATTTTATATTTGAAGATTTGTGATAAATATTTGAATGAAGTTCTGTCTACTTTCCTCAAAGAAATGTTCTAATTTCAATGGTTTCATTCAACAATGTTGTTAGCTTAATAAATGCTTTGATATGTTTACACAACTATGCGGTCTGATGGTCTCTGAATATTGATTTATGATTCAGTATTGTGACACGCCTGTTTCATATTCCATACATTCAAGTTTTGATGGCCTTCGTCTGTTTTCAGTCAATTGGTTCAATGAAACATGAACTGAATGATGCACAATGCCGAAGCGAAAGGAAACAGCTCATGAAAACAGTCTCACTGCCCCTAACAGTCCCCTTTTTTTTTCTGCCTCGCTTATGCCGCTGCTAGGTGCTAGGTTCCCTTGATTTCTTTGATGAATTTGCTCTGGGCGGTGCATTTTGATGTATGCTGAGTTGTGTTCCTGTGATCTTTAATTCATGCTGTCCTCTCCTGCCAAGTTGAATGCGTACTTACATTTGAGATTTGCGGAACAGCATGTATTGCAGCTCATGCAATATAAATATGTTGGAGATTCTGCTATACAAAAGTAAACTCTGGCCTTCTATTGTACTTGAACCATTTCAAACAAGTTTCGTTGTTGTAGTATCAAAATAGTCTTTAAGCACAGTAATCCTGTTGCTCAGCAAAGTCTAATGGAAGCTGTCATTTACAGTGACGTCTCCTAATTTTTCTCTCCCAAGGCTGCTAGTTCTTGGATGGTGGCGGCAGAAAGTTTGCAGCCCCTGTTTCCTCACACTTCCCTCCATTGCTAGTATAATGGCTATATCAATTTTCTGATTGTTTCTAGAATATATGAGCCGTCACAAGTCATCAATCAATTAGTTGTACAGAAAAGAGATTGTAAATGTGGCAGAAGCATCAATATATTTTGCCCAAAAAGCTTCAGAGGTAGCAGTCAGGGCTGGTGATAAATTGAGTTATAAAAACAAACGTTGCCTTCGGCTATCGAACCCACAAAAAATGATAGTACACGGTTTTCAATTTGATACAAGCAAACTAAAAATTGACATGAGAGATACCTAGCCAGCCAAAATACTGCTATTTCCACGCCTGTTTATGCTATAAACTCCTGCCTATTTGACGAGTACGCCTTACAAAAAAAGAAAACAGAGAGGAGATATAGCTAGCAGAAACAATGGTGGAAATAGCCTTACCATACTTACATATTCAAAGAATTTGATAGCACGAGAGAAATATATTTTCATTTCATTCAAGAAGACGACAGGCATCATCATGGGCACTGTGGATTTCTCCCAGGGCCTCCATAGTAGAAATGTGTGCCCCATTCGTTGTTGTAAGAGCTCTTGATGTTGTAACAATTGGTGTTTTCAGCCAGGGCTGAGATGCTCTGGACTGAGCTGAGGCTGTTATCCGAGTCCACGATCTCCAGGTTCCGAAAGTAACTCGCTTTCCCGAACCCATCTTCTGCAAAGTGTCCCGACCCCATCTGGGTCGACGTGTGCTCGCCGCTAGCCCTCGAGTTCACCACCTCGCCACCCCACTCCACCATGGTGGCATGGTCTGCCAGGTGCGTGAAAAGCTCTGATGGCCAGTACCCTACCAGGGTGTTGTCACCGAAACTCATCCACCAATTACCTAGCTTTGGGTCCTATTTTGAAAAAAATGAAAAGCTAATTAGAAATTAAATGTTTTCAAGCAACTAATCCTGAATTACCATCTGGATGGGGTGTTGGGGAGAATCTTAATCAAATCTCTTAATTATTAACAAGTAATTATACCTTCCAGATGAGGATGCTGATATCATATTGGTTGCCTGTGTATGATGATACAGGAGAGATCGCAGCTCCAATGGCTACTCTGCTATTAGTTTGCACAAATCCTGAGCAGAGAAGGTTGTAGCATCCTGTTGCTTGATACGAATCACTCTGTAAAATGCATTTAAAAAGAGCCAATTATTCGATAATTAGTCGAAATATATCCAATTTAATTTAAATATCTATATTAAAAATAAATCAATTAATTTGTACTTAATTTATATTTACACACACACACACACAATTAATCTGTACTTAATTTACACACACACACAATTAATTTGTACTTAATTTACACACACACACACACAGACCCCAACAAGCTTACGGAGAGTAATTTTTGGGCAATAATTAATTGTGGGTGGCTGTTGCTTCATTATTGCCATGGCCTAACTCGAAGTGTTGAGTACTTCTCTTTTCTTTTATCACATAATTAATTTTATTTTACTGGAGATATTATTATTATTATTATTATTATTATTATTTTACAAAAATATATATCTTATATTAATATGCAAATGTATTTTTAAAACTATCCAAGAAAAAAAATATATTTTATTTTAAAAAAATAAAAACCTCACTCACTTCTTGGTTGGGATAGCATTCGAAAGCTACAATTTAAGTGCTATATATCCTGTTAAAATAAATAAATAATAATTATCTGACACATGAAGACTTTGATCCAAGTTGTATATAATAATTGCAAATATTTTCAAAGAGGGGCTGACTTTAAAGTTTATGACCCCAATTTCGCTCATCGTTTTAGGGGACATGCACATGCTTATTCAAAAGATGGACTCCATAATGTTTGAATATTCATTTAATAACAATGATTATAATAATAATAATAAATAAATAAATAATTAATTGGTAATTGAGAATTAGAGAGTATTAGAAATCTCACAGTCCAATACGTAAACAGTCGAGGCCTGCTGTCACCATAGAGCTCCGGACTGACCTGACTAGTACAATAATCATAAATTCAAATAATCCCACTGATAAAACATTTAATAGACAGTAAATAAATATGGAGAATAATCAGATTATTAATTAGATTAATAAAACAAATAGGGTGGGATAGCGTGCTGCGAGGGACAGGAGATGGAAGAAGTACCTGCCACCCAGCTTCTATGCTGTTGAGATCTGAGCCGTCGAATGATCCCGAGAGCAACCATATCTGGGATAGACTGAACTCGTTGACCACTTGGATTGATGGGTCCCACACGTTAATAGTTGCCTTGGCTCCATACACTTCCTGCGAGGATCCGGTGTAGGCGATTGCATGCTGGGAGCCATGCACATGCAGCGGGGAGAGACAAAGAGATCGATCAGAGTTAAGATTAGAAAATAAATGCAGCACGAGCTTCGAGGTAAATTTCGTGGGTCCCTTAGAAGGGAAGCTATCTTAAATCGTATGGCTAGAAATTGGTCCAATCAAACGGTTGCCAAGATGCAATGAATGTACAGAAGGAAAATGATTGAATCAATATGATTTTTTTTTGTCTCTTGTGTGTGCAATATTTTTTATGGTACATGAATAAAATTAAATCATAGGTTAAATTTAATAAATAATGTTTTATTTTAAAATTAATTATTTATGATGAATAAAATAATCATAGGTTAAATTTAATAAATGATGTTTTAATTTAAAGTAAAAAATAAAAATAAAAATCAAATTTTTCAATGAATTGTTTTTGCCCATAAGATCATTTTTACGTGGTGAAAATATTTCCTTTGTGTGTGTACACTTGCAAACAGGAAATTGAAATAATTATTATATGTAGTAACTAAGAAAATAAAAAAAATAATTTAAGTTTTTTAAAGGGTGTATAGGATGATACCTCATGTCCATTGGCGCTAACTACATCGGGTGCATCTTTGCGTCTAGCGAGAGAGACCGATGCTTTTTTCTTGCCGAAGTCGAACAAAGACTTGGATCTCAACACATCGTGAATGCTGCTCCGCCGTATCGGAACAGTTCCTCTAGGGCACCTCGTCCCGTTCCTATGCCACATCTGCCACGAACCTCTCATCACACCTTCATCAGCAGCACCGCTCTTGTTTGCTCTGTGATCGTCCTCTTTCACCATTTTCACCCTGGGCCTTTCTGGTGGACCTCTCTGTGGATTCCATAATTAGCATATAATAGGATCGTAAATTAACCTTAATGCTGTTTGTTGTCAGCATAAATCAATGTAATTAGCGGTTCTTGTTAGAGAAAGAAGATAAAGTTGCATGCTTGAATTGTTTCTTAAGAGAGAAGGAAGGACGACGAGATACATGGAGCCAGGAAATGCCTTTAGGGTTAGGAAACTATAAGATATTATATAATGATGTCTATGAAACAGAAAGTTAACCTCGATGAACAAGGAAAAAGGGATAGCAGATGCGAGATGCTCATTAATTAAATGGAAGGAGGTGTTTTTTTAGGTTATGAGAAGTTACCTGGATCTTGTGATTCCTTAGAAGAGGGTGATCTAAAGCAGGCTGTTTTCTCTTATGAACACAGTCTATAATATCTCCATCTGGGCTCTGTAAACACACCAGAACAAGAAACCCCACATGAGATGAGATCAAAACATGAACAGATTGAAGAAGGTAGATAGATTTGTAATGGTACGTACCTCTATGGTCATGACAGGAGGCTTGTTAATCTTGTCCAGGTGCCTTTGAATCCTTTCAAGTCTCATGGTGCTGACTTGCCTGTAGTTCGTGTAATTTAGAGATGATACAGCAGTACCAAAACTTTGGACGAAAACAAGAGCGAGAAGAAGAGGAGCTAGAAACCATCTTTTCCCTCCTACAAATCTCATGTTTCTTTCTTTCAGTGCCAATAATGAAACAAACATAGAAACTGAACAGGGAACTAGCAATCCATTACTCTATCACACCAACAAATCTGACTTTTTCTTTAGAAATCACTTGCATCAACCCCCCCACAGAAACCAGAACAGATAATAGAAAATGACCTCTCCCTCTCTCTCTCTCTCTAGGGTCTTTATGGTGAGGAAGAAGGTTGGTGAAGATGGTTAATTAATTAACCAGCAAATCAAGAGGCCCCCCCTGTTACACATTCACTATCAAGATCATCATTGCCTGCGTGCATTGGATTCAGATAAGAAGAGTAGTGATATTTCGTGTTTATAATTTTGGAGCTGCACCAGAGACAGCTGAGGGGGTGAGAGAGAGAGAAGAGACGAGGACTTGAAAGCACTATAAAAACCCAGACCTACCCAACTACATATACAGATCTCTTTTTATTGCACTACTTGAATGTTCATCTGCCACCATAAAACTTTTCATTAATGTTTTCACTTTAATTTTTCCATAGTCAGAGTTTTCTTTCCTTCGCAGTCTTCTCCATTCTTAGCTTGCTTATACCTTTTTTTAAACTCCAAGTAGCACTCAATGGGTGTGTTCTCTATGCTTTGGTGACGCCACATGGCTTGTATTTTATATCTCTTCACCTAATCTAGTAGGTATCCGAATGAGAATATGATTTATTACCCTCTAAAACATATATACACTGAAATTCATCAACTTTCTTTTTTGAAAAATGAATCTGTAATGTTTAATACAAGCTCAAATTTCCCAACAAAAATAAAATTCTTTTCCTAGAAAAATTGTTCTGGTAGCCATCATTTTCTATATCTTTTTCCTTGTACATGTTTAACCAAAAAAGACACAAGATCTTTCATGATTATTTTATCTAAATGTGATGCCATCGGAAAATTCCGTAGAAAATAAATAATTACGTCTTCAATACTCTGCAATATGTACTTCTCGTATCCTGAAAAAAAAAGTAATATAATAATAATAGTAGTAGTAGTAATAAACTTCAAAAATGCACATGGACTAGAAATGATTTGCACCAAATTAAAAACTATTCCCAAAAAAAATTATTTGGTAAATGCACCTTAAGTCTTAAGTATACCATTCAAGATTAGGAAAACAAAAAATGAATTATATATGTTTGAAATATTTAACAAGAACCATTTAGTTGATGATCTAGTGGTAAGAGATTGAGACTAAAAGTTTTACTCCTCCTGCAGTCTTAGGTTCGAGCCTTATGATTAATAATACGATGACCAATGAAGGCTTATATATATTATCGTTAATTTTAGAACCCATAAAATTAGTCGAGGTGCGTGCAAACTCGTCTGAATATATCTACATTAATAAAAAAAATATTTGACAAGAGCACCACATATACATGTGTGAGTGTATTAGTATGTATATATTAATTTATTAAGAATACAAGCAATTAATATGTACAACCAAATGGGTTTGGGATTTGAGGTGAGGAGACCCACCAGGGAAAGAGTGTGTTTTATCATAGATGTTGAAATTTCAAACTGTTGGGGAGCTGTAATTTGTTTTCATATGATTCTGTGTAATGGGTTCCGAGCAATCCCTTAATGTGTGCTACAATGCACTGCTATCCATGTGGCTATATGTTTTAGAAATGAGTGCTTACGTGATAATAGATTCGAAGCAGCACAGGATAATAAATGAAGAACAGGAAAAATATTAAATAGATGATTAAATTAAATTTTGTAAACTTCTATTCTCAAATCTCGAATGCTTCGATGTGTTCGTTCAAGATAAAAATTGTTTGTCAGCATCTAAAACTCCTCAACATGGAACTTTGGTGTTTGACTCAAATTATTAAATCTCTTCGATGCCCTTTCTCGCATGTCCATCTAATTAATTTACGACTACTTTATTATTCTCTTCAAAATAAAATTATACGATAGTCTAGTAAATCATGATGCAGGTCCATCAATTTTGTAATAGCTTAATTTTCAATATATCCATTCGATGATTAAAAAAAAAGCAAGGGACATATATAAATTTAACCATTTGGTTCAAAAAAGAGAGATCAAAAGGTAATTCATTTGCAATGCCCCTTTTTAAGGTGTGAAGAGCTCCCGAGTTGAGTTGATAATGCTCTCACTAATCGCCACCACACAAAGAAATACTAGAAACCCTAATCACTAGTTCTCAGCTACGTACGTTTTCCTGAAAGTTTTATAGCTGGTTAGCTCATAGAAATGAAGCTGAGTTCAACATTTTGTGATTCCTTGGAGCATCTGAGACTAGACAATATTTAAGAATGACTTGAATATAGACACTTAATTGCCAATAATGTCTTCACATCCTAGGTATTTTCTAGCTCTCATTAAAGCGCATGTCTTGTAGCAATTCAAACCTGGAATTTATGGCTTAATTTACTACAGTGCTGATCATAAGTCTTGCAGAGCTTCATCTGAATTAATAGCTAGGTTGCTCGTCACTGTGAACGAGCAGCAGGCACAGCAGATGCTTACATGAACTCTATAAAAGAGAATAAAATAGGAAAACAAACTAGCTAATGTAAGTTTTGACATATATGTGTTTAAGTAGTTTAAGATTTTCTTTCTTTTTTTGGATAGAAGAAAACCTCATTGAAAAATGTATTTTGTGGACTCGGATGAACAAGTAAAATTCTGTCTATTCCAGACTTTTATAAGGATGTACACCCTGACTCGAATTCAAGATCTGCTATGTAGATCACAAGCTCTCTGTCATCACACTACATCCCTTGAAGACAAATTTCATTAATCCAAATCTCTAACCATGCGATTTCCTTACCGATCCTTGTTCGCTGTATGATTTTCACAAACAAAATGTTCTGTTCAATTGAATTATATATAAATGCTGAGAAGAGTGTTTAAGAATTAGTAATATTTATAGTAAAATATATTATATCATAAGGACCTTTATTAATCGTTTGGTTATGTTGTAAGAAAATAATTGCTATATATAATAGGGGAGCTGGGACTGTAATGTGATTAAACGATTTTGAAGGGTATGACTCAACTGATTAGCTACTTGATTTGCTCCTCTCATATCAGTAGGGTCACTAGAGATTTTAATTGATTATTAATTTTTAGTGGCCGTGAAATTAATTGAAATATACTGGATACCCACCTTCCAATAAATAAATAAATAATAATGTGATTAAATTAGTAATTAAAATCTCAATTACCTATAAGTTTGAGACACTATACGAGCCTCTCGAGTGAAAAATAAAATAGAAATGTGCGAGACTTCTGACATGTAGATCTAGATAGGCTCCAACAGTTGGGTTCCATGCTCGGCAGTCCTCGCTTTCAAGGTAAGAAGTTGGCGAGAATGTTGACTTGCTCTTCAATTATTTATTTTCCTCTCTACCTTCCAGGAATTGACTTACCGTGAGGTATCAACCACGGAAGACCTTAAGAAAATCGATTTAAATTCACATTTCTTTTTCTTATTTTATTTGGAAAAAGGAAGCGGCGACGGATTGTTTGAATAGGAGATTTAAACTTGGGTTAGAAATTTGAACCTATTGGAGAAAAGAAACAAGAAGAAATAAGAGAAGCACAACATTGCCAAAAGTGGACATTATAGGTTATAATTTGATTAAATTGAACTTTTTTTATCTCTTGATCTTGGTTTTTATGTTTTCCATTTGAAGGTAATCGAGATGATGCTAACACTAGCTTGTTCTCTTGATTCCACCGCTACGTACTCAACATTAAAATCAAGTTAAAATTAAATAAAAACAAGGAAATACTTGAACATTTTAAAAAGGGAATACATTTAATTGTGGAGTATCTTAAGAAAATAGAGAAAAATAATGCAAAAATTGAAAAGGGAAGGAAATATAAAGAGGTGATTGATGAAGAATTGAAACGGAAGATTGTGTTTTTAAACTAAAATAGACGGTTTAATCTCATGTGAGTGTTTCTAAACCATATTTCATAGTTTCTCCAGCCAACGGTTGGTGTAAAAGTCTAATTCATAAAAAAATAGAGGTGTTTTTGAGATGCACAATAATTTCTAAAGTTGTCAAAAAAATAAAAATTTGATCATTCTTTAGCGTTATCACTTGTTTTCTATTTGATATTGTAGTTGAGGTTATTTTTGAAAATATTTTTTATTCAGAAATGTATTAAAATAATATGCTTGTATTTTTTAAAAATCATATTAGCACATGAAAATAATCTAAAATCATCAATTTCTTTAAAATAAATATAGAAAAATAAAATAAAATATTTTTATTTTTTTTTCAAAAATACTTTTGAAATGCAATATAAAACATGTAATTAATTACAAACAAAGCAACACAAAATAACAGTGTTGTTGGAGCACACAATGAAGCAAACGTGACATGTGAAGTTTTTTTCTAGTAACCACATGCAACCACATGCCGCAAGAAAGAAGAAAATCGATGTGCACATGCCAAGTCGAGCCACCAAAGCCTCCTAAGAGCCTGTTTGGCACAACTGTTGTTGTTGTGGTTGAGGTTGAAAAAAAAACAATTTCATGAAAAATATTTATAGCTACGGTTCATAACCAAAATTTAAGTGTTTGGTTAAAACTGTGGTTGAGGTTGAGTTTAATGAAAAACAGTTTTGTGTGTTTGATTACCCTGCTTTTCATATTGTTGTCAAGTTGTAAAATTAATTAAAAATACACATGTACACACACACACACACACACACACACACACACACACACACACACACATATATATATATATATATATATATATATATATATTGTTGGAATACTTTTGTATATTTATTAATAATTATAATAACAAAATATCTGAAATAATTGAAGTAAATTAAACAGTTGTTTTTGTTCTTCAACGCGGTTCATTACATTTTCATAATCGCCATCAAAATCTTTGATAACTATGTTTTTATACCAATAACCATTCATATCTTCAAGTTCTATGAAAAGAAAAGAAAACTTTAAATACATCTTAAACAAAAACAACTTATAAGGTTGCAGAGAATTAATTAAAATTGCAAGAAGTTAAGATAAAAAAATTACATGAACTGTAAATTGTTAATGATGTTTTTTTTTGTGAAGTTGCTCTTCGAAAGATGTTTTTGTGATTGTGAATGTGTGAGATTGTAAATGTTATGAGAATCAATCTCGCTTATATAGAAAAATTGATTGAAGACTTATGTAATTCAAAACATGTGGTCATGCAACTTTTAACTTTCAAATGCATTATTTTCTTGTCATTTTCCTAACAATAATTCCAAATTTCTGCACATTTGTACCATTTTATTTCAGCAAAACATGAGTGAATAGTAAATTTTTGTCACAATTGTAGAATTCATTCAAAAACATTGTTTTCTTGTCATTTTCCCAACAATTGCTCATAAATTTTTTGTACATTTGTACCATTTTATTTCAGCAAAACATGTGAATGAACAATAATTTTTTGTCACAATTGTATAATTCAGTATACAACTCAAATGAGCAGAAAAAACCAGCAGCACAAATTAACCATATTTTTCTATATACGTGCAAAGAACTGCTGAGAACTTGATCAGAAAAATTTGACTAAAACAAAATTGCCGAGCAGGAAAAAAACATATTAAAAATATGCATAACACAAGCAAAATTATTAAGTTTTGTAGAAAAGTCCCTGTAGTATATTATCTATCCAGAAATGGTCAGCTTGAGCATCCCCATTTCATGGAGGTCCCTCTCTCTTCTACTAACGGAGGCCTCTACCTTAGAGGTAAGAAAAAAATGATCAAAATTTAAATTCGAAGAAAAGCTTTTGTAAATAATTATTGAAGTGTATATTTATCAGATGTAATCAACCGGTTAGATCTCCTTCGAGGCAAAGGCATGGATGGTCTGTACTCCTGGTCCTCTAAACAGTAAGTTGAAAAAAAAGAGTGGCATTTATCCCTAACCGTTCGGTGTGATATAATTGCTTTCCTTCTCTGATTCAATTAGTCTCAAATCTTTTTTACTCTAGAAGCTACAAAAACAGCTTCGTTTGGCACAACTTAACCGATGAGGATTTCATTCACCCAGCTCACGGTCACGAGTACGTTTTCAAAGGATCAGAAGTTCTCGACCATTCTAACAAACAACTATTTCTCGAAACGAAACCTCAAGAAACTCGACAATCATCATCCAATAATCAAGGATCGGATTTTGCTCAATCGATCTTAACGAGTACAAGGTTTACAAGGCTGAGTCGCCCTCCGATGACCAATGGGATTGTAAGGTTGAATCCATATCTCTGTTGCCTTTTTTTCTTGAGAGGGAGAGAGAGATAAAGAGCAAGATATAGTGAAAAGAGGAAGGGAGAAGACAAGGGTTGTCGGTCAGGTTTGTGAGAGAGAGACGGAGGTGAGGTGAGAGAGGGTTTCAGACGGCTGAGGGAGGGAGGGAGGGACAAACGAGGGAGATGAGAAAGGGACTGACCCGTGACAAGTTGTGTGAGACAACTTTTGTGATCAATTTCGTGTCGCAAATGCAAAAGCATCTCTCAAATGCTTTTGCATCTGCGACATGAAAATCAGTTTTGGTGTGGGACCCACAATTAAAAACTGGGGTCCTAGTTTGGTTACATTTATTTTAGCTCTACGGTTCAATGCAAACGCAACGTGAACTGCGGAGCCAAACGACCACTATGTCACCCCTCCAAGTCGAGTCTCCAAGCCATTTAGTCGAGTTTACATTAGAGCCCAACCACACCGCAAACCAAGCTATTATTTATTTTTATTTTAACTATTTCAGCCTATTTTAGAACCATTTTGGATTGAGTCAAATTGGTTCCTTACTATTTGGAGCATTCCATGTTCAAATGTAGTGTCTGTTTTTCAAAATTCAACCTCTCTAAAAGGGATATAATGATTTAAAGAAAAGGCATATACGTAACGCGATGATAAATGGTTTGTGATCTGCATAACAAGTCTCGAGTTTGAGTCAAAGAGTGTATCCTTTGTAAGAGTCCGGGACAACCAAGGTTTTACTCATTTACCGAGAACCATAAAATGAGCTTTTCATGAGATGAGTTTCCTCACATCCAAAAAAATATATTAAAAACACTGCAAACATATACTCCTAGAGGAAGAGGAGGCCATTACAATAATCATGATAAGAGAAATATTCAGTGTTATAGCTACGAGAAAGAAGAGCATAAATTGACATTTTGCTAACATCCCAGATTGGATGTCATAGCAAGAAGCCACAGAGAGGTATTTGGATCAACAATTTCTCTGAGAAAACTCCCAGCCCTCTACAAGAAAATACAAGTCCTTAAATTTTTGTGCAGGTTATAATAGAAAACAAGGAGTGTAAATGAAGATCAACCTAAATGAATGTTCAGTTAGAAACACCTCAAGAAGATCAATGCAAGCCATGCAATCCTCACTCAACAGTTTTCAGGCCTGATGACCACCAGAAGTGGAACTAGAAAAAAGCAACATCAAAACCATCTAGCAAATGGCTTAGTGTTAAAGGGATTTACTCTCCTTGTGGTCAGGTTCGATCTCTATGGTTGCTAATATGATGGCAATCAGAAGCTTTCATGGTCTTAACTTCAGGTTTTGCGGGATTAGTTGAGGTGCGCTCAAATTGGTCCGAACACCCATGTTATTAATAAAAAAAGCAACATGAAACAAATGAAATGAAGGGGAGAAAACAGAGAGTCAATGAATAGTTGACAAAAAGATTAGAACCAGGAAAGGTTCACTCTAAGATATCAAAGACCATAAGGAATGAGGGTAATAATTAAATTCACCAATTAATTATTATAGATCATATTTACCAATTATGGAAAGTAAAGACAATCATTCAATTTTATTATAGATTATATTCAACAATTAACGAAGGTAATACTGAAATATCATCGACAAAATTAGTCGTAGAGTTCATCAAGTAAAACACATTACCCTCATGCATGCAACAAGATAAATGGAAACTTCATATTGTACATTAGAGACCTTGATCACATTGAATCAACATAAACTCAACCAAAGCTCAGCATGTTTACTCATCTGAACCATAATAAATAATTCTTTAAGCCACTTCAAGAAGCTATTTCAAGTCCAAACCTCAGGTTATGGCTTTAACAGCGGTGGACATAGCTTTTAAAACACCATGATTACTAGACTTTTGGCTCAAACACTGTCTTCTACCTATTAAAGCATCCAACTCAGTCAAACATTGGTTGAAAGAATCAAGGGAGAAAGTGAAGAGATCAGATTAGCCTCTAGATCATCTTCTAGATTTTGCTCATTTTGTTGAGCTATAATCCTTTATTTGTACTCCTTGATTTGTTGTTATCTGTTGCATGTAATACTCTATAAATACATGAATAGAAACAGAAGAGAAGGTGTGAAAAGCCAACAAGTTTAAACACTTTGAGTCTCTTTTATTGCTCTATGTTTATATTCTTACATGGTATCAGCTGGTACAAAGGCAAACACTTGATCCAAGTACATGCTTCCGTTCTTCATCGAAAATAGCTTCTACCTCCTCTACCCCAGCTCACTTCCTCAACCAACCATACAAGCAAATGCCCAACCTGTTTCCCAAAAATTAACCGACCTCAACTATTTGCCTTGGAGTGTCCAATTCATGGTCTTTCTCAAGACTCATGATCTTGTTGATCTTGTGGATGATAATGTATCTCCTTCATCAGTATCTCATTTAGATGGCTCTCCTAATCCATCTCACATAGTGTGGTTAAAGAGAGACACCTGTGTTCTCAGTTGGCTATTAGCTTCCATTACAAAGAAGCTTGTTTCTACCACCTATGGCATGAAAACCTCAAAACAAGTGTGGAATGCTCTTCACACTCGATTTTCATCAACTTCAAGGTCTAGAATTTCTCTATTAAAGAGGCAACTTCATACCATCACTCAAGGCACTCGATCTTGTAGTGACTTTATGGAAGAAGCCAAGACTTTGGTTGATCAATTGGCTGTTGCAGGGAAGACTATAAAATGATCAAGACCTCATTAGCTTTCTATTGGGAGGACTTCACCCAATTTTTAATCCATTCATCACACCATTCAACTTTGCATGTCACGACAAAGATCTCTCTTTTGATGATTTTCAAGTTGAACTCTTAAGCTTTGAAACTCTCATTAATTCCCAAACCCCCTCAACACTTGATCAGCACTATGCTTTTGCAACCACCCATAAACAGAAAACACCATTCGTGTCAAGGAAACTTCGGACCCCGATACAGCCTCCTAAGTCTCCAATTCAGAACTCATCTTCCACTTTTAACAAAGGCAATCACTTTCCCCCCTACCACACAAGCCATTGACATACCAAATTGTCAAATTTGTGATAAGAGAGGTCATATTGCCTTTGATTGTTATCATTGTTTTGACTTTTCTTATCAAGGAAGATTGCCTCCCGTAGACCTCGCTGCCATGGTTGTTGAAAGGCCTTCCTCCTATGACCAAAGTGTTTGGTATGCAGATAGTGGAGCCAATGCTCATATCACTGCTCATGCAGCAAATTTAACAAGTCAAACATCCCACAAAGGTGCTGATACTATCCAAGTTGGTAATGGAGGAGAATACCTTTCCAATGAGTTTAAATCCTTTTAACATAACATGGGATATACCATAGATTAGCATGCCCCTACACTTCTCAACAAAATGGCATTGCCAATAGGAAGCATCGACACATTCAATAAACTGGTTTAGCATTATTAGCTACAACACACTTACCATACACCTACTGGATCGATGCTTTTCTTATAACTAATTTTCTCATTAATCGGCTTTCCACCAAAGATCTTGATAATTTATCTCCATACTATATACTTCATAAATGAATGCCATCATATACATCCCTATGAACTTTTGGTTGCACTCGTTATCCTTACATGCATCCATATGAAAATAACAAGTTGTCCTTTCATGATAAACAATGTCTCTTTCTTGGGTATGCACCTCAACACAAAGGTTATAAATGCTTAGATTTGGACTCGGGATGAATTTATATTTTTAGACATGTAGTGTTTGATGAGCACTCATTTCTAGCAAAAGATATAGGTTACCTTTCACCTGACCAAGATAGCTCGAAAGCTGACAAGTTTATTTCCTCTCACACATTCTATTCCAATTCCTTTACTTCCCAATTCCAATTCACTTGATCATTCGTCTGATAGCTTCATCACATCCTCTCCAAACACTAGCTCATCCTTGCCCACAATTGATATTGTCGCTTTACCCTTGTTTGAGCACACATCCGAAACTCATATGGGTATAATTCCTTTCCAGGCCTTCCTATTTATGTTCAACTCTGCATCTATAATTGAGCACCCACAAAGAACAATCATCACCCGATCCCAAACAGGGCATTCAAAACCCAAAGACTTTTCTAGTTTCAAAATGTTTTATTCCACTAATCATCCTTTTCAATGTTTCACCAAGTATCTTAACAGAATTGGAACCAACTTGCTACACACAAGTAGTAGCGCAACTTAAATGGAGATAGACAATGGGGTGTGAGTTTGATGCTTTGTTGGCCAATGAGACGTGGTCTCTTTGTCCCAAACCATACAATAAACATGTGGTGAGGAACAAATGGGTCTTTAAGATTAAAAGACACCCGGATGGTAGTATTGAACACTGCAAAGCATGGCTTGTGGCAAAAGGCTTCGATCAACACTCTAGAATTGATTATTTTGATACCTTTTCATCGGTGGTTAAACCAACAACAATTAGATTGATTTTATCCATTGCAATGCAGTTCAATTGGCCTATCGGACAATTAGATGTTTCAAATGCATTCTTGCATGGTATACTTGATGAAGAAGTGTATATGGAGCAACCTCAAGGATTCATTGACAAAAGTCAGCTTGATCTTGTTTGTCACCTCCATAAGTCTCTCTATGGTCTTAAACAAGCTCCACGAGCTTGGTCTCAAAGATTATCTAAGCAATTATTAGACCTTGGCTTTACTGAATCAAAGGTTGATTATTCCTTATTTACGCTTTGCACTTCCACATTGAAAATCTTTGTTTTGGTCCATGCATCCATGCAAATGACATCATCATCACCGGATCAAACTATTTGGTCGTCATCTCTTTTATTGATAGCATGAAAGAACAATTCCATATTCGTGATCTTGGCCAACTCATTTATTTTCTTGGTGTTAAGGCTCAACGTAACAATGAAGGCCTTCATCTTCGGCAAGCCAAGTACATATTAGATCTTCTTGATAACACTAAAATACGAGGAGCAAAGTCGCTTGCCTATCCAACAACTTCTAGAATAAAGCTATCTTTTTATGATTGCATCCTCGTTAAAAGACCCTATCGAATACAAACATGAGGTGGGTGCATTACAATATTGTACCATTTCACGTCCCGATATTTCCTATGCAAGAAATCAGCTTATGCATAGTCCACGAGATAGTCATTGGATGACAGTCTAAAGAGTTCTTTTATATTTAAAAGGTAAAATGGATTATGGACTCTTTTATACCCTCTACGATTGACATCCATGTTTTATGTGGCTCAGATCGGGTTAATAAACTGGATGATAGAAGGAGCACTAGTGGATTTAGTATTTTTCTTGGCAAAACTTAATATCCTGGTGCACCAAGAAACAAAAGATTGTCTTATGTTCCAAAGACGGAGGATGAATATAGAAGCATGGCTTTAGCGACATCTGAAGCTTCATTGGATACGAGATGCTAATGAAAGAATTACAATCGTATCTAGCCTTGCCTCCAGTCATTTGGTGTGATAACATAGAGCACCGGCCTTAGCTTCAAATCTTGTTTTTCATGCCAGGACCAAACACGTGGAAATTGACTATCACTTTATTAGAGAAAAGGTGGTCAATAAGGATATCTTGGTGAAACATATATCCACCATAGACCATGTAGCCGATATGTTTACAAAAGGTCAAACTTCCACTTGTTTTCGGTTTTAAGGTCCAAACTCATGGTTCGTCAATTTCCCATCAGTTTGTAGGGGAGTGTTAGAGCATCCAACTCAGTCAAACATTGGTTCAAAGAATCAAGGGAGAAAGTGAAGAGATCAGAGCAGACCTTCAAATTTTGGTCATTCTATTGAGATATAAACTTAATTGTAATCATTTATTTGTACTCCTTGATTTGTTGTTATCTATTGCATGTAATACTCTATAAATACATGAATAGAAACAGAAGAGAAGGCATGAAAACCCAACAAGTTTAAACACTCGAGTCTCTTTTATTGCTCTCTGTTTATATTCTTATACTACCTTCATCAAGCATTGTTGCTACCTAAATTTTGACTTTTTTTTATGTTTCGGAGAAAAAAGCAAAAAAAATAGAAAAAAGAAAAAAATCCAAAAATATCTTGTTACAGGGAAAATTGAATAAATTGAGAGTTTAATAGTCAAATCATGCAAATAGGAAATCAAAAGACTAAATTGAAAATGATGCACAAGCCAAAGACTGTGTTTGGAAGTTTTGCATATGAAAAGTCTATAAATAGAGGTTGTAATCAACATAAAGGAGGGGGCAAAAAAGGAAACCACACTGAAAAAAACCCTAAATTCTTTCCCCTCACTCTCCCCTCTCTCTCCGCTCAACATCCCAAAACCCTAAAAAGCCCTAAAGAACATTTATCAAGGGCTGCACTCGCCAACCCTTGGCACCGCAGCCTCTCCCCATTCCTCTCCATCTTGGCCAGCCCGCTCACCCTCTCGGCAAAAGCTTCATTCTTTTTTCCAGCCCCAAAGCCTCAACCACAATCTTCCTTCCACTCACTCTCCACGTCCAGTCCAGCTCTCATTTTCTTCGCCTATTCCAGCTCCATTCTTCTCCCCAAGACCAGACCCCACAACCTCTCTTTACTTCCTTTTCTCTCCTCCGGTGAGCCTCTCCTCTTGTCTTTTCCCTCTCCCCGACAACTGCCCGTCGTCTCTGCCACTCCTCTGCACCTCGGTCGTAAGCCCTCCCCACAAACGCAACCTTCACCCCTGCTCACGGACCGCTAGCCCTCGACAAAGCGACTCAGTGACCTCATTTCCTTTCCTCTCTTCCGGCCACCACACGAACAAAGCCCCAAACTGCTGGCAGTCACAACAGACCGAGATGAGGGAGAACAAATCGAAATCTAGAGCTCGAAGAAAAACCCAGCTTGCCTTCGTGTGTTGTTTACGTGTCGTTTGTATGTGTTTTTTGTGTGCTTTGCTTTTCTTTTCAGGTCATCGTTGAAGGAAACCATCGGTGGGAGAGAGGAAAAGGAGAAGCTACACGACCAGTCGCCATCCACGGTGGCTCTCTCCACCTCCCTCTCTAGCAGTCATCTAAAGGAGAAGAACGGACCTGAGATTTGAAGAGAAGAATGAAATTGATTTTGGTTTGAGTTGCGGCGCTTGTTGCAGGTTACCTTGGAGCACCCTCACCGACGAGAAGAAGAACAAGAAGGGACTAAGAGGGACGAACAACCCAAGTAGCTCTGTGTTGTCCGTTTGTTTGTTTGTCTGCGCTTCTTTTGTGTTGCGAGTCACCGTTGAAGTCACCACCGGCGTGAAGAGGAATAGAAGAGGCGGATCCAGCCCCTCCTCGTCCGAGTGCTCCATCTGCGGCGGCGCGTGGGACCACGCGCCGCTAGTGACGGTGGCGCGTGGGACCACGCGCCGCCGATGACTGGTGGCGCGTGAGGCGACGCGCCACCACCCTTCTCCTCGCCGCCACTGCTCCGGATCTTCCCCAAGGCCTTTTGTGTATTTTCCCTTATGTTTATGTGTTTTATTTAAACTTATTGTAGTTTAATTATTATTTGTGAAATGTAATGAGAAAAGAATGAAAAAAAGACAATGTGTGTGTGAGTATTCTATTTTTAAATGTGATGAAAAAGGAATAAAAAAAGATTGTGTGGGTGTGTGTTGTTTTTTTTATTCCATATTATGTTGTTTTGTTAAGAAAAAAGAATATAAAATAAAATAAAAAATATGTTTTCTTCGTAAGAATTCGAAACCAATATTTCAAAAGTATAAAAATCTTTTTGGGAATTTATTATTCAACGCTAATATTCAGATAAATAAATCTTAAAGGTTTACACTCAAAATATTCGGGAAATAGTATGCTATTATTCACTATTCGGTGTTTGGATAAATAAAATTTCATCCAAAATATTCAGTGGAAATAGTATGTTATTATTTACTTTTCGGTGTTTGGATAAATAAATCCCAAAAGGTTATTATCTAAAATATTCAGCAGAAATAACAATAATCAATTAAATTTATTTGATTTTTAAGCATCGATCGATTTCTTTTAATTGTAACATTTTTATGAATAAATACTGACTTATTGAAATATTTTAAATCACATCTAAATAGACAATGCAACTCACCTCGTGTAAGGCGATTAGGGGTGCTAATACCTTCCCTTTACGCAACCAGTCCCTTACCTTTGAATATCCGAGCGGACCAGTACAAATTGGGTGTTCCTAGTGACCCTTAACAGCAAGGTGGCGACTCCTCATCATCAACTCCACACATGCGAGAGCCAGGATCCCTCCCGGGACGCCGCGCGGGGACGTGCGACAGAATGGCGACTCCGCCGGGGAAGGTATTTTTTTGAAAAAATATTGGACTAAGCTTTGAATATTTTGATGTGATTTATTTGTTTCAATTTGTTTGAATTCTATGTGTGTTTATTTTCAGCAAGTTTTCTTGGCATTTTTATTTCGTGCATATGTACATATATTCATGCATTGTTAATCTATTTGAGTTATATCATTGTGGTGTGCAACTTTAAGTTAGGTGGGGGACTAGCAGCTTCCCTATGACTTAAGTCAAGGTTGAAGTTTATGTAAACCCTAACTCTTCGCTGAGAGCTTAGATGGTAATGATTGGTATACGTACCATCCCATTATCTGCTAAGACCTCATATTGCCTTTACGAAGGTGATCACTGGGACAGCAAGAGACCCTGTTTAGAGCCAAAAGTAGCAAACTCACGCTGAGAGCTTAGATGGTAGTGATTGGTATACGTACCATCCCATTATCTGCTAAGACCCCATATTGCCTTTACGAGGGTGATCACTGGGACAGCAAGAGACCCTGTTTAGAGCCCAAAGTAGCAAACTCATCATTTGTTGTGTAAACCCCAACTCTTCGCTGAGAGCTTAGATGGTAGTGATTGATATACGTACCATCACATTATCTACTAAGACCCCATATTGCCTTTACGAGGGTGATCACTGGGACAACAAGAGACCTTGTTTAGAGTCCAATGTAGCAAACTCATCATTTGTTGTGTAAAGATTTGAACCAATCATTAGGATGTGTGCTACCTTCATTCTGTTTTGCTTTAAGGCAAACTCTTCCCGAGGCAATTTAAATTCAATAAGTGACATAGTAATCATCGCTTAGGAAATTTGCATTGTTGGGTTTAAGCAGAAATACAGTTTTTGTGTATCATACAATTGTTAAACGCATGTGTCACTTCTCAAAGGACGAGTTTGTAAAAAAAAAAATTGCATATGCATTTTTACATGCATTCCTAAGGTTTTTGTGTATCGTACAGTTGTCACAAGCATGTGTCACTCCCCGAAGGGCGAGTTCGTCAAAAAAAAAATTGCATATGCATTTTATATGCATTCCCATAGTTTTTGTGTATCATACAATTGTTAAACACATGTGTCACTTCTCAAAGGACGAGTTTCTAAAAATTTTGCATATGAATTTTAACCCATAGTTTTTGTGTATCATGTAATTGTTACAATCAAGTTTCACTCCTAAACGGGTGAGCAAAAAAAAAAAATCATATGCTTTTCAAGATGCATTCTCACAAGTTTTTGTTTATCATGTAATTTTTATGATCACATGTCATTCCTCGAAGGAGTAAAAAAAAAAAAAGAGTCAGCATGCATATACATTTCTGCACGCATTCTCATTGTTTTTGTTCAACATGTAATTTTTTATGATCACGTGTCATTTCTCGAAGGAGTAAAAGAAAAAAAAAACAAGTCAGCATGCATGTACATTTCTGCACGCATTCTCATTGTTTTTGTTTATCATGTAATTATTACGATTGCGCGTCCTTTCTCGAGGGTCGAGCCCGTAAAAAAAAACAGGAAACATGCATATACATTTCAACATGCATCCTCACATTTTTGTTTAGCATGCAGTCATTACAAGCACGCGTCACTCTTTAAAGGGCAAGTTTGTCAAAAAAAAAACATGCATATGCATTTTAACATGCATCTCCATAGTTTTGAAATAGGGGTCCCTCAATTTGTCATCCTCCGAAGAGTCTAGAGTCATTGGACATTTGACATTGCTGAGAAGAACCGGTTCCGATACAAAGTCATCATTCATGTTTCTTCCGCAAGCCCACAACAAAGTTCTCTGCTCTCTAGTGAAATCAAGTGCGACATATGCCCAGATATTATTTGGAGAGTGTTAGTGCAATCATCAATGAGGATTGTGGAAATTCAGGTTTTCTTTGGAGGAAGTGCGAGTAATCCAATTTCAGAGGCAAGCATCAGTTGAAGAGTGTTAGTGCAATCATCAATGGGGATTGTGGAAATTCAAGTTTCTTTTGAGGAAGTGCGAGTAATCCATTTTCGGAAGCAAGCGTCAGTCGGAGATGTTGTTAGTCCATTTAAGTATCAATTGACTTTTTCTCCTGATCAGGTGGAGTTATTGCGGCATTGTCAAATCAGAAAGTTTTATGCCGCCATGCACAGAAGACCATGTTATTTTGAGCACCATTTTGTCTGTTAAAGCGAAGATGAATATCTTGAGTAAGAAGGCATAGTAGGATACTGTTGAATTTGTTCCGGTGTCTGAGAAGTTAAAGTATGTGCACTGCAAGATTACATTGCTCGAAGTAGCAAATTTGCCGCAAAAAGAGTCTTTGCGTCGTATGATGAATTTTTCTATGATTTGCGCAGTTTAGTGTTCTGACAAGAAGTGCTTACAGGCTTGATTCAGTTTTTATGACCAATAAGGAGCGCGGTGGAGCGCAACATAATCCAGACGAGAGATGAACAATTGCCAGAATATCAGTGATCAAGTGTGAAAGTTAATAATCAACAAAAGGCAAGTCAAGTTTAGTGGAGGATGTTATCGTCGACAATGTCAGCAATAAATCATCGCGAGCATAAGCGAGATCAATGAGCAGTGACAATACAGAAATGATTGTTTGGAGAGTTGAGAAAAGGGTCGCATCGTCAGTAACTTTCTCATGGAATTTCATCGGCTATCACTTTGTTTTGGGGTTAAATCATCATTTTCATTGAAGCATGTGTTTTCCTTGTCTTTTTGTTGTTTTGAAATCAAGAGATGTTTGACATTCTTATTTTTGACAAAATATTTTGATCAAACTCCAACATGCAAAATTTGAAGTTCTCATTTTTGAAAGTATTTTGATTGCAAAATTGACCCAACTGTTGTTAAAAGACATGATGACCAATACCAGATTATCGAACAATTTTTGAGCCCATACACCGAGTTTTTGAACCACATCATAGTACTAAGATTTATTAGTATGCATATTGACATGTAATGGATTTGGTATTTATGGACCCGTGAATCATGACTCTTGCATGTCCAAATCATTGCATTGGACGAGGTCAAAATTTATCAGTTAAAACCAATTTTGCTTGAAATGACTAAAGGCCATCTTTGTTTATTTCCTTCACTACTCTTGAAATATGTATCCCTTGTTAATCCCCATTTGAGCCTGATATTATATTTTTTTGAAAACACCCGACATGGATCACACCCTCACACTAGGGGCAAATAAATTGGGGGCAAATACAGTAGGGGACAATAAGAGATTTGTAGTTTGAGGATACAGTGACAACATTAAGAATCAATAGAAGGGGGAATGCTCATGAATGAAAACCCAAAATTGGGAACAATCAAATTAGGATAGGATATGACAAAAACAAAGAGTCAATGCTAAGGACAAGTTCAAAAAAGAAAAAGGAAAAAGGACAAGTTCAAAAAAATGAAAAAATGAAAAAAGAGAGTATTGAACTATGTCATGTCCGTTAGTATTTGTGGTCAAACCTCATGTGGGAAGAAATGTTATTAAGATTTTTGAGTCTTCAAGATAAGTGGTCCATCAAAGGAAGATTGTGCAAAATTGTTTTGTTATACTATGTTGAGTACAACAAGAGATGAAATAACATTAGATGATAAATGATGGTTCGAGTTTTAGAATCCCCTTTTTAGTTTGAAATTGTCAATGAAATGAATGACATGGTTGTAGAGATTCTTAGAGCATTGGTTGATTGATAAAAAATCACGTTAAGATAATTGACGTATTTTGATGTGGTCTCTTCTACTAAGACAATAAGAGCAAATGAGTTAATGACTAGATAATGGTGATCCTAGGTCCGTGAAACCCTTAAACACTTTTTGAGCCTATGAATATCCCTTTCTTTTATAGCCATGAACCATAGCCTCATTACATGCTTGTAAAAGTCCTTATTGATCAACAGAGCAATTTTAAGCTGATAAGTGGTGCTCTCAAAATTTGTTAGAGTTTTTTTCCATAAGGGTTATAATTTCATGAAAAAGTTGCAAGTTGTTATGCATATTAATAAGGTAAGTACTAAAAGACGAGACAAATTTTTCAACTGAACTTCAAGTTTTTACTCGACTTTAAATGTTTGAAAACCACAAATCAAGCACTTCATCATTTACCATCAAAGAACATACCCCAAGATCTAAGATTAGAATTGAAACCCAAAACCATAAAAAGACAATTTCAATCTCACAATGAGTCAATTCATCGCTTGCAAAATACAAAATATTTACAGGTCCGCATTTATTGAATATCGTGTGTTGGGTATTTGACCAAATGAATTTGATTTTCAACAAATGATATCTCTTTGATTTTATTACAATGATTAAACTTTGGAGGCACATGATCTTTGAAATCGGTGACTTAATTATAGAACAAGAAAGACTTAGAGAAAATATTGATCGATTTGAAGAATCCTTGACATTGACAATTCTCGGTTATCATCTGAATGCTCAGCAGTTAGAGGCCAAAATGTGGATTTTGATTGGAATGCAAATAATTTCTTATCAGCTAGAGGCGAGAAGCATAAGCAAATGATTGATTTAGTGAAATTCATCAATAAACACCAACAAATTCAACTCAGGGCAACTTGGCTTAATAGAGAGTGATGGTGTGGTAAGCTTCAGCGAGTGATTGAGAATAAGATTGCATTGGAAGGGCAACTTCAGATTTCGAAATATTATCTTGCTCGCATATTTGTTTGTCTCCAAAAATTTGTTGCATGGTTGCATTTTGATAAATGTTGAAAAGTATACATGTCGTAAAGGTTGATAATGAGATAATTGTTGTGAAGCTAGTCGACTCAAGGTTCGATTCATCTGCATGAATACGAGAGACAGAAAAAACCTTGTTAATGACAATATCATATTTCTTTGCAAACAAAATGGATTTGTTTAGAAGAAATTGAGTCTAGGACGAAGAGTTTCAGATTGCATGGCCGGAACAGTTGCATCACTGAAGGCGAGATTGATCGCATGAATGTGGGTGATAGTAGCATTACATCTCCTCTCACAAGCTAAGAGAAATTTATTGATGATAGCATGGAGCATGCGCCGATGAGTTTTTGATGCATTTATGGATGACTTGGAAATTCCATGAAGGTTGATGATGACATACTGCAAGAGAAACATGATTCAATTGATGAAGAAAATTGATTAACCGATCGAGAACCGAAGATGAGGTCGACATTAGCAAGCTTTGCAATGATTGTTAGCAAACACACACAAGCCAAAGAGTTGTTATTGAGAGAATTCAAGAAGATGGATGGTCGGTTATACTCCTTCACGGTGAATCAAACAATACCACACCCGAGGGCAATGTTAAACTTGATAAACACCGAGAGCGTAGATCATCGCAGATACGCCGGAAGAAGTAATGCGCTTGAGACTTGATGAATGAATGACAACAAAGCTTTGGAGATCGGGCAAAGACATCCTACGAAAGTGGAGCATCAGTGAAGGGGACCTATATTTCTCGGTAAGTATACATGCATCATCATGCATTGCATCCCCATAATCATCATCTTTCATCTGAATAGGTCACTCATAATAATGAGACCCCATTTTTTCACCATCATCCAGCCGGGTCGGTCACCCGTAAAATGAGACCATGCTAGCCGGTAGGTCACCCGTAAAAATGAGACCAAGCTAGCCTGGTAGGTCACCCGTAAAAATGAGACCAAGTTAGCCGGGTAGGTCACCCGTAAAAATGAGACCACGCTAGTCCGGTAGGTCACCCGTAAAATGAGACCATGCTAGCCGGGTAGGTCACCCAGAAAATGAGACCCCTTCCATCTTCCATCCGGGTAGGTCACCCGTAAAAATGAGACCCAATCCTCCATCCGGGTAGGTCACCGTAAAAATGAGACCCTTCTATCTTCTAGCCGGGTAGGTCACCCGTAAAAATGAGACCCAATCCTCCATCCAGGTAGGTCACCCGTAAAAATGAGTCCCTTCCATCTTCTAACTCGGTAGGTCACCCGTAAAAATGAGACCCTTCTAACTTCTAACACTGGTAGGTCACCCGGAAAAATGAGACCTTTCTAACTCGGGTAGGTCACCCGGAAAAATGAGACCCTTCTAACTACTAACTTGGGTAGGTCACCCGGAAAAATGAGACCTTTCTAACTTCTAACACGGGTCGGTCACCCAGAAAAATGAGACCCTTCTAACTACTAATCCGAGTAGGTCACCCGTAAAAATGAGACCCTTCTAATCGCTAACACGGGTAGGTCACCCAGAAAAATGAGACCCTTCTAACTGCTAACACGGGTAGGTCACCCATCATAATGAGACCATCTCCATCATTTTATTTTTCTTTACAATGCTTACTATTTAAAGTCTTTTACAACACTTTAGTCTTAAGCATTGTCAAGAGGGGCATCTGTTGCTACCCAAATTTTGACGACCTTATTTTTTATGTTTCAGTAGAAAAAATAGAAAAAAACAAAAAATCCAAAAATATCTTGTTACGAGGAAAATTGAGAGTTTAATAGTCAAATCATGCAAATTGTAAATCAAAGGACTAAATTGAAAATGATGCGCAAGCCAAAGACTGTGTTTGGAAGTTTTGCATATGAAAAGTCTATAAATAGAGGTTGTAATCAACATAAAGGAGGGGGCAAAAAAAGGAAACCACACTAAAAAAAAACCTAAATTCTTTCCCCTCACTCTCCCCTCTCTCTCTCCGGCAGCATCCAAAACCCTAAAAAAACCTAAAGAACATTTTTCAAGGCAGCTGGCCATAACCCTTGCGCACCGCAGCCCTCCCCATTCCTCTCCATCTTGGCCAGCCCGCTCACCCTCTCTCGGCAAAAGCTTCATTCTTTTTTTCCAGCCCCAAAGCCTCGACCACGATCTCCCTTCCACTCACACTCCACGTCCAGTCCGGCTCTCATTTTCTTCGCCTATTCCAGCTCCATTCTTCTCCCCAAGACCAGACTCCCATAACCTCTCTTTACTTCCCTTTTCTCTCCTCCGGTGAGCCTCTCGTCTTGTCTCTTCCCTCTCCTCGACAGCTTGCCCTGTCGTCTCTGCCTCTCCTCTGCACCTCAGCAGTAAGCCCTCCCCACAAAACGCAGCCTTCACCCCTGCTCACGGACCGCTAGCCCTCTACAAAGCAGACCCGTGACCTCATTTCCTTTCCTCTCTTCCCGACCACCACAGAACAAAGCCCCAAACTGTTGGCGATCGAATGCAGATCGAGATGAGGGAGAACAGATCTGAAATCTAGAGCTCGAAGAAAAACCCAGTTGCCTTCGTGTGTTGTTTCGTGTCGTTTGTATGTTTTTGTTTTTTGTGTGCTTTGCTTTTCTTTTCAGGTCATCGTTGAAGGAAACCGTCGGTGGGAGAGAGGAAAAGGGAGGAGCTACACGGCCAGTCGCCATCCCTCTCTAGCACCTCCCTCTCTAGCAGTCATCTAAAGGAGAAGAACAGACCGAGATTTGAAGAGAAGAATGAAATTGATTTTGGTTTGAGTTGCGGTGTTTGTTGCAGGTTACCTTGGAGCACCCTCACCGGCGAGAAGAAGAACAAGAAGGGACCGAGAGGGACGAACAACCCAAGCAGACTGTGTTGTCCGTTTGTTTGTTTGTCTGCGTTTCTTTTGTGTTGCAGGTCGCCGTTGAAGTCACCACTGGCGTGAAGAGGAAGAGAAAAGGCAGATCCAGCCCCCTCCTGTCCAGTGCTCCATCTACGGTGGCGCGTGGGCGACGCGCCACCGACCTCTTCTCCTCGCCGCCACTGCTCCGGATCTTCCCCAAGGCCTTTTGTGTTTTTTCCCTTATGTTTATGTGTTTGATGTAAACTTATTGTAGTTTAATTATTATTTGTGAAATGTAATGAGAAAAGAATGAAAAAAAGACAATGTGTGTGTGAGTATTCTATTTTTAAATGTGATGAAAAAGGAATAAAAAAAAAAGATTGTGTGGGTGTGTGTTGTTTTTTTTATTCCATATTATGTTGTTTTCTTAAGAAAAAAGAATATAAAATAAAATAAAAAATATGTTTTCTTCGTAAGAATTCGAAACCAATATTTCAAAAGTATAAAAATCTTTTTGGGAATTTATTATTCACTGCTAATATTCAGATAAATAAATCTTAAAGGTTTACACTCAAAATATTCGGGAAATAGTATGCTATTATTCACTATTCGGTGTTTGGATAAATAAAATTTCATCCAAAATATTCAGTGAGAATAGTATCCTATTATTTACTTTTCGGTGTTTGGATAAATGAATTCCAAAAGGTTATTATCTAAAATATTCAGCAGGAATAACAATAATCAATAAAATATATTGGATTTTTAAGCACTGATCGATTTCTTTTTTTAATTGTAACATTTTTTATGAATAAATACTGACTTATTGAAATATTTTAAATCACATCTAAATAGGCAATGCAGCTTACCTCAGGTAAGGCGTATTAGGGGTGCTAATACCTTCCCTTTACGCAACCAGTCCCTTACCTTTGAATCTCCGAGCGGCACCAAGTACAAATCGGGTGTTCCTAGCGACTCCTCAACAGCAAGGTGGCGACTCCTCCTCATAAACTCCACATGCGAGCCAGGATCCCTCCCGGATGCCGCAGCGGAGACGTGCGACAAGCATGCCTAACTTGTGACAATACTATCAAAAGAAGTTCGATCCTATAGTTGCTCAAATCAAGATTTAATGACTCCAAAAGAATATTTTTGTTTGATTTGAGGAAACCTCATTTTTGAAAAGTGTACTTTGTCTGCTCAGTGAGCAAGTAAACCCCGATTATCTTAGGCTCTTATAAGAGATGCATATTCGACTTTAACTCAAAACTTACTATACAGATCTCAAGTTCTTTATTATCACGTCATGATACTTGCAGGACGACTCCAAAGGAATATCCCACCCGCTTCGAAAATCCTCGTGTGACAAAGTCTAAAAGGTGGATAAAAGCACTTAGTAAGCCCTTTTCTTGGTTTTTCTCCGGCATTCAAGACCACAAAACTCGGAATTATATCATCTCTAACCTTCCCTTGCTCAAAGCGAAGCTGTACTCCTTCGAAAACTCAAGTAATAACCAAATTAACTCCGGACTTTCTTTACGTAATCCGTCCATCCTTTAATTCCACAATGTATGTCTTATAAATATCCGACAACTTTCACAAACAATCAAAACTCAACATAGCATATACATACGAACCAAAATTAGTTTTTGTTTTAAGAAGCAAATAATCATCACGAAACCTGCAAAAACAAGTGAAAGAAAATCCTTCTGTAGCTTTTAATTCTTACATTTAAATCCTAAAATGTCATTTTTCATTATTTGGTATTGTAATTTTTCAAGCGACTACATTTTGTTCATAAAAAGTGGAATATTTGTGACGCAATGTAAATACGGAAAGGAATATGACCAACGCCAATACTCAGTAAATAACTCTCAACGAGATTAAATCTCGAAAACTTCAAAATTTATTCAATAAAATCAATGGTTGACGACCAAAGGCTCTTACAATAGTACTTAAAGTAAAAACCTAACCTAAGCCATGATAGATAAGCAAGCGACATAAAACATTAAATTTTCCATAAATGAAAAATTTGAGATAAATGTAGAATATGAAAGGCCTATAAATTCTGAGAGGGTATCAATTGACGAAAGTCAATTTGGACTCTTAAATCAAAAGTTATGGCTAAAATGAAACTTTTCTAAAATAGCAAAAATGACGATTTTGGGGCCGAAACGATGGAATTTGGCCAAAAACCGGTGGCCAATAGGGGCTATGCCGCTTATTTCTTCCGCAAACGGCGAAACACATCGACTGGGTGAGTTTCGCGTCATTCCGACTTCGACGACCCGGTTGCCGAAATTCAGTTGCCTTTGAATTTCGGGTGATTCCTTTTTAGCATATATGATTTCGCAATCTGTTCTACATCAATTTGTATCCATAGGTTGATCTTGAAAAGAGAAAATTTTTGGGGTGGTTTGAACCTTTAATAATTCTAATAAAAGTAGATCATTGCCCATATATTTCATCTGGATTAAAGGATTTTCGAGATTAAAAATAATTATTAAAGTTTTCAGGATGTTTTTACAATTATTCGATACACCAAGACGGCTTGGATTTGTTACGTCTAGCTTTTTATTTTTCTAAATGTTTTTAATATTTTCAAATAAAGTGAATACAAAAATCTTTACGAAATTCTTGCACCTATTATCAGAGGTTTTAAGTATTAATGCTAGCAATTACTTTTTGATAATTAACATATTTCAGCTAAAAAATATTAAACCCAGATATATATTCAATAAATATTAAATGTTTATTTTTTTTATAGTGAAGTTCTTATGCTCCGCTTAATTATTCCTTTATTTTTACATATAGTAACAGAAAAATTGCTAGAAAATATATTTTTAAATGGATTCGTTGCTGAAGTAGTTTGCAATATTAATAATTCTTGCCATATATTTAGTGTTATGGAAGTTTTAATTGGTAGCTTTCTTTCTCTTTCTTTGATCGTATATTTTTGTCATTAATGCTATGTATCATTTCTTTCTCTTTGGTCCCAAACGAGCTGGCCCAGCTTGCCAAAGTGCTATAATTTTTCCCATTTATTCTTCTCGTCTCTCTCTTTTTTCCACCCATATAAATCAATAATATCCAGGAACGAACGTGAATTCCCACAGGCTGTTGTCTCCATCATGTTTTTACTTCTCGTATTAATTTGACAGTGTGGTGGTTGAAGGAGGAAGTTCAGGTATTACTACGAAATTTTCTTATTTTCTTATTTGATGGCTGCAAGCTACATCCCTCACCAATATTTCTATTCCATATGATAGGAGAATGGATATTGGATGATGAGTACGTGACTTTGAAATGCGAAAAACACTGCCATTAGAGTAATGTTTCCCCTTATTTTAACCAGTTTTTGAAAGATTGATGATAAATTCACTTTCAGATTCATGCTTCATTTGAATTTCTAGCACAACAAATCATTCCTAAGTTGTTACAATCTTCATTATTTCCTTCTACCATTTCTTCAAAACATGTAGATAAGAACTGAAACATGGATTAAAAAAAGGAAAATCATAATTTTAAAGAGAGGGTTTTACAAACCTTAAGTGGGGGATGAATAGAGAGAAAATGTTATGTCACCTTCTATAAAAAAGAGAGTGTCATCACCATTGATGGAAGAAAAAAGAGAGAAAGAAATAGAGTACACTATTTTTCTTCTTCTTATAATCGGGGTGTTCGGGCCAGCCTACACATACCTCGCCTAATCCCCAGATCTACTGAATATCATGCAAGTCCAGTGAACAAGTAAAACACCTCGAGGGTGAGAAACATGCACAAAAAGGTGGCTCGAACCCAGGAATTTCCCTTCCCCGTCAGGCCAAGTCCCCAAGTAGATAGAGTACACTTGTTATTGGTTATAAGAGAGGAGGGAGAAAGAGGAAATAAAGTAGATAGAGTGTTTGTTTTTGAGAAAAGAATTGTAATTAACTAGAAAAATATAAAAACAAATCCTAAAAAATAAATTCTAGGCTTTACTTAAAAGCTTTCCTAATCTATGATGGATATGAAATTATAACCCCAAGATAAATATAGCCTCTAAAATATCATAGCAAAATTTTGGCTTGATCCAATGAAATTTATGCTTATTAAAATAAAACTATAGTTTAGAGAAAATCTCCTACATCACTAACTAATGTCAAATAAAACAATCAGATATATACATTGTATTTTATATAGTCGATTCCACTTATATAAATTAAATATACAAAATTTTCAAGTAACTTATAACAACTTGAGTTTGATTGGTAAGTGGATATGTTCTTTGTATTATCATCTAATATTTGAATCATGAAAAGACTATAATAACATAATCTTTTTTTTTTATGAGTGCAACAATATAGCAAAGATATCGTCATGTCAACTTGCACTTCAATTAAGACTACCTTTCTCTCAAAATGACCTTAAAGACACATTAAATAATAATTAAAATTATATCTTGATATCTCATTTAATATATCAAGTTTTTAGGTTGAGGATTTTATTTGACATGATAACATAGTCTAAATAAGCAAATAGCCTAAGTTCTAGAGTCACCACCCTTGTTCTATCTATTTAAATTAATATAATTTAGAACAAAATAGTGATTATACAAAAAGTTGTGGTGGGCATATTCAAGTTTTAAATGTATTTTTTTTTACTTGAGACAATGTAATGTGATGGAGTGTATTATACAGTAATATAATCTTTTTCTATAACCTCATTCAATAATTGAAACTTTTAGTTTAAAATGATTATTTGACAAGAATTTATATCAGCATAATTTCATCAAGTGAAATTTAATAAATTATATAAGTGATTGTTATATGGTTTGAACCTAGAAAGTCAATAAATAAAGCAAATGTACTTAACAACCAAGTTTAACTCTAGATTACCTTGACTTCTAAAAAGCCTGTTTCAGCCCTTTGAACTAAGCATAGAGCCGCTTCATATTACTCCACAAGCATACATATAATCTTCATCCAAGAGTTAAACTATCTCTTGCACTCCAGAAAAGGAGCAACAACTATTTGAATTAATATTATTTAAGTATTTCTATGTATCGATAATTAATCTAAATAATAATAATCATTGATTCTACAACAATTCTTACAAGAAATGTATTTCGTGACTCGAACTTAAAATTTACTATGCAGATAACAAGTCTTTTATCATCACGACACGTTCCTTGACACATGGATACCTACATAGAAGAACCTTGTTTTTAATTTAAAAGTCTAAAAAACTTATTTATGGATCAAGTTATACACATAAATAATCTATTTCTAATATTCCTAACTGATAAAGCTTCCCACTAGCTAGTGTTATCTTAAGCATAATATCTATCCATCATGCTTAGACCTTTTTATGGAGCCTTTTTCATTTTGATTAATTCCGGTAGGATAATAATGGAGAGGTAGATAAAAATCATCCCCACCATATTAATGTTCGTCACTGGATATTGACATGTTCCCTAGTTATGGCCCTAGCAGATCGCAATAAAAAGACAACAACAATAACATATGCAATAATATCCATGTCAATGACTCACTGGAAAGCTAAACTTCATGGGAAAATCCGTGTCTGAGGTGTGGTCTCCTTTAATATTATTTATAACATTTTCTAGGCCTGCGGGGCACGGTATGATCCCAGAAAAAAAAGAAAAAGAGAGCAATTCGGGATTAAAGCCATCTTTTCTTTTTCTAGCTACCAACTTCAAAAAATATTTCATTTCCCCACAATTTAGTTGATGTTAGTTGTAGTGTATGTAATGAATGTAGCCCTACGTACTAACGTTGCTGTTATCGCCACATGAAAACAAAAAAAGCTGTATAGATTCGATGATGTTTATCGACCATAGTCAGATCACGGTATCATTATCAAATAACTAGTTTATTTAAAAATTTAAATTGTTAAGTGCGTATTAGAATATAATTTTTATTTTTTTAACATATTTTTTAAGTAAAAGCTTTTAAGTCTTTAAACTTGTATAAACTTATATTACCATGTGTTAAGGAACCATCTCACCTAAAAGTTTAAGCTTGTAAGTGAAGCATCATAATATGATTTATATCATTCTCTAACACACCTCTCAAGTGAAAATCCTTTTGGGCTTGAAACTTGCACAGACCTACATCATCTTGTGTTTAATATTTATCAAATAGAATGAGAGTGGTGAGATTCGAACTCGTGACCGCTGGGTCAACAAAGCTCTGATACCATGTTAAAGAACCATCTCACCTAGAAGCTTAAGCTTGTAAGTGAGACCCATAATATGATTTATATTATTCTCTAACGCTTGATTTTTATCAAATAAAATGAAGATAGTGAGATTTTAACTCGTGACTATTAAGTTAATGAAACTTTGATATCATGTAACCAACTCATCTAAGAAATTATGGAAGCTGGTCAACACAGAGAGAGCTTTCAGTTCTGACCGGAACGGGAAAAGAGAATCAAAGCTTTCAGAGATAATACTGTACACAGATTAATGTGGATATCCATGATCACTAGCTAGAGATCTCCAAAGGTCGTAGAAGTTTTTGGAATTTACTCATTCAAATAAATTTCTGTGTATTATAAAATGTTTTTCAAAAACTGAAGTGATTACATGTACTATTGAAATTAAAGCATTAAATATAGCATGTGTATGGAGCATCCAAACTCTAATTAGTAATTACCATTGCCAGCTCCACCATGCTGTCACTACAGGGTGAAAATTAATGGACTGTGCAATAGCAAGTTGTCAATCAAAAGTGCAAGGCATGGTGAATAATTCCATCGCTCTGCATTATAGAAGACTGAAACAGCTTGAATTAATATACCCTGGTGGTTGAGCACGTCATTAATTTTTCATCGATCGATTCAAGGCTAGTAACATGAATCGATGAACACTATTTATACCTAGCTTCATTCATCATTTACTTGTACATCACCATAGTTTCAGAGCACCCATAAAATTACTGTGCAGGGCTTGCTTGAAAAATGTCCATGGATACCTCATCATGTTTCATTTCTTTGCTAATTTTAGGGCTGGTAGTAACTCTAGCAGGTGTAACTCCTCAAGTTGAGGCTAGGGCTTTCTTTGTTTTTGGTGATTCGTTAGTCGATAATGGAAACAATAATTACCTTGCAACCACTGCCCGAGCTGACGCGCCACCGTATGGCATCGATTATCCAACTCATCGTGCGACTGGACGTTTCTCCAATGGCCTCAACATCCCTGACCTCATCAGTAGGGTTTTTCTTCTTCTTTCTTTCGTTTATCAATATGGTTTTTTTATACATATCATGTTATTCTTTTTCACTCTCGGTTAATGTCAATGCTGTATATTACTAGGTGAGGCAATTGGCTCGGAACCCACATTGCCATACTTGGCTCCCGAGCTCAGGGGACAAAAATTACTTGTCGGAGCCAACTTTGCCTCTGCTGGAATTGGAATTCTCAATGATACTGGAGTTCAGTTTGTAAGTCCATTTTCAATTTCGAATTCTTGATGTACCCCGTGATTTCCAAGATGATCTTATCTTCGTTACCTATTTTTTGTTTACTTTCTAGCTAGATTTTATTGAACGTCTTTTTCCATCAATTCTAGTAATTAAAGGGTTAGTGCACTTATTGGACAATTATCCTACAATGCAGCTCAACATCATCCGAATCGGCCAGCAATTGCAATACTTTCAACAATACCAGCAAAGGGTTAGTGCACTTATTGGACATGAGCAAGCTCAGCGACTGGTTAATGAAGCACTTGTCCTGATGACCCTAGGTGGCAACGACTTCGTTAACAACTACTACTTGGTGCCCTTTTCTGCAAGATCCCGCCAATTCGCCCTCCCTGACTATGTTGTCTATCTCATCTCCGAGTACCGCAAAATTCTAGTGGTAATTAATATACATAAATGTTTTGTATCCTTTTCTGGTCGTATTGATTGTTCTTTAAATCGATCTCTTATTTACGTTTTCTTTTGTTTTTCTTACAAATTTGTGTTGCAAAAATGAAATACTATAAAGTGATCACGAGGTAGGTTATAGCAACATGTTCACATAGAAGCACGTAGGAGCAAAGTTAAAGCACCATATCATTTTATGGAAACTAGTGTCGAACGTTGAGAATTATCAGGCCCAAGCATTCAGCAGTGAAATATGAGAGGGTCTCATCTGTGGGATTTTTGTGGCTAAACTTCACCCACCAAGTGCATTATTTTTCCCTTTCATGAACCAAGATAAGTTTTTCAAGACTTGGTGAAGCCAACAACGAGTTAGTTTACTGGTATGAGTGCAGCTCTGCTGGTGATATATCAGGCCAAACATCATCTGATGCTTTCTGAAATGTTATTTAAAGCCTTTCTGGACATTTTCATTGATAGATGATTTTCTCATTAAAGCCTTTTGATCAGATCCTTCTATATAGAACGTATCTTTTACTCTCTTTCTTCTTTATATGCCACAGTATATCATCAACGTCACCTGCATTTTTAAAAAGACTTGACCTACTCCAAAGTTTACAGTCCAATTTACTTGCTAGAAAGCCATGAACACTGCAGCATGTAAATTAATAGTCTCAACTACTGCAGAAAACTATATTTGATGCTCTTGCTTTGGTTTTTGAAATAATTTTCAACTACTAATATGAATTAATGCTTCACCATGCAGAGGGTGCATGGATTGGGTGCACGTAGGGTTTTGGTGACGGGGACCGGACCGTTAGGTTGTGTTCCGGCAGAGAGGGCAACAAGGAGCAGAAATGGAGAATGCGCGGCTGAGCTGCAGAGAGCGGCTGCCTTGTTCAACCCACAACTTGTGCAAATGATAGCTGAACTCAATAGGGAAATCGGATCGGATGTTTTTATTGCTGCCAATGCTTATCAGATGAACATGGATTTCGTTACTAATCCTAAGGCATATGGTAAGTCGTGAAAATAAATATTCAATTAACTTGTAGCAATAAGTTCAGGAGACCAAGAGTCAATGCCATGGTGATATTAGGTATACAACCACTGGCATAAAAACCCTTGTTTGGTCCCTTGCTGTGGAGAAGGACCGATGCTTTTATTTTTATCCATTTAATGATGTGCATGGTTGTCTATATACATAGTGTTGGACCAAAATCAGAAGCAATTAATGCACACACATTATATTTTCATGAAACAATAATTACAGTATAAATTAGTTAACTAATTATTTCATTTCACTAATCAATTAAGTGGTGATTTAATATGCTTGATATCTGCCTTACAAGTCTCGAATTTAAAGCAAGATATGCTTATTTTGTAAGAGTTTTGAACAATCGAGATTTTATTTTCTTAACCTAAAACTGCAAAAAGAGACTCAAAGAGTGTGGGGTTTCGCGAATCTAAAAAACAACTAGTGGCTCAATGTATTGGTATTTCTTTCTCTTAAAAGTACATGAGTTCAAACCTTTATCTAAATAGAAAAAAAGAAAAGAACATAAGAAAAAATATATATTTTACTGGTTAGTAATTGGGATTTTAAGGAAGTTTGACTTGTAAGACTAAAGTAATAAAAATTACTGATGTTGGTTGGTATATATATATATATATGTATGCAGGATTTGTGACATCGCAGGTTGCATGTTGTGGACAAGGACGTTTTAATGGGGTCGGACTGTGCACAGTGGCTTCCAACTTGTGCCCTAACAGAGAAATCTATGCATTTTGGGATCCATTCCATCCAACTGAGAAAGCTAACAGAATCATTGTTAGCACCCTCGTGACTGGCGACGCCAAGTATATGCACCCGATGAATCTCAGCACCATCATGGCTTTGGACTCGAGAGTTTAATTATTTATAAAAGCACTACTGGCCGGTTTAATTCTTATAGTTGAGCATTATGAGCAATAATTTTCTTCATTAATATTGTTTGCACCTTTTTTTTTTTTGGTAACAAAATGTTTGCGCCTTGATTAGGTGAGGTTGGTGAGTTTGTTGAAAGTATTAATTAATTTATGTTTGGTACACGTGTCAGCTGATGGGGCATGCATTTACTGGCTAGATCCCTCATCAATAATAGTGAGATGATGGAAAAATAATTTGCGATTTTGTATTGGTGTCAGAAACGTTTTATTTATGAGAAAGTAAACCACTAGTGATTTTGTGTTTCTCCATGTGTTGATTTTGCAGTAGAGCCACTGATCACTACACCTCGATCGAAGAGGGCGATATTTGTGTGGTGAACTTCCATAGGCAATATAATTAATCCAAAGGGATTATAAAAGTTGGCAAAGAATGCCATTTCCTATACTCAGGCACTGCGCATATGGATGGCTTTGCATTCATAACAACTTATTGTCAGAGAATAATATAAATTATATTTTAGAATTTTATCTAATATTTTAATTTTTTAGATAAAATGGTTCATTGACATGGTATTAGAGTTTTGGTAATCAATTATCATGATTTCAAATCTCATCACTCCCAATATATTTGATAAAAATTAAGTATAAGATAGTGTGGGTCTGTGAAATGTTTTTACTTGATAGTGTGTGTTAGAAAATAATATAAATCATATTCTAGAGCATCACATGTGAGATGGTTCCTTGACATATGTTAGAGAATAATATAAATTATATCATGAGATCTCACCAAACAGCTTGAGCTTTTAATTAAAATAATTTATTAACATGATATCAAAACATTGTTGACCTAGCAGTCATGAGTTCGAATCTTACCACTCTCATTCTATTTGATAAAAATTATGCATAAGATAATGTGGATCTGTGTACAAATTTCAAGTTCAAAGGACTCTACTAGATTTATCTCATTATGTAATAAGAAAAATACAAAAATTGATTAGCCATCAACATATGTATTGGAGCAATACAAAGATGAAAAAAGGATAAACAAAAAAACCCAATGAAAAAAAAACTTATAGTAAATGGTATAATTGAAAAACAAAATGTCCAAAAACATTTAATATATGGTAAAAAAAATAATTTATCATTAATTGAATATTAAAGAGTAAAATTAAATAAAAATATCATCTTAAAAATATCTACATAACAACAAGGATCCGCAATGGAATTCTTGAAACCGGAGCCCGGATATATATAAAACGATGTAGTAAATGATTTTAATAATATTTAATATTGAGGCTAATTGACAATTTGAGATAAAAGAATTAATTGTTAATTAAACTTATATTAATAATATTTTGATGTTCTATGATCATGCATAAGCTCAAGTTTGAATTAACGATCGCTAATTTAGATAGTTAGTTAAACATCAGAGGTCTGCTATAGAAACATTATCCCCACAAGCTATTGCTTCAAACAGATAGAAGTATAGTTGTCAATACCGTTTTGATAGCCGTTTCGGTTTTTCGATTGGAACAGAACGTTCCAGCATGCTGTTTCGGTGTCATACTGTTCATATATATATATATATATATATATATATATATATATGAAAAAAATAAAATATTAATTTAACAAGCATAATTAAAATTTGAATTCTTTTTTATTTAAAATATTTTGATGTTTTTAAATTATTTTGATGTATAGATGTTAAAAATAATTTTTAAAAATAAATAAATAATAGATTTTGAACCCGGAACGACACGTTCGGAACGAAACCGAGGCGTTCCGGCCGGAATTTGGCTGGAATTTCCAGAACAGACCGAAATTAAAACCGAGAAGAAAACGACGTTGTTTTATCTCGGTTTTTTGAACGAAACGGAATGTACCGGCCGGAACGGAAAGGAATTAAGAACTGTGGATAGAAGATTCTGTGCCTCTAAGAAAGATCTAAGCGTACATTGTCTTCAAACTGTCAATGACTACTCCATCCATTGTTGGGGTGATATATTCGGCACTAAGATATGCTTTTCTACAGCCTGAAGCTCGAGTTTTCTTGGTGTATGGCGATTCATTTACAGCTATATATTGCAACAACTGCCCGCGCGGACTCGCCTCCTTATGGAATAGATTATCCAGCTCATCGTCCCTCTGGCCATTTCTCGAATTGGCCTCAACGTCCCAGACCTTATCGGTTAGGTTCTTGCAATGTGACTTAACTTTTAATGCAGTCTTTTTCCAAGCTCATCATAGTGTTATCTTTATTACTAAAGTCTTATGCATTGTTGACAGCTGAGCAAATTGGATCTGAAACTGTGTTGCCATACCTGAGTCCTGAACTAAGCGAGCAGAAAGTTACTCGATGGTGCCATTTTTGCAGCAGCAGGAATTGGGATCCTCAACAACACTGGAGCTCAATTTGTGAGTTAACCTCGAAACTTTCTTTCCCAGAATATATATATATATGGGGTAAGCACTAGCCACTGAGAAATAACCTGGAATGCTAACTTGGCTACTAAAGATCATAATGGGAAGCAAAGGGTATTTTCCTGCGATAGATGCGTCTGCCACTATACTTATTGTCAACTCATTGGTTCTTTGAAATTAGTGCCTCCAAATAGCTACCTAATTGAGCTATTGTCTATTGAAAATTTGAAGATAAACATAATCAGAATATATAGATAACTTGAATACTTCAAAGAATACCAGCGACGAGCTCGAGCCCTTATAGGAGCTGATCATTCTTGTGCAAAGAGCCCTCGTCCTGATTACTGTTCGTGGAAATGACTTCGTGAACAGCTATTTTACCAGATTATGTCAGATATTTCATTTTAGAGTTCCGGAAATTACTGATGCTAATCCAGTCCCTACACTATTAATTTTGATAAAAAGCTTCAAGCTATTTTACCATGGAAAAGGACTAAACGTGACTTATCATGCTGTCTCCATCATTATTGAAGAAGCTATATAAACTGGGAGGATTTGAAATTGCTAATGCACTTAAAGACGGTTCTAGAGATCAATTATAGAAAACACTACAAACTGTTAAGTTAGGAAAGTTTTAGAGCAAGCAAACAGACACTAGGAATGTTCTAGGAAAGAAAGAATATTTGTCCGCAATTCAAAGAGCTCTAGGATTTTCTAGTGTATTGGTTGAATTTCCAGCAAGTTCTATGGCTGGGAAGTTAAACTGTTCTATTCAGGTTGGTTAAGAAAGCTATAAATATCCATACAAGCAAAAGAACTATGCTAAGCTTAAAGCCTTTGTCCTAAGACTCTCCTCCTTGTATTAAATCTTCTATCAACAAAGGTTTTGCTTTTCGTAACCCACGTCCTTCAACCATTTCCGAATTATAAACGAAGTACTTCTTTTACTAATTAAGTACTGCAACTAAAAAACTTTAACTGTCAAACTACTTTCATTTCAATTTCTTATCACTAAAACCTCTAAACTACCATCATCTTCTAACAGAGCACGTAGAGTTCTCGTGACAAGGACGGGGGATGTTCAGCCGAACTTTCCGCAACTTGTTCACATGCTAAAAGGACAGAGCAAAAAGATTCGGAAAACTGTGATTGTTGCTGCAAACACACAACAAACACGCTTGGATTCCGTCAGTGATCCCCAAGCATATGTTATGCCAACTTCTGCCATTAAAGTAAATGGTTTCTTTACTATGCAATCTAATTTGCAGCAATATATGCATATAGATGATACAGCATGGACTGCAGATTCTGTTTTTACATTTGAGATTTTGGTTTGCAGGATTTACAACATGATATCCAGGAGTCGTGGCGTGATGGCAAAGAGTCGGGGTTTTACTTGTTCACTCGCCCACAAAGTGTATTTTTTCCTCGAATAAACAAAAAAAAATTACAACATCAAAGGTTGCATGTTGTGGACAAAAGGGCCTCAAAATGGTCTAGGACTACGCACAATCGTATCCAACTTGTGCCCGAATCGAAACCTCTATGCATTATGGGATCCATTCCATCCATCTGAAAAGGCAAACAGATTGATCGTGGAGCAGATATACTCTGGCACTACCATGTATATGGACCCCATGAACCTCAGCACAATCATGATGCTAGGGCATGATTTCATTTTCTGATTGGCTTTCCTTGTTAAATAATGTAACTATATATGATTTCATTTTATGTCCTGGTTTTCAGAAAGCAGTTTAAATTGCATGCAAATATATTGACAATCAAGAGCAATAACATTTAACAGTCTCATTTAAGATGATTTCCTTCATTGCTCGAGCTTGCCATCACAATATTTCTGAAAGCAAGTAGAAAATACAAAATATGAATCATTCAATTTGTTATTTTACACCCATGGTCATCAGGAGAAAAATGTTATTATAATTATTTTTTAGAAGAAGATGGATCGTGTTCTTTTGCCAACTATGCAGAGGACAGAGTTCCAGAAGACCAAACATCAACTGTGTCATAAACAAGGATTGACTTGATCTGCTGGCAAGGTTACTCTCAAGTTCACGAAGAACATAAACTCAAACATCAAGTCCTACGAAGCAATTAACAAATGATTTGAAATCAATTTCTGAAAATCAATAGGTTGATCTAGATAGTATGCTGCCTAGCTAGTTCAAATGATTTGAAATCAATAAACTTATCCTTTATTATATCCCTATATCTAACTTTACTGGATCTGTCATCCACCTCTCAGAGGAATCTTGTGATCATTAGAATAAACAAATCTACAACTTGTCTGGAAAAGGCTAAATCAACCGTGAATACTGTGATAAGCAAATTGACAACTAGTTCTGTAGAACTGCATCAACTAAAGCAGTCAATATTACTACAGATCACCTTGTAGTAGAACAGGGAGCTATATGACAGAAATAATTTTGTGACGAATCCCTGGAATGAATTCGACTCGCCTCATCAATCCCATCTTCTGTTAGATAAAACAATAATGGTCGAACAAATGATAATTTGGTCGAGAGTAAAGAGGAAATTTGCTTGAGAAAAGTAGCATGAAATGGTGTTATTTCGCCAAAAATAAAATAATTTAATGAAACTAAATATTCAAAGGAATGAAAGCATGGAGCCGAAATAACCCACTCAAAACACTCTTAAGCAAATTACGTGGTATGATTGGATCGAATAAGCCCTGATGGAATTAAGATTTACGCAGGCTATTTATAATTAATCCACAGAGTTACCTTTCGTTAAGCGGAGTCAGGAGTGGACATCAAGATATGAAGAGCAGACAAATCCAGATCTTCTCAGACCATCTTAATTACTAATATGAAAAGGGAAAAGTGCTTTTTCGTTATTATTTTTTAGAGGTTGATTAGGTGGGGCGGTGCTTGAGGCTTCTCAGCCCCAGCAGCTACTCCATTCTCATAAAATATTCCTGGCATTAAACTTGACAACAAGAAAGTAAAAGGGAATTATTATTATTTTTCCTGTGGAATTCCTGGTACTTAAACCCGTAATTGGGGACTCAATTAGTTTCTAGAGAAAAGAAAAAAAAGAAAGAGGGAGTAAAATCAATCTAGTGAATAATATGAATAATATCTTGGATCTCACCTAATAATTTAAATTTTTAAATGAGATAATTTCTTGACATGGTATCAGAGTCTTATTGACCTATCAGTCACGAGTTCGAATCTCATCACCCTCATTTTATTTAATAAAAATCAAGTACAGGGTAATGTAAGCCTGTGTAAATTTGAAATTTAAAGAGTTTTCACTTGAGGAAGCGTGTTAGAGAATAATATAAATTATATCCAAAAACTTTACCTAATAATTTAATATTTTAGATAAGATGGTTAATTCAAGGAGTTCAACTTTTAAAGTTTTAGCAGGCAATGCCAAAGAATAATGTTAAACTTCCCAGTGGCTGAAGCGTTTGACTACCGAAAAGTGTTTGAAATTCTCGGTATATATATATCATGAACTCGATAGAGAAGATCACAGCATTAACTTCTCGTACTGTTCTTGTTTTGCGCAATGAGGCAACGACAGGGCGGTGGAGGCAAGTCTTAACTTATTTCAACTGCCACCAATTTATTCTTGTCACATGGTATCGTAACTAAAGGATCCTTGTGCTTCCTCTTTTCGTGACCATGCCTCTAATGTGTAATGAAAAAGGAACCCTAGAAATTGTCTCGTGGGTTAGGGTTAGCTAGTTCCAGCTTTAGGTCACACAGAATATGCAGCTTCATTTGTACTGGTCCAGCTCAAACAGGACCTACCTCAAAAGTCAACAGCATAGTCATTGTCGTACCAAGTTAAGGAAACCAGGTTTTTGTTTGTGGAACACAAAGAAAACCAGAAACTGGTACTTCGATTTGTTTTGAATTGATCGGTGATGTTTAAGGATAGCTATTGCAAGTTTGATTGCCATGGCAATTTATATCATGATTGTATGAATTGATCGATTATGTTTTCTTTGAATGTTGCTGTTTATGTTGATGAAAATCAGTTAATTCATTTTCTTTGTGTCTGTTTATTAGGAACATAAGAGATAAGGACTAAAAAGCTAAATAATAAATTTATTGGACCATTTTAGCATTAAAAAGAAGAAAATATAGTTAATTGATAAAAAAAAATAAAAAAGGAAGGGAAGGGACAATTCATCTTGCCCCTTCAATTACATGGACAACCCAATAAGAAACAGAAAGTGGTTCAAGGGTTCATGAAATATTAATCTCTAGATAGCATCAACTGCAGAGAAGTATATAGAATATATTTTTTCTAACAAAAAGATATGATTTTAAGGGGAAATAGGTGAGATTGTTAATTCCATTTATTTAATAATATAATTGAATTAAATTATATAGTTTAATATTTTATTTCAAACATAAAAATTATAATATATTATCAATTTTACTTCTTACAATCATGTTGTCAATTGATAAGTAATTTACTAAGCTAAGATTTTACGTTGAAGAAATCACAAGCTCAAATATTTATCATGGATAGTTCATGAATTTACAGTAAAATTTACATCCAGGATGGTAGAGACAGGAAATGTATCTACCTATCTATCTATATATAGATAGATACATGTCCGTTCTGTACAAGTATTCTCTTGTGGGTTTCATTCACCATTTCAATGGCCAGTAGCTCGTCAGCTCGCAGTTCTTATTGGCTGATCTCAGGACTGACATTGGTACTGGGAGCCGCCATTGTTAACCAAGCTGAAGCTAGGGCCTTCTTCGTCTTCGGTGATTCACTAGTCGATAGCGGCAACAACAACTACCTGACAACAACTGCACGAGCCGATTCACCCCCTTATGGAATCGATTATCCAACACATCGAGCAACCGGCCGATTCTCTAATGGCTTCAACATTCCTGATCTTATCAGTAAAATTTCCAATTTACATGTCGATATAGTGCTGCATGATTTACCTTTCCTTGTTAATTAATTACCTAGATCGTATGATCTTAGTCTCACTGAGGATCATTGAATGCATTTTTCAGGTCAGCATATTGGCTCAGAATCCCCGTTGCCTTACCTGAGTCCAGAGCTGAGAGGACAAAAACTTCTTGTCGGTGCCAACTTTGCTTCGGCCGGAATCGGAATCCTTAATGACACTGGAATCCAGTTTGTAAGCAGCTGCCTGTCTAATTTCTCAATGACTTCCTCGTAATTATTAATTTCTTGCTTCGATCAGTAACAAGGAAGCTATATATATATATATACATATATCCGAACAGCTGGTGATCTAATATGTTTCCTTAAATGCAACAATATCAGATAAATATAATAAGAATGTACAGACAATTGGAGTATTTCCAGCAATATCAGCAGCGAGTTGGGGCGCTTATCGGAGCCGGAAAGGCCAAGCGGCTCGTCAGTCAAGCACTTATCCTGCTCACCGTTGGTGGGAATGATTTTGTCAACAACTATTACTTGATTCCTTATTCTGCAAGGTCTAGGCAATATGATTTGCCAGATTATGTCAAGCTCCTCATTTCAGAGTACAGGAAACTACTGCTGGTATAATCCCTCTTTTCTCATTTAAAAAATAAACTGCACAAAAATATTATCGACGAAGTAACATGAACTATCCCCATTTTCTATCAGAAGCTGTATAATCTCGGAGCACGCCGAGTTCTTGTGACCGGTACCGGACCGATGGGTTGTGTTCCAGCAGAGCTGGCCATGAGGAACACAAATGGTGGCTGCTCAGCGGAGCTACAGAGAGCGGCTGCGTTGTATAACCCTCAACTTGAGAGCATGATTATGGAGGTCAACAGAAAGATCGGAAGTGATGTGTTCGTTGCTGCAAATACCCACCGAATGCACACTGATTTTGTCAGTAATCCTCAAGCATATGGTACGCCGCCATAGATTCCAGTTAGACAACTTAAAAACTTATACAATCTCATATTAATTTATTTCTGATCGATCCGACAGGATTCACAACATCAAGGATAGCATGTTGTGGACAAGGACCGTACAATGGCCTGGGACTGTGCACAATTTTGTCAAACCTGTGCCCTAATCGTGACCTCTATGCATTCTGGGATGCCTTCCATCCATCAGAAAAGGCAAACAAGATTATAGTACAGCAGATGTTGACTGGCTCCGCCCAATACATGAAACCCTTGAATCTCAGCACCATCATGGCCTTGGATTCCAGGACCTGATAGATCATGTCATGAATCCACCGCTTCAATCCAGTTTCTTTCAGCTTTCTCGTCATATTTGTGTTTGCAGTAAATCTCTTGAATCAAATTGAGTTTGCAATAAAGGTGCAATTAAAGCAAAAAAAAAAAAAAACAATCTTCTTGAATAAATCAGTTTTTTTTCTACACGATTCGCATGCACATGATCAATGGTGTTCATCTCTTCCATCCATTTTCTTTTCTTTCTTGTTCATACAGAGTCCTTACACCAAGATCCGATCTCACGAAATTTATTTTTCAAAAACAATATTTTTTTATGATAACTTTGTGAAATTTAATAATATTTTTTATTTTTTAATATCAATACATTAAAATAAAATTAAAAGCTTATATATTAAACCTCACATCTAAATAAAAGAAATTTTCCAAGGGACAATACCCTTTGTTTTTAGTTTGATTTTGGGAGAAAAGAAAGAGTATAAACGTGTAAGTGACTGTTTTGCCCTTGCAACCTGTTGTCGTTGACATCTTATGTTCGGTATATGATTGATTCTCCATGATGATCGGGAAAAAAAGAATTAAAAGTTGTAATAAATTGTAATTTGTATTTTAATAGAGAATAATATACCAAATGTTGAATAAATTAACATGAAAAAATACATAAAAATACTTTCTAATATATTTTAATGTGTTTAATATTAAAAAAGAGAAATTTAAAAAAGAAATCATTTAAAATAAACACAAAAGGGGAAATTGGGCTTGGCAAGGGACATGTACACAAGAATCTGGGCTCCGGTCCAAGCCCACTTAATTTGTTTTCATCTTCTTGTACCAAACGCCTTTGCATCTTAATATAAGCCCAATAAACATTACCTGTGTCCTGGGCTGAGTCATTAGGTGAGCCGTCAATAATTTTTACGCGGTTTGGGTTCTTATGTCTTTATGTGTATAAACCAATAACTTTATTATATTTTTATTTCTTTGTATATTATTTTCTCTTTCTACATTTACCAACTTAAATATACATTGAGGGGTCTCATGTTTTGTTGGGTTTGGTCCATCCTCTTTGGACCATAACTTATATTAGAAGATAGAGAATAAATAAAAAAACTAATTTTAGCTTATTTTCACAGTGGACTCATCACTCATCACATAATATATATAAAGAGATAGAGAGAATTGTTAGGAAAAAAATGTTCAAATATTTATTTTAGTTACAAACTGAATGTTTTTCCAATATTTTTTTGTTGCGGATCCAATCACATTCTAATCTCTCTCTCTTTTTTATTCGAGTAAATTTCATTTTTTGGAAAACATATTTTATGGGATCAAGTGAACGAGTAAAATTCGATTGTTCCGAACTCTTATAAGAGGTGCACATTTTGATTCGAACTCGAGACCTGTTATGCAAATCTTAAACTCTTTATTTACTATCACGCCACGCCTGAATGGTTACAGATATGGAGATTGTTGGAATTTCCACGCCAAACCAAACTCTTTGCCGAGGAATTTTTGATATACAATCATCTGATAATGTCGCAGATGAGGCATAGCCGTAGCTGGAACTGTTCACTCTCATCTTGTTTTCTAGATAGTCTCGCTTTCATGAAGTGCCTTTGCCGCCATCAATTTTTTGGTGTTGTAACATTTTCTGCGTTGATTTTGGCTGCACGGTATAAATTATTATTGTTGTTGTTGTTGTTGCTTGCTGCTGCTTTTTAAAGGCAAACAACATAAGAAAAAAAATATTTTCGTTCTGATACCTGTTGAAGGTGTATGTGTTTGTATGTATGTATGTATGTATGTGTGGGTCAATGTTGCTAAACTCCCGTTTTGACTCATAAAATTATACAAATATATAAACTTTGTAAAATCAATTTAGAATCTCGAATCCCACTAGAATTAGTTGTGACTCAATGTTGTTAAACTCGCGTTTCGACTAGTAAAATTATACAAATATATAAACTTTGTAAAATCAATTTAGAAACTCGAATCCCACTAAAATCAGTTGTGACTCAATGTTGTAAAACTCGCGTTTTGAATCGTAAAATTATACAAATATATAAAACTTTATAAAATCAACTTAGAAACTCGAATCCCACTAGAATCAGTTGTGACTCAATGTTGTAAAACTCGCGTTTTGAATCGTAAAATTATACAAATATATAAAACTTTATAAAATCAACTTAGAAACTCGAATCCCACTAGAATCAGTTGTGACTCAGTAAAATCGGATAGAATAAAAAAAAATATTTTTTTTTGTAATAACTATGCCTTAATCCTCTACAAAATAAAATATTTATTCTTCAATCTTGTAAGTTGTATGATGGCATTTATAATTCTGCATCGGAAATGAAGATGCCTTTTGTGCCCCGTTTTGGCCTAGCAGCCTTGACTTGCAGACGACGTGCACTCGATGATTGCTAGTGGGAACCAAATTTGCTTAATTAAGACGTTATGAAATCCATGTTTTTCCCGGAAGCAATAAAAAACAAATAAAGCAATTATTTTTTCGTCTTAAAGTATATAGGAGCTATCATAATAATAATAATAATAATAATAATAATAATAATAATAATAATAATAAAGAATAAGAAGCTTAAGGTATATGAAATTAAGACACGTCATCATTTCAAATAACCTCCCCCCACCACATGATACCGACCAACCTTCCGTGGCTTGGGTTCGGTTAATAGTGGAGCAGGTAACTTTGAAGTCAAACATAAAAATAAAAAACTAAAGAGGAAAGTAAAAAATATAGACACATTTTATTATTTATAATATCTTTTTTTTTTTATGCTCTGATGATGGATATTTCAGTCTTTATACACCATCCATTAGTTATTAAAAAATTGACTAAATATTATTGACCTTTTATTTCATTATTCAATTTAAATTTAAATATATATATATATATATAAATATAGACACATTTTATTATTTATAATATCCTTTTTTGTATGCTTTGATGATGGATATTTCAGTCTTTATACACCATCCATTAGTTATTAAAAAATTGACTAAATATTATTGACCTTTTATTTCATTATTCAATTTAAATTTAAATTTAAATTTATATATATATATATATATATATTACAGTGTAATGTACTCGCTAGAATCGAATCTCTATTCTAGTTCCATGGAAAAACTCGGCGAAATATTACAGCTAAGGAATGATCTGTAATTAATTCGAAAAGGCCACTCACTACTGGGCGTCGAAATAAATGGTAGTGACGTAAATAAACCCACCAGCCATGTCCAATTCAGGAAATCAGTGTGCAGTAATTAAGAAGGTAGTAGTAAGTGCACGAGTCATGTCATGTCGACTCTGTTTATGTGAAATCCGGTCCAACTCACCCTCTTTCTCTCTCTCTCATGATTTTTTTCCCAACAAAAAAGCATAAAATGCCAATGCTGATGATCTCTCTGTAGTTTTTTTTCTTCAAACAATTAGCAATTACTAGAAAGAAGACAGAAATGGCAGTTCCAGTAGAAGAAGCCATAGCAGCTCTCTCTACCTTTTCTCTTGAGGTACCCTCCCTAATTTCACGTCCATTCCATTAAAACAAGCCAATTCTCTCTACTTTTCTTGGCTATTTCCCCTCCTTTTTTTCTTTTTATTTATTTGTTTTGTGTGTGTGTGGAAGGATGAGCAAGCAGAGGTGCAAGGAGCTGGGGTTTTGGTTTCATCTGAAAGAGGAGCAACCAGCAGTCCTATCGGTATTCTTTTAAATAAATTTTGTTTGGATTATTGATGCCAATTATTTGGTGAGAAAATAATTATTATATGCTTATCATGGAAGGTTAAATCATAGGGTCATGCTGAATGTAAGAATTGAAATGGTGATTGCTTATATAGAAAAAAGGAGCTCTTTTGTTATTGTTACTGATCAGGAAAGGATGAAGAAGGATTCAGGTGGAATCGGGCAGCCTTTTATTTTGGCATGTCTGGTTAAACTAAAATTGTTAGAGTTAGAAATTGGGTTTGGATTTATGTGTTCATGATGAGACCATGGATATAACAGTCTACTTGTTGATATAAGGATTCTCTTCTAGCTTGCTGCAGTTTACTAATCGTATCATTTTCTTTTGTCACTACATGACTACAGTTGCGAGTGAGTGTATGTGCTACGTAAATGGCATGGCATGTTTTTGTGTTGTTATTATCATAGTTTTGACATCTTCTTCTTATGTCTGTATGTATTGTCAGATTTTGTTGTTTATACTAAAAATTGAGTGTGGCTTTTATGTTGCATGCATGGCCACCAACATTGTTTGTGTTTGTCCACGCGACCACTGTCTCTCATACACTTTCATTCTTTTTTCTTCTGTAGAGTACACTGATGTTTCTGCTTACCGCTTATCTCTATCAGAAGATACAAAAGCTCTCAATCAGCTGGTATGTGGCTTTTGTTTTCTTTTTTCTTTTTGATTTGCCTGTATTTGTAAGCAAAAAATACATAATCACACTATTTGTGTTAGCTTTTCTAGTTGGTGTCTTTGCATTTTTCTTTTTTCTTTTTTTACTTTATGAATATAATTGATTTATTTGGTGTTTTTTGACGGGAATTGCTGCAACATTTGTAGAATGGACTTATCCAAGAGGGGAAGGAGATGGCATCAGTGCTTTATACATATCGTAGCTGTGTCAAAGCACTTCCTCAGGTCTATTTTGGCTTCCCTTCTCATAAACATGGCCAAGGATTGCATATGCACATGGATTGATATTTTTTTTTGTGAAGATCTATTCTTGGTATAATTTTTTTTTTTTTTCTCTCTCTTTTGTATGATTGTGTGTAATGGTCATATAACTCTTGGCACTATAAACAAAATAAGAAGCTGCTGTATCTCACTTCTTGATGAAGAGTGAGATAACTAACTACTCCCTGACTAATATGTATTGCTAGTGATTGCAGACAGTACAAAACTCTAAAGGCAAAAGGGCACCATTTTAAAACATCAGTGGTGGAATTTAAACTCTTTGACACAACATTGTGCTTCTGCAGTAGCTAATCTGGCAACTTATTGTATTCACAGCATAGCTGTATCTCCGTATAGGATAAAAGACCACAGTTGTTATATTAAAACTGTTTAAATACATTGAATCAAAATTTACAATTTAAATGCATCAACCTGATGAGCCTCCTTGTTGGTCCTTGAACAAGCATAGCTCATCAAGCTTCTAAGCATAGCTCAACAAGCTTCTCATGCCTTCAGATGCTTGACCTTGTTGGAATCTAGCAGATATTTCTTTTGATGATTTATGACTCAAAGGGGTCTTTAAATTTCAATATCATTGTAGCCTGATACCATATCATGTGCTGTGGATTATACTGGTCATGTTTGACATGCTTACATGTGGGATTTCTGGAGTCCTGTACTGTAGCTATGTTCTTAGTGAGGTGTTTGAAACATTCAATTAATAAATGGAGGAGCAAGGAAGAGTTGTACAGTTTGGAGATTCACAAGTATGCACAGTGCTTTGTCAGGTTAACATGACTGTCCATGAAACAAGTCTTCAGCAATTAATGGGCATGTTGGATGAATAGAAATGAGCAATTTCCTAGTGTCTATCAATAGAACATGCGCTCTTGATCTTTTCTTTCATTATGTCCAAAAAATCCCAGTCATAGATAGCCAATTTTCTGTTTATGATAACATGTATTGAAGTCTTTTTCCTTCAAAGACATGCCACTGAATAACTTAAGTTTCCAGTTTTCTGCTCTGCTCATTAAAACACTTCTGATATGTTTGAAACGTGGCAGCTTCCTGAATCCATGAAGCAAAGTCAGGCTGACCTGTATCTGGAAACATATCAAGTTTTGGACTTGGAGATGAGTCGTCTGCGTGAAATCCAGCGATGGCAAGCATCTGCTGCATCAAAAGTGTGTGATCTCTTATCTTCTTTTCCTTATTGCTTACAGTATTATACCCATGTGCTTTCAAACTCACGCTGAATTTTCTCAACATTGCAAAATTGTTTGCTGATGCAGCTAGCAGCTGATATGCAGCGGTTTTCTAGGCCTGAGCGGCGCATTAATGGCCCCACAATAACTCATCTATGGTATTTGATTGCTTTTCCTTTTTCTATTTTCCTCTTCCCATAACGCTAATCATCTTCTTTCGTTTTATTGCTATCATCTCATTTTGAAGTGCTGGATGTATGTCAATTCAGCTCCTCAACACCCTTTTGAACATTCTGCTCATCTTGAGATGCCTTAAAATTTCATGGTGAACAAATCAGTCAATGCTTCTTTTATTAACTTGTTTTTAATTCCAGGTCCATGTTGAAGTTGCTTGATGTTTTAGTTCAACTCGATCATCTTAAAAATGCTAAGGCAAGCATACCTAATGACTTCTCATGGTACAAGAGGTACACAATATAGATAATCTGGCTCATTTTTGCTTCCATATCTTGGCTACTTGTCCTTTATGATGTTTGACATGGATCCTCCAACTTCGTCAATACCTTTTTTTTTCTTTTCTACTTTTTGAAGTCATTTGGATGGTGATTTGCTGGCAGTCATTTGTTTTAATTTCTCTACATATTTTGATGGTCTTTGTTTGAACTTCCCAAGACAGACAGTATCTTTAGCATGATAGATTAGTGATTTTAGGATTTGCTGCTGTCTTATTTACATGGAGAACCAAAGCCTGATCCATGACCACTACAGATCACACATAGAAAAGGTCACTAAAATTTCTCATCTTCAGAAACTTTGAATAATTTCCATAACACATACATGAGAGTATGAAAAATCTCAAGGGAGTTCTCCATCAAACAGAGTAGAATCTGAAAACAAGTATATGAAAAAGTGGGCCTATGTTTAACTTCAATTTTAAATAATTAAATTACACTACTCAGTCCTTAAGTGTTGTAGCTTGAGCATCTTGAGGTCCACTCCAAACCCTCTTCAAATATGTCTAGTTGAACTTCTTGGAATGCAAAACTTTGTAAATTTTGCAAGTTCATTCCACGGATAGGTAAAGCTCAGTGGCGGTGAAAAATGTTTCTAGTCAAATTTGAGCTTGTGTGATGCAAACTTTGTTTGTTCAAAATTTGTGCCTTTAATCATACTTTTTACCAGTTCTTTAAATGCTGAATGGTGGTTTGATGCCTTTTGCTATTAATACATCTGAATTATACTCATATAATTCAGTCTGATTATAAACAAGCATAGCTGGTCAAGCTGCTAAACCCATCTTTCCAAACTATACATTTTTCCAGTCTGATTATACCTGTTGACATCAAATTCTTACATTTTTTTTGTGGACATATTTAAGTTTTTTGATCTATTTTTTCACTCAATCTTAGAAGCATCGGCTGGCTGTTTTTTATGCAGTCTAACTCTGGTTCTTTCCTTTATTTGTGTCTGATTTTGACAGGACATTTACCCAAGTAAGTTTTCAGTGGCAAGATATTGATTCAATAAGGGAGGAGATAGATGATTTACAGGTGGGAGAATATTTCTCATGTGACCTTATCTGTCTTAAATTATGTTTTACCTTCTCTGTTACTTGAAGTGCCTTGTTTTTGTTTTGGCAAACTGCTGACATGATATCCGTTGTTATTTCACTGTTAATCTGATGATCTGATCAATATTAACTTTTTTGTCACTCAACTGCTGCAGATATTCTTAAGCACAAGGTGGGCAATCTTATTGAATTTGCATGTCGAAATGTTCCGGGTGAACAAGTATCCATACTAATTATTGATTTCCTTTCAGAGTGACAGCACAGGAAGAAATACTTAATTTTTTTTTCACGCATAAGTTTACCCTGTCTTGCATAACTTCTTCCATGATGTCATTGTTCTATTTATAATATCATTTGTCTTGATCTTCTTACTGCGAAATCATAATTGCATTGTGTTCCTTGACTTACAATAGTGTAGAAGATATTCTTCAAGTTCTGATAGTCTTTGCCATTGAGTCATTGGAATTGGATTTTGCGCTTTTGTTTCCGGAGAGGCACATTCTTCTACGTGTTTTACCTGTTCTTGTTGTCTTGGCAACATCATCAGAAAAGGACAGTGAGTCACTGTATAAGAGGGTAAAAATCAACAGGCTGATAAATATTTTTAAGGTATTCTGTTCTTATCTCTTTGTGCTCTGGTAATCTAATGTGTCATTTTGGCATGAAATTGCACAATATATATATATATTTTCTTGCTACTTGTCTGAATCATTATATGATACATTCTAATTTGTTTGTGATTTGTGGCAGAATGATCCGATCATTCCTGCCTTCCCTGATCTTCATCTTTCTCCTGCTGCAATCTTGAAAGAGTTGTCCATTTACTTTCAAAAATTTGCTGCACAAACTCGTCTTCTCACCCTTCCAGCACCTCATGAGCTCCCACCTCGGGAGGCACAAGAATATCCTCTACAATTTTTTTTTTTCTATTTCTTTCTTTCTATCTTTTTTCTTTTTCTTTTTTAACATGCCTTGCTTTGTTAGATCATTATTTTTGACAAAACAGGAATGTAAACTCTCTTCTTAGTGATGGTGGGGACAATGAGGTCTTCATCAGTTACTGGCCCCTCGTGTCTTCACATTAGACAATTAATGCTTTGTTAGATTCATTTTGCTGCTAGAATGATTGCTATCCTGAGTTATGTTCTGTGGAACTTGTATGTGTAATCTTTGAAGCCTTAACATAATCTACTTATCAAAGGCAATATCTCATCGCTAATCACATAGGAACTATCCGTGCCGAGCATGATGATTTCACTATTCGTTTTGCTTCATCCTTGAATCAGGTGCTTATTCACTCTCACCACAAATTTCCCACTCCCTATATATAAATGTGATGAGCTTTATCATAAGCTTTTTAATACGTGCTTCCTATCTTTGCAAATTGTGCACACAGCTATTGTTATTGAAGTCGATAGATGGTGCAGATGTTGACTGGTGCAAAGAAGTCAAGGGAAACATGTATGATATGGTTGTTGAAGGTTTCCAGCTCTTAAGCAGATGGACTGCACGAATTTGGGAACAATGTGCTTGGAAATTTTCTCGCCCATGCAAAGATGCAATTCCTCCAGAATCAAATGGAACATCAGAATCATTTTCTGACTATGAGAAGGTATCATAGCCTGTATTTGTGATTTTGGTATTGTGCTCTTGGTCAGCTTGTATTTCATACGCTGAAGGCCGAAGCACAGTCAGAAATGCTCACTTGAGGAATCCAACAACTTCGAACTAACTTAGAAGGATTTATTTTGGGCCATACTTGTGATAAACAATTTAATAAATTGTCTTGTATCATACACATTGTCTAAATATTTCAAGAATGTATTTGTTGACTCGGTACCTTTTATTGTTTTCTTGAGTGGACATATTGTAACACTGAATTAATTATCTTGTAGGTGGTACGATATAATTACAATTCTGAGGAGAGGAAAGCACTTGTTGAGCTTGTTAGTTACATAAAAAGTGTTGGATCATTGATGCATCGGTGTGACACATTGGTAGCTGATGCCTTATGGGAAACAATACATGCTGAAGTCCAAGATTTTGTTCAAAACACATTAGCCACCATGCTGAAGACTACCTTTAGAAAGAAGAAGGACCTGTCAAGGTGGGCATTTCTTAATCAGTATTTTGTCATTTGAATTTAGGGCAAATTTCTACTGTCCAAATTATTTGTTTTCTGCTAATAGGCAGTTAGGCTAGTGGCACTCTTCCCTAGAAATTGGAGGATTAGGTGTAGAAATCAGGTTTGAATCTTGCACTTGCTACCTTAAGGACAGCAGTGTTGTTTTTCTTATCCATAAAAAAATAAGGGCATTTCTAGTCTGTGCAATCAGTGTAGTATTTTGTTTCTCAATGATAAAAGATGTTGTTAAGGGATAAAAGAGTGTAAAATTACTAGTGATGTAGGATAACTTGTTTGAGAAAAATAAACAAGAATTCCCCTGCTCTGCGGAACACAGGCTAAAAACACTTCTCTAAAAGCCTCTGACTCAGTACACCATAAAGTGGCTAGGAAAGCAAATCTGTTCCATCATAGTTTTCTGGAAAATAGACCAATTATTGAACCAATCGCTCCCCACAGGCATCATATCATTTCTGACATAGCTTGTCTTCACCCTTGCAATATTTAACTCTCCTAAAGCCTGTGAAGTTTATTGGTAACAATTCTGCCATGTCACTGTGATACCATCTCTTGCTTGGAAATGGGAAAATGTCAAGTCCTTAAATGTGAGACATTACTGACATAAGAGAGTCAGGAGCCACATCCAACAATATTGTCCTCATTTCTTGCTTATTAATATGTGCAGACAAACTGTTGAGATGTTTTAACTTGCTAAAAAAGATAGTCTGCTTCTAAATGGTTTCCACCTTAGTGTTTCAACTGCATATTTACTTATTCAATTGGTAACTTTCAGGATTCTTTCTGACATGCGGACTCTTTCAGCAGACTGGATGGCAAATACAAACAAGCCTGAATCATATTTACAGTCACATGGAGGTGATGAAAGCAAAGGGAACTTCTTTTATCCAAGGCCAGTGGCACCCACAGCCACACAGGTTTTACTCATTTCACCACTTATTCATGTTTTACGTTTCCTGTCAAGATATAGCAGTTATAGTTCTTAGCATATAAAAATGTTGGATTAAATGGGCTATGGAAGAAAACTAATATGGTATGGCTCTCAGTCACCATGTGAAGCTTTGGAAGATAGAGTGATTGAATAAAGATTAAGGCATACCATCACTTCTAATTTTTTTTTGTCAAGGACCAAGGAGAGTAAGTATAAAGTTAGTCTTGTTCAGATGTTTGATGAAGACTTTTATTTCAAAGACAGGGAATTCTCTTCTTGCATCACATTATTCCTTGACATCATATACAAAGGTATTGTTGAGGATGAGAAGTCAAGACAGTCCCAGTTTTGAGAACACTCCATGCTTGTTAAAAAATGTACAATGTCCTTTATCAGCTCAAAGGAGGATGTGCAAATGAATTGTGTCTTAAGAAGTGAATTGATGCAACCAAGTTCTTGCAGAAACAGGATACAATTTTCCCTTCCCAAATATAAAAAGAGAAAAAGTCTTGTAAAATTTTCTGATAAATTCCCAAACACTTTTTCCATGCAAACCTCTTTCCTCGGACATCCAGTTCATCACCCTGTACTTGTAACTGATAATCAATCTCAATGACTATCTTCATCTGTTATAGGCTTTTGCAACCAATGAAGAAAAACATTTTTAGAATGTATGAGTTATTAAGTCCAACCTCCAGTTTTCAGAGGGTGTTTGTAGATAGATCATAATTAAACTACTGAATAAAATGTTAATGTGATTTTCTGATCTGCTTATCATATCTGGTTTCCTTTCTTTACTCATAGTACTTGAATTCAATCATGTTTGTTTTTTATACTAATGCATTAGTAGGTCTAAGTGACACCAATTCAGAACGAGCTGTGGATATTGTGAAATGAGGACCAGCAATAGGGAGTTGGATCAAGATTGAATGTGGAATAAGACTGGAAATTTCAAAAGTTGGGTTGAGATTGTAAAGGAGGATATAATCAGAAGACTCAAGTGTTTAAGGGGATGAAACCTCCTTTCAAATTTTTATTTTGGTCATGTCACTCTGTCTATTTTTGGGGCACCGTCTTCCTGTGGAAAAAAACTTTTCCTGCCTTCAGGTCCACTGGACTGATGTTATAGACAGTAATTTCTTGGTGTAAATCTATCACCATATCTATGAAGAATTTGCATGTTTCCATCAAACAAGCCATTTTTCATTTGTGACGTAAAATTTATTATAAATTATATGCATCTTATGCAACACACCATGCGTGCCTTCTGGTTTCCTTGCCAATCATGTTCTTATGTTTTGAATGAAGAGTTTGGATTAAAATATTGTCATTATCTGCATGCATATGCTCATACTTAATTAATATCATTGGTTTTCTTTTTCAGGTCCATTGCTTGCAGTTCCTGATATATGAGGTGGTGTCTGGTGGTAATATTCGGAAGCCTGGTGGACTCTTTGGCAACAGTGGTTCTGAGATTCCTGTAAATGATTTAAAGCAGTTGGAGACCACCTTTTACAAGCTTGGCTTCTTCCTGCATATATTGGACTATTCAGGTAAGTTTCTTATCAAAATTTTCTTCTTTACCAGAACAAGAGATCAGCCTATTTAAAGGAGCCAACAGCACATGAAAATGGCAATGAGTCATAATGGTCCAAGTTTTATAACAGTCTCATGTACAAGGTATAATGGTCCGAGTTTTTTTAGCAGTCCCATGTATAAGGTCTATAAAGACTTTCTTCCCTTATATTTTGATGCCAAGTCTAGTTGCAAACTTCTTATGAATTCTAGTGTGCAAATCCTCATGAAAAACTATGAATGGCTACAACATTTTCTTGACAAATAAAATCATAGTAAGCATATGAATCGAAAGATTCTTCACAAAGTATGATGTATCCTTAAAGTTCTAAAAACCAATATATTTTGCAGTCTTCAAGAACAAGAAGACAACCCAAATCTTAATATCATCCATTTGATATCTTGGTTTGTTATCCATAGACCATCCTAATAGAACCATGGCACATAATTGTCCCCTGATAGAAGCCCTTAGCTAGTAAGCCCTGTGGACGCCATAAAAATTAGGAAGAGAGATAGCACTTCTTCATTGGAGACTCTGCTTTTCACTGTATTCAAAATGCTAACTTCTCAATTTAGCAGCATATCCATGTTCATGATGCCTTTGTTTCTTTGAGGATAATAACTAATTGTGCTCCTGTTAGTGTTCTATTGATTCAAGATAGGTGGAAAATGAAGCATACTGTACTTTTGCTGCACAAAATTACAAGTATTATATACTGAAGTTTAACGATTCTGTTAATGTTTGCAGCGACTGTTGCAACTTTGACAGATCTTGGTTTCTTATGGTTTAGAGAATTTTATTTGGAGTCATCTCGTGTGATTCAGGTAAGAAAGTACTTTGTGGACCTGCTATAGCTTATAAAACTCTTTTACACATGGGGAGAACCAGTCTACCTTACTAAATTGATGTTGTTGATAGTTATTTTGATGGTTTTCTTATGGCTGAATTATTCAATTAACTTGGAAATTTTTTCTTGCTTATGTTTAGATTGAATACCGAGGAAATGATTGACTTGGTATAAGGGGCTTGGATGTGTTTCTAAACTCTCAATTGGAAACTTCAGTGTTTTGCTCCATTGTGTAACTCTTTTTTATCTATTTTTCTTGGGGTTTGAATCTTGTTGGCCGGGAAAGATATTCAGTCTCATCCCATTTCATATTAAACTAAATTGTGTTACTTTGGTTTGCATCTCGTCATAAATTGGTCCATTTTTTCCTTCTACGGAAGCACCTGAAATGACTTCTGGTGTCCATACATGGATTTAGTTCATTAGGAAAACATTATGATATAGAAAGCAGCATGTGCAACTGATGTTTAATGGGTGAATAAACATGGCATTAATATTTCATAAACCTGCGGGAGCATAGTTTAAATATATAATAGTGAAATTTCATTCCCCCCCCTCATTTACATTTTTTATTCATTACATCACTTTCTTGATTTGTGGGAACTTGTTTGTTATCCATATGCAGTTTCCTATTGAATGTTCTCTTCCCTGGATGCTGGTAGATCACGTGCTCGAATCCCATAATACAGGTCTTCTTGAAAGTGTTCTGATGCCATTTGACATCTACAATGATTCAGCTCAGCAAGCTCTGGCTGCCTTAAGGCAGCGATTCCTCTATGATGAAATTGAGGCTGAGGTATATTATATTTAAGCATTTTCTAGGACTAATTCTTTTGCATCTCTTGTTAGGAACACATGCATTTCCTTCTTGTCATTTGATAAACTGGTAGTGACCTGTTGAGTCCTTGCCTACATCTCATGTTTGTTATTTCAGGATTTTTTTCTCTAACTCAGTGCTGCAAGTTTTTATAGGTGGACCATTGTTTTGATCTATTTGTTTCAAAACTCTGTGAAATTATTTTCACTTATTACAAGAGTTGGGCAGCAAGGTACTTGCTTTCCCTTCTTTCTACAGTAACGTGTACTACTGGAAATTCAATGAACTAAATCATCTATCTTGTTGATTTGCTAAATTCTGCAGTGAACTACTTGATGCATCATTCCTCTTTGCCTCGGACAATGGAGAAAAATATTGTGTACAGCCTATGAGGTTCACTGCACTATTTAAGATGACTAGAGTAAAGGTAAAAGTATAGTTTCTCATATATTGTCAATGATTCACTGCATTTATGTTCCCCAATGTGTTTGGTCCACATATGTCTTGTGAAGTATCATTAACTTCCTCCTCCTTGGCAATTTCTAATAACAATCTGAAATTTGAAAACATAGTTTTTTTCCATCTTACTCCCTAACCGAGACTATTCACTCTGTTATTTTCCAATTGGGGAATTATTTCACAATTGTTATTCCTCAGCATAGAATTGGACCATATATCTTTTCTGTTATTTTACATGTTTTTAATCACCCTTTTTTTTTTGTTCTTTTGATTTGAAGTAGAATAGTGGTTTAGACCCTGTTCCTCTGATTCTCCCTCTCTTTTTTTGGATGTAATTGTGTACAGTTACTTGGGAGGACCATTGATTTAAGAAGATTGGTTTCTGAAAGGATGAACAAGGTTTTCAGAGACAATCTTGAGTTTCTTTTTGATCGTTTTGAGTCTCAGGATCTATGTGCAGTGGTGGTAAGTAGATTGTTCTCGTGACTCTTATTATTAGTGGGAACACCTATCATGTTAATTAATATCAATTAAAAATAAAGTTTGTAGGATGTAGAGTACAGAAGTGTCCTAGCAGTCAGCCTGACTTCAGAATACCTTAACATGTTTCCTCATTCCTGTTGTAACCTTAGAAGATGCACCGTTTTGTTTCTCTAAGCTCATATACTGGTTTTGTATTATGGACAAAGTCTTGAACATTGAGTGGAGCTAGCTGTTCAGTTCTAACATATTAACAAGTAGAAAGTTAGATGTGGATGTATGTATTTTATAGTTGTGTTGACCAACCAAATGGAGCTTTCAGAGTGAATTCTTAAATAATAACAACTCCATGAAATTTCTTTTTTCACAGCTCATAAAACAAGTAAATGTTTTATTTTTCTGATTGAAAAACAAATGCTATGATTTGGTTGCAGGAATTGGAAAAACTTGTGGAAATCTTAAAGCATGCCCATGGGCTGCTTTCAAAAGATCTTTCAATAGACTCATTCAGTCTCATGTTGAATGAGATGCAAGAAAACCTATCTCTTGTGTCATTTTCTAGTCGACTAGCTACTCAGGTTTGGCAAACTCTTTCTGACCTTTATTTTATTGGTACATCTCTTTGTAATATTTATGCATAATCATTTTTCAATCATGACTCATGATCATGGTATTCTGGTAAATGTTGCACTCCAATCTCTATTATGTATCCATCTTCAAAAATTGATATTCATCCAATACACATAGAGCAAAATTGATATTCTGTTCTTAGATGTGGAGGCATTTTGTGTCGTTAATATGCAACCTCTCTTCTGTCTCTTATTCAGTGGAAGAATTGATGTAGAAATTATCATATCTGATGTGTTTATTGTTCTTATCCTTGTTTTTGAAATGAAGCTGGAAGAGTCATAAGCCAATTCAATAGCATTTTGGCTTGAGGACCTTTATATCTTGTCATTTTGTATGGGTTGTCCAAGGGAGACTTCTCATGTATGTTGTATTATGGGATGATTGTGCTTGGAAATTCCCTAGACTTGTATCTAAAACAAAGCACAATGCATATTTTATCTTAGCATTAAAATAAAAAAATGTAGCAACATTATGATCATAGTTATTAAACCTAACCCAGGTCAACCCTAAAATCTGAAAACACAAAAGGATTGCCAACGAGGGGAGGGAAAGTTATGGAAACATTGAACCCAAAGTTTGTTCTGATTTATTTGGCCTGACAATGATTTTGTTGAAGAGCTTGTCCTCATCCAAGATCCTTTCCAACCGATTGAAGTGGTTTGAGTTCACTATGCAATGGCTCTTTTGATTTCATTGGATCCTTTCCTAAAAATTCCTCCAGTTTTTCTTTAGCGTGTCAATTTGTTGAGCAGGCAAGCATCTTCTTTTGCCCAATATTCAGTACCCACTTACCCGCTTTAATTTTCTTTGCTGCAACCTAAGAATCGAAACATTTGAAGATCCATGGGAACAGAAATTCAAGATTTGTGCACAATCAAGCATGTTGTGATTGTTCTTGTAAGTCAATATCCAGATCAACAATAGTTTGGCACTATCTTCCAAAGTTCTAGGACAATAGGTGTAAGATGCTTCACTGTGATGGTAATTACAATCTATCCTACTCCTGTGTTATTTATAAGCCCTCGATTATGAGGGGAAAAGAAAATGAAGAAGATGCAGATTGGAAACTGAAGGGAAAGGGGGATTTGGTTCTTTGTATGGTGGCTGTTGGTTTTGAGAATTAGGTTTTATATACTTGATTCAAAATGGTGCTGCTTAAATAAAATAGCCGAGTCTCACCTGCGTTTCTTTGGTTTGACTCAGTGTTCTCCTGGGTTTGACCAAGCAACTTTCTAAGGGGTTGCTTAGTTAACCTGGGCCGCTCTAGGCCCTAGGTTGGCTAGGTCCTGGGTGAACCCGCCAGACTGGCTTAGATTTTATTACCATGATTGTGATATTTATTCAAGGAAAAATGCATCTCAAGCCAATTCATTAGCATTTTGGCACGAGGACATGTTTTGTCTTTGTGTATGCATTGTCTAAAGAACACTTCTCATGTGTTATGTATTGTGGAACCTTGGGGATTCCCTATTCTTGTCCGTAAAAAATATGAAGCATGATGCATATTTTGCTTTAGTTAAGGAAATTTCCTAAGAGTGTCATTTATTTAATCCTTTGCTTTCCCAAGGAGTTAGTTTTACTCAAATCAGTTTATTGGTGTGTTAGATTTGGTCAGAGATGCAGAGTGATTTTCTTCCAAACTTCATTCTATGCAACACTACTCAGCGTTTTGTCCGATCATCAAGAGTTCCTCTTGTTCCTATGCAAAAGCCTTCAGTTCCCTATGCAAAGCCTAACTTCTATTGTGGTACTCAGGTAACAAATCAGAGTTATACACCATCATTTGATTGGATTTTACCACTATGATACCATTTTTGTTTCTCTTGATATTTTCTGACTTGCATTCTCGTTGACTATTATAATGGCAGGATTTGAATTCTGCGCATCAAAGCTTTGCACGTTTGCACAGTGGTTTCTTTGGAATTCCCCACATGTTTTCTATTGTTAGACTTCTAGGATCCAGATCATTGCCTTGGCTTATCCGGGCCCTGCTAGATCATATATCAAATAAGGTATGTGATGTTTTTGAGAAGAGTTTATTCCCATTTATTAAAACTGAATTTCATGAAAAGATGGATCTTGATATATTTTAATGATTTCATTTGAAGCTGTGTGGACAAACACTATCTTTTTTGTTTCATTAAGATTGAGTCTAATGGTTCATGAATTATGTGTTTCAGGTAACTATGCTTGAACCGATGCTTACTGGATTGCAAGAAGCGTTGCCAAAATCTATTGGACTGCTCCCTTTTGATGGAGGAGTCACAGGTAAATGATGGTGTCGTGATTCTGATAACGTCCTCCTTTTCTTCTTCTTACAAAACACTGCTGTAGGTGTTAAATGGGTTGAAAGAACTTGAGTACGATGTAATTTATGCAAGTGTATATGCATGCACAGTTACAATATATTGACGTGCATTTTATTAGGGACAGCAAATTGAAATTTTTGGGTGTATAATGTACTTTAAGGGTTCATTTGGAGAACTCAAGGAAGAATCTGTTGCAAACTTTACCACATCCCAATTCCAACAACCACCAATCTTGAGGATCTTATGCACCAAATTATTGTTAGTGATAGAAAGGCCAAGTGAGTGCCTAGGTGTGATACAAATGGTGAGAGCTTGCTCGAATGTGAGGTGCATAAAATCTGTTAAGTGATCTCTAAGTGCTGTAGCTATTAAAGTTTGTCTCAAGTGTGTTTAATTGTCTTTTATGCATCAGTGGATTGAATATTTGCTTTGCATATTGTATTTACTTAACAAGTCCCTGCTTGAATCATTTTTCTTTTTGGGAATCTACTGATATTATGGATGCTTTATGATGCTGAATTTTATGCATGCATCTCTTGCTAATTGTGCATGCTTTAGGGTGGGTGGGTGTGAGCATTTGTTCTTATTTCTCCATTTTTTTTTGTTTAATTTCCAATCCAGGCTGTATGAGGGTTGTCAAAGAAAATCTTAACTGGGGAACAAAATCGGAGCTCAAAGCAGAGGTTTTTCGAGGAATAAAGGAGATTGGCAGTGTGTTATATTGGATGGGGCTTCTTGACATTGTATTGGTCAGTATCCTAGTCTATTCATTTCATGATACTATGAGAAGTCTAGACTACTTATGCTTGCTCTAGATGGTAGCATTGGAGTTTGGTGGACTCATATTTTTACAGGGTTGCCATTCTATCCCTTGAAACAAAGCAAAATTATATGAGTACTTTAAGATTCTTGGGGAACTTCTAGGCAATATGGATTAGGGGAGTATCACACTTTGTAGATTATGGAGAACTAGTGGTGTAGACTTATTGTGCTAACTCGTCATAGACAAGGCCAATAAAGGCAAGACATATGGACAAAATCATGCATCATAATGTGGGACCGTTGATTTATTTTATCCATGTGTCTTGTCTTATTGGCATAGCCTAAAGGGAAGTTGTTGGACCAAGTCCATGCATCTGTTTTCCTCATTATGGGCTTCTAGTTTGCATGTTTACATCGTGAGCAAGTCCAATGGAAAAAGCCATTTTGGAGAGCCAAATCTCTAAAATGGCTTTTTGAATAGTGTATATATGGTTTTTTTTTTTTGTTGAGGTGTACTCCAATGGTAAAAACCATTTTAAAGATTTATTTTTTTTATATTATTTAAATATAGTGCAATTATTTTGTATGTAGTTTAATTATGCAATTAATTATACAATTAATAAGAGTAAGTTATATAATTAAATAATTGCTTTTAAAAAACCCTCCTACAATATAATTATTAATTTTGTATATAAATATTTACTCTCTTGTTGAGGTATTTGTAAATTAAAACAAAAACAAATTTTTTGATATAGCTACATTATTTTCTAATATATATCAAGTCAACCTTATCGGTTCAAACAATTGAATTTAGTCCAGTTGAGTTATCCACACAGGAAGAAGGTGGCCCAACATTTTTGGCTTTTCAACATGAGCTGCTACAAATACAGCTCATGCAGGGGAAAACTATTTTGGCTATCAAAATAGCTTTACTATTGGAGTGTAGAAAATTAAACAAACATGCTAAAAAAATACTTTTTTTATTTTTGGCTCTTCAAATGGCCTTCCCATTGGAGTTGCCCTAATGGGACATGCTGGGTAGACAAAAACAGTAATCAAATATTGATGAATTTTGTATTTTTATCAATCAGGGTTTAGCCATTGCCATGTTTAGATGGAGGTGAAGCATCTGGCATGTTCATATTAGATTAGAGCCCTGGATGTGGACTTGATATGCTCTTCTTAAAAGTCATTGAACCAACCACGTAGGACCAGATGTACAAATATCATTTCACCATCTATCTTCATGATACTTGTAACTCTTGTTCTATTGTTGGGAATGGCATCCTAGTGGGCATTAATATTTATCAACATCTCGTGTTTTGTTGTTATGAATGATGTGTAAGTAGATCCAAATATTATATCATGAAGCCAAATGCTTTTGTTGAACCGATGTAGTATCAACATTGTTGTGTGATTAGATCCTAGACCAATCTTATTAACGGAGGAAAATATTTATTGCATGTTTGTAGGAGTATTAAACATTTTCTCATAATAATGCATCATAGAAGCATGGAATCTATCTCGATTTTATTTGTAATTACCTAGGGAATGTAACATTTGGTTGTTTAAATGATTGTTAATGAAATATAAGATGAGCGCATCAGAAAAATAATGAAAAAATATAAAACCTGAATTAAGTTTTTCATGTACATTAATTTAGTGAGGCAAAATGCTTGCCTGGCAGGCTAATGAACATGATTTTGTATGCTACAATGTATTGTTTAGTATGCAAAACCAGAACATAGCTCACGACTTCTGTTATGACTGGAAACCATTGTTTCTTACTGCCTCTTATAGTTGTTTTTTCATGATTGACAGAGGGAGGTTGATACCATGCATTTCATGCAAACAGCCCCTTGGTTGGGCTTGTATCCTGGTGCAGATGGCCAAATATTGCAGTCACAAGATGGTGGGGATAGTCCTGTTGTCAATCTTTTCAAATCAGCCACCGCTGCAGTCATGTCCAACCCTGGTTGTCCAAATCCAACATCTTTTTATACCATGTCAAAACAGGCAGAAGCTGCAGGTGCATTATATATTTCACTCTAGATGGTTTATTGCTGTTTGGTTGAGCAACTTTATAGATCCAAAAAAACATATCAGCTCTTTTATATAATAGTACTTTTTGTGCAATAATAGTAGTTAATTACTCTAGTTTGATGCCTGTTAAATTCAAGACATGTTCCCTTCATTTCCTTAATTTTTGATTTAACCGTTATGGTCTTTTCATTTTATTGCAGATCTTCTTTACAAAGCTAACATGAATACTGGAAATGTGCTGGAATATGCCCTTGCATTTACCAATGCTGCATTGGATAAATATTGCTGTAAATGGAGTGCTGCTCCCAAGACAGGGTTCATTGACATTACAACTTCAAAGGATTTTTACCGCATATATAGTGGCCTTCAAATTGTAAGGAATGACCCTCTACAAAATATTTCATAATAACACCAAACTTAGCCAATGCATCTGAACAATAATCATCTACAGTTTGTCAAGTTATTTAGTTCATACATCAGACTAAGAGAATCTATCTACTAGTTGTTAATAACTTTTCTATACAGCTATCTCTGTTAAATGTGCTGTAGACTTGATTCTCATTACTGTGTTTCTGGGCCAAAACTTTCACATGAACTATCTTATTTTATCACTAAAACCAAATATAGATGATAGCCATCTTCGGAGTGTGTATTATGACAATTGTATGGCATTATATTAGCCAATCAGAATACCTAGTCATGCTTTTTTTTATTATTATTATTGTCATGCAACTAACTCGTGTTTAATAGGACATTCATTCTACGCTATTTATAAATTTTTGTCGTATATTAGGAGTTATAATTTGTTCAGAAAATAACCTTTAAATCCATGGTTCTTGACTTGACAACCAAGCTAATTTGGTACTAGTTCCCTGACATGTGGTACCTCCTGATGAGCAGCCATGCTGGTGTTGTAGGGGGCTGCAATTCAGGTCAAGACCAAGTACTACACACATCTTAGTACTCAACAGACCCTGTCAGATTAAGTGAGAACTATTGAGTTGAACATTCTCCTTGCTGTCTTATTGCAACTTAGATATCTGGAGCCAGCTACTGTTGTGATCTAAACTGTTGGTTGAGCAGGTGGACCATTTGTTTGATTTAGAAATTTAATAGTATATTGTGATAAAAATGTATGAAGTCTCGCATTAAAATACTCTGACTACTTCATTAAAGGAATGGTGAACCTTTATTTTTTCCTCTAGTTTTGCCACTGAATTATGTTAATCTAATTATGTAATGGAAGATATCTTCTCTCTCTACTAATCTGTTTCAATACTTAAATGTAGGGACACCTGGAAGATTCTGTTAAAGTATCATCGAATTTTGAAGTGTTGGGTGACTCAGTTGCTTGGGGTGGTTGTACAATTATCTACTTGCTTGGGCAACAGTTGCATTTTGAACTCCTTGATTTTTCATATCAAGTTCTCAATGTTGCAGAAGTAGAGGCTGGATTACTTACCCAAGCACATAAGAATCCCCATGTTGCCCAGGTATTGAAACTTGCATTTGTACTTTGTTTTTATTTTTTTGCACTCATGAGCAGTATGCCCATGGATAGAAATTTATTGTTGTATATTTTAAGTATTATTTTCTGCTGCTGGGACTTGGACTTGGATTCCTCGTTTGATGGAATTTTAAGTTGTGCTATAACTGATTCTGTGTATAAAAATCATTCATTTATTTTATCTTATCTTATTTTATTTTATTTTACCCTTCTCTTTTCTTTCTGCTCATACTTTGTCATCGAGTAGGATTTTACTTGTTATGTAGGATTTAAATGAATGGTTGCACATCAATATGCTCCACAATTTAGCTGTACTCTGGGTCATTACGGTGCTTTTATCAGACTTTGATGTTTCTGAAGGATGGCAGTTTCTTCTCTCCGCTTTTCATTCGCAATCTTGTTGAGCCTTGATTCCACATATCAATTTGCCTTGCTTGAATTTATGTCGCTCAAAATCTAGGTTGCAATTCATGTTTTAGGGATGGGATTTGCCCAGCTAGCCCGACTTTCAAACCGTAAATTTATTATCCATCCAACTGTTCAGGCCCCTACATGATTTGCCTGATTACTAGAACTCGGAGAATATAATAGTCGTAGTGACATGCATATTGAGTTTTAATTCTCAATCGCATGAGTGGAATAATATTCTGAATCAAAACTAAGCTCTCTACCAGGAAAATCTACAATATAGTACATAAAATATGATGATTTATCGTCCATAACCATATAAATACAATATTTCAATTACTTTGTGCTTCCTTCTCATTAAAGAGAGAATTGAAACTATTAAAATCATTTTCTGACTTTGATTGTGTTCAAGTACAATGAAAATAGGGGAGTGATTAAGCTGCTTCTATTAACCTTTTCCATGTTCGGATTGATTAATATGGCTATCATCTTCTTTTGCAAGGGATGGGAAACCCTATTAGAAGCAATGAAGAAAGCAAGAAGGTTGAACAATCATGTTTTCTCGATGCTAAAAGCACGTTGCCCCCTTGAGGACAAGATAGCTTGTGCTATCAAGCAAAGTGGTGCCCCTCTTCATCGGATGAAGTTCGAGAACACCGTTTCGGCATTTGAAACATTGCCTCAAAAAGGTGCCTGAATGAGTCCTACAATCCCCCCTCCACTTCTGATGCTGTGTATTGTCTATTATGCATATAGGATCACCAAGTTGTCCTTTTGTTATCATTATGATTATTAAGTATCAAATTGTAGTTAGCAATGTGTTCCCTGACCAAAATTACTATAGATTGAAATCAATTTGTATATTCTCCATAAACATTCAGGGAGTTTTCCTCCCTTTTTGTATTTTAAATGAAATCACAAGTGTTAGACATTTCATTCTTGAGGTATATTTCTTCTTGATCTGAGTGGTTCTAGAAATTGAATGTTCTATTTAAATAATTTGCTACCACCATAAGTGATTGCTATTATTATGTTTGTGACGTTTGTGGGGACTTGTTTAAAAATTCATTGATTAATATCTTAAGAGTTGAGTTCAATGTTGTCAAAATCATGAGTTAACTTGTAAAATCGTACATTGTCAGATGCATTTCCCCTGTATGCAAAAATTTTACAGTTTATTATTTATTATCTATCTATCTATATATATATATATATATAATCCCTCCACGGTTTGCACACTTCCACCATATTCCACCCGATGAAAAAGAAATTATTCTTATCTGGGTTCTTACAAGACTTATCTCAATTTATAATATAAAAGAAGGGTCAGATACTGCGGGTGCCTCTTAACTATTACAGCCACCTTGATGGGACCCTGGCTTATGAACAACAAATTATATTTAACAAACATAAGAACTTCCAAGAATCATAAGACTGCTACAGACATGTGATGACCAAACTTGGAGAAAATGTTCATAAAGCATGAAATAAGTAGCACGACTCCTCATATTTGAGTGGAGACATCAGCAGTAACTCACCCTGCATGATAAATAAATAAATAAATAAAAGAAGATCAGAAAGCTCATCGATCCAGTGTGAATATAAAATTACGAGATTGTTTAAGTGGATCATCGCTGTGAATGGAATATTAATTTGTACATCACACAAACAAGCATTCAAGCCCCTAGAGATAGACTAAATGGAGATCATGCAGAGTGAATGATAATGGTAGGCCAACGAAGACCAATTATAGAGTTTTCATTGCAGAAAATATTTGGTCTTGAGAAAGTGATAAAGGGCGTTGATATCTGTTAAATGAAGTCTGTGCTTTGTGGAAATCACACTGGCAAGAAAAACCAGAGGGCGAGGTTCCATATCTCTAGTCATCCTAATTTTATTACTGAGTTTTAAAAGTGTTTTTTTAAAAAAAAATTATTTTATTTTTTTAGATCATTTTTATATGATAATATTAAAATAAAATAAAAAAAATATTATTTTAATATATGTGTAGATGAAAATTAGTCTAAAAGAATGCCCGAAGTAACAATTATTTTAATGTATTACAGCAAAACCGGTTCATTTTACGTGCAACCCTACCAACACCTAGCCTTAAGCAAATCAAGAGCCCATATATTTTACCTCAAAAGACTTTAGAAGGGAAGCTATATGAAGTGCTAAGTAGCAGACACGTGATAACAAATACAGGCAACAAATTATTTTAAAGCTAGTCAATAGCTGAAGCTTGAAAGCTAGTAAGAAAGAAGGAAAGGCAATACACTTTCGTTTTAGATTTCTGAACCACTAAAATAATGTAGAGGTGGAGTAAGAGGAAGAAAGAATTCTCATGCTTTGTCGGCCATTTCTCTCTCACACATAGATACATCCAAACATATATAAATAAATACATTTTTTTTGTTATTCGAGAAAACCTTATTTTTAAAAACCTCATTTTATAGGTCCGGTTGAACGGATAAAACTCTGATTATTCTAGATTCTTACAAGAAATGCACGTCCTAATTCGAATGCGAAACCTAATCTGCAGAGCGAGTAAAACTCTGACTATTCCAAGTTCTTACAAAAAATATACGCCTAACTTGAACTCACCTACTCTGCAGATCTCAAATCATTTGTCATCGCACAATGTTTGTTTTAGTACTATAAATAAATACATGCATACAGGTAAAATGTTTGCAATAAATATTTATATATATATAAACTAATCAGCAAATATTCTTTTAATCATTGCATAGAAGACTGAAAACACTCTAAACTTTCTGTTAATTCTTTATGATAATAAAAAGAAGCTGACAATTGTCACAATACATTGCTCTTCAGAGACCTGAAACAAGAAAACTGGAATCAAGACTCTTTACACACAAAACTAGATATCTTCTTGTAGGAAGTACTACTCTGTAAATTTAAAAGAAAGTTCTCTTCTAGTACCCAGAAGCTCGAGTTTGGTTTTCTGGGCTTGGTTCCTTCTTCTTAGAGGTATGTAGCTAGAGTAGATATTGCTTTCGGTTGTCTTTGTTTGTTCCTGGGCAGCTAATGTTTTGGTCTTTCTTTGCTGTATTTTTTTTCTTCATGTGAATGCAACTCAATTCTATTTTGTAGGCATGGAGAGAATATCATATGGGACGCTCACTGTATTTGTTGTTTCCCTTTTGTTTCGCCAGTCCATGGGACTAAATGCTGAGGGACAGTTCCTCTTAGATATTAGGAGTGTTATTGGTGACACCAATAACCATCTAGGCAACTGGAACCCTAATGATTCCACTCCTTGTGGATGGAAAGGTGTGAATTGCACCAGTGATTACAGTCAAGTAGTTCGGTGTCTTAATTTGAGCTCAATGAATCTTTCAGGTTCGTTATCACCAAGTATAGGTGGATTGGTTCATCTTACATTTCTTAATCTTTCTTTTAATGTCTTGTCCCGAAATATTCCTGGCGAGATTGGAAACTGTTCTAGTTTGGAGGCTCTTCATCTGAACAACAACCTTTTTGTCGGCCAACTCCCTGTAGAATTAGCCAAGCTTTCTTGTTTGACAGCTTTGAATATAGCCAACAACAGAATATCAGGTCCCTTTCCTGATCAGATAGGAAACCTTCTCTCTCTGTCACTATTGATTGCATATAGTAATAACATCACTGGTCCATTGCCTGCTTCTCTTGGCAACCTTAAAAAATTGAGGATTTTTAGAGCAGGACAGAATTTGATATCTGGAAGCTTGCCTTCAGAGATAGGTGGATGTGAGAGTTTGGAGTATCTTGGTCTTGCACAAAACCAGATCAGTGGAGAAATACCAAAAGAAATTGGAATGCTTCAGAATTTGACAGATTTGGTCCTTTGGTCCAATCAGCTTTCTGGGTCTATTCCGGTGGAGCTGGGCAATTGCACCAATTTGAGGACCCTCGCTCTCTATGATAACAAGCTTGTGGGGCCTATACCCCAGGAGCTTGGTGATCTTTTATTTCTCAGGAAGTTATACCTCTACAGAAATACCTTGAACGGAGCAATCCCAAAAGAAATTGGGAATCTTTCTTCTGCAGTGGAGATTGACTTCTCCGAGAATGAGTTGACAGGAGAGATACCAATTGAGCTGACAAAGATATCTGGGCTGCAATTGCTTTATATTTTTGAGAACAAGCTTCACGGTGTCATACCTGATGGGCTCACGACTTTGGAAAACCTGACAAAGCTTGACCTCTCCATCAATTATCTCTCTGGTGCTATTCCTATTGGGTTCCAGCATATGAAGCAACTGATTATGCTGCAGCTCTTCAGCAACTCACTGAGTGGCGTCATTCCTCAAGCACTTGGAGTCTACAGCAAACTTTGGGTGGTTGACCTGTCAAATAACTACCTGACAGGAGAAATCCCGCGGCATCTTTGCAGAAATGAAAACCTGATTTTACTGAACCTGGGGTCAAACAATCTCAAAGGTTGTATCCCAGCTGGGGTCACAAATTGCAAGCCACTGGTGAAACTTCATCTTGCAGCAAATGCTCTTGTGGGGGATTTCCCGTCGGATTTGTGTAAGATGGTGAATCTCTCAAGTCTTGAATTGTATCAGAACATGTTCACTGGGCCAATTCCTCCAGAGATAGGTCAATGTCATGTTTTGCAAAGGCTGCATCTCTCGGGCAATTATTTTACTGGTGAATTGCCAAAACAGATTGGCAAACTCTCTCAGCTGGTGAGTTTTAATGTCTCTTCGAACTTGCTCACCGGAGTGATACCAGCAGAGATTTTTAGCTGCAAGATGCTTGAACGACTTGATCTCACCAGGAATAGTTTTGTGGGTACTATACCAAGTGAGATAGGAGCCCTTTCCCAACTTGAGATTCTCGAGCTTTCAGAGAATCAACTTTCTGGGAATATACCTGTGGAAGTAGGAAATTTGTCGCGCTTAACTTACATGCAAATGGGAGGCAACTTATTTTCCGGTGAGATACCGGTCACTTTAGGTGGCATTTTGAGCTTGCAGATTGCACTGAATCTTAGTTGCAACAATCTCTCTGGGCCAATCCCCACGGAGCTCGGGAATCTTGTATTGCTGGAATTTCTGCTGCTCAACAACAATCATTTGAGTGGTGAAATCCCAGACTCCTTTGAGAAATTATCTAGCTTGCTTGGATGCAATTTTTCTAACAATGACTTAACAGGGGCCTTACCTTCCCTGTCACTCTTTCAAAAGACAGGCATGGGCAGCTTTTCTGGGAACAAAGGGCTTTGTGGTGGACCTTTTGGCAATTGTAATGGATCTCCACCATTTTCGTTTCATCCCTCAGATGCTGGAGGGAAAAGTGTTCGTATAGGGAAAATCATAGCTATTATTTCAGCAGTGATTGGTGGGATTTCTCTCATTTTAATTTTAGTCATTGTATACTTCATGAGACGTCCTGTCGAAATGGCAGCTCCATTGCAAGATAAATCATCCTCCACTCCCATTCCAGACATTTACCTTGCCCCCTCGGATGAATTCACTTTCCAGGACTTGGTTGTGGCAACCGAGAATTTTGATGATAGCTTCGTTATAGGAAGGGGAGCCTGTGGAACTGTTTACAGGGCAGACTTGCCAAGCGGTCGTATCATTGCAGTTAAAAGGCTAGCATCTAACAGGGAGGGAAGCAATATTGACAATAGTTTCCGAGCCGAAATTCAGACTTTGGGAAATATCAGGCACCGGAATATTGTGAAGCTGTATGGTTTCTGCTACCACCAGGGTTCCAACCTGCTTCTTTATGAACACTTGGCAAAGGGTAGCTTGGGAGAAGTGCTCCATGGATCACCCTCTAGTCTTGATTGGCGGACAAGATTCAAGATTGCCCTCGGAGCTGCTCAAGGTCTTGCTTATTTGCATCATGATTGCAAGCCTCGAATATTTCATCGTGACATAAAGTCCAACAACATTCTTCTTGATGAAAAATTCGACGCTCGTGTCGGGGACTTCGGACTAGCTAAGGTTATTGACATGCCACATTCCAAATCAATGTCTGCAGTTGCTGGTTCTTATGGATATATTGCCCCTGGTAAGCTATCCCAAGTTCTTTTATTCATGAAGCTTCTGCATTTTCTATCTTAAATCTAAAAATCAGTTATTTAACTTCACTATGAAAGTGCTGTTAAGCCATTTCTTCATTCCTGCCGATGCCTTTTCTCAGAAAATTGCTATTGCACTGGGAGCTAGAGCAAATGAATAATGCATGATTGTCTTATATATTGTTAAGGAATCATCTCACTTAAAAACTTGAGCTATTAGGTGAGGCCCTAAAATATGATTTATATTATTTTTTAACACACAACCTCAAGTGAAAGTCTTTTGGGTTTGAAACTTGCTCAAAGACCCACACTACCTTGTGTTTGTTTTTTATCAAATAGAATGGGGATGATGAGATTCGAACTTGTGACTTTTAGGTTAACAAGTCTCTGATACCATATTAAGGAACTATCTCACCTAAAAACTTATATTATTCTCTAACATATATCAACATATCAAAAGCTAGAGCCTCTACTGGTATTTCTAAAATTGAACCTGAGAGTTTCAGAAATTCAGAAACCAATTAAGCCTGTAATATCTGTCTGAAACATTGACGGCCAAAAGTTCATAATTATTCAATCTTACCTCCAATGTCCAATAGAGCTTTTCCATAGATGAATTACAACAGAACTTGGTGTTAAATAGCAAGTCTGCTAGGTTAAAAGCTTCTCACTGGCCATGAAGTTACGAGTGCTTGCCTAATCCTTCATATTGCTGACGAACATTTTGATCTGAATGACAGAATATGCGTACACTCTGAAAATCACCGAAAAGTGCGACATATACAGCTACGGAGTAGTGTTACTGGAGTTGCTGACCGGCAGAACACCTGTGCAACCACTAGATCAGGGCGGCGACCTTGTATCATGGGCAAGAAATTACATTCAAGTTCATTCCTTATCACCTGGAATACTAGATGATCGAGTCAACGTGCAAGATCAGAAAACAATCCCTCACATGATCACTGTCATGAAAATTGCTTTACTCTGCACAAGTTTGTCTCCTGTCGACAGGCCAACAATGCGAGAGGTTGTTTTGATGCTTATCGAGTCTAACAAGCTCGTAGAACACTCAAATTCCTCCTCCTCGTCTTCTCCGAGGCATCATACTTATTCGAGTGACGAACTTATTAGTGTACACATGTAATAAATAACAGTAGTGTATGATTCTTTTAGTTGTCAGTTCATCCGAGTGCAAGTCACAGAGAGAAGCACAAAATGCCTTGTATATTCCTCATCACACAATAACATTGCTCGCCTCCATTAGGGTTATCTAACTTCAAAGCAAGTTGAAATTGAAAGTGGTGTCCCTTCAGTTTTAAGGTTAAAATTTTAAAATGGTTAGACAATTTGTGTTCACATGAAGGCTTATTGAAACTTGATTAAAACATGATTAACAAGTGTTTTGGGGGTAAAACTAAAGTTTTAATCTCCAACATAAGCTCTTTAGCATGGAATATTATCATAATTATAAAGAAACGAGCTGATTTGCCCGCTTCGCTGGACTTTTTTATCTATGTAAAAAATTGATTGATTTTATAAATGTTGTATTTTATTATTTTAATATTTAATTAGTATAATTGTAATTAATGTTAAAAATGGTTTTTTTCAACCAAAATGTGATTGAATATTGTTATTGTTAAAAAACTTTTGATAAAATTTGTTAGAAAATTTGTTAAGAAGGTTAAATGATTTATTAGAAATTTGTTGTAACGGATACTCTAGTAAAAAAAACAAAAAAAAAACTCGGTAAAAAAAGAACAACTGACTTGGACATTAAAAAATAAAAAATGCATGTGGAAAAAAGGTAACAATTTCTGAAAAGGAAAAAAAGAGAGTCTAAAATATAAATTTAACTTCAAAGACAAAAAAAAATTTATAAGATTTATTCATCATATTATTATATTAAATATATTTAAGAATACCGATATTAATTTTTTTTAAAGAAATTGTAGGTCATTTATTTTCTCTCTATATATATTTTTAGGCGAGACTATTAAATAAATATTAAACACATATACTTAGCCTCACATACTATCTAGTGTGATCGAAATGGGAAGTGATTTTTATATTTTTTTAATTGTAGAAAACCTAAGCAAATTTGTAAAAACAAATATTAGTTGCCTTTTCCCCAATAATATTAGATCTTACACATTATAAATAAAAATATTGCATTTTTTTTCAAAAAATAAATATATATTTTTTGCGTGCTATAATTACTTATTTGCCGTCAAAAAAGAACAATGTAGTTGAAACGGAAAGTGCCTCATATATTTTTTAATTGTAGATAATATAGGCAAATTTGTTTATTTTTTGTTTTTTTAAGTTGTATTTTTTTCTCGGGTAATATTAGATCTTAAATATTAAAAATCTATTTTTTTTTAAGAAATAAACTTGAACAAAAGAGCACAAAATATAAATTCAAAGCCAATTTTTTTTATTTTATAAGATTTATTCATCATATTATTGTATTTAATTTATTTAAGAATGTTGATATTAATTTTTTAATGCAAAAAATACGAGGTTATTTTTTATATCTCTTTATATACTTTTAGGCGATTATATGCAATAAATATTAAAACATATAATAATGACTTATTTGTCGTTTAAAAGGAACAGTGTAATCGAGACAAAAGTGACTTATATCGCTTTTTAATTGTAGATAACCTAGGTAAATTTGTTTATTTTTTGTTCTTGAGTTGTTTTTTATCCCTCGTAATATTAGATATAAAATGACTATTTCTATTATTGCAAAAACAATTAAAATTATCAAATTATCCCGAAAGAAAAAACACTCGTAAACATTAACAAAAGAGTAAGAAAGAAAAAGAATATATTATTATTATTATTATTATTATTATCATTATCATTATTATTATTATTATTATTATCATTATGTTAATTTTCAAAAAATAAATATTTTTTTTTGCGTGCTATAATTACTTATTTGCCGTAAAAAAAACAGTATAGTTGAAACGAAAGGTGCCTTTATATTTTTTAATTGTAGATAATCTAGGCAAATTTGTTTACCTTTTGTTTTATTGAGTTGTATTTTTTCCTGGGTTATATTAGATCTTAAATATTAAAAATTCAATTTGTTTTTTTTTTAAGAAATAAACTTTAACAAAAGAGCACAAAATTAAATTCAAAGCCAATTTTTTTTATAAGATTTATTCATCATATTATTATATTAAATTTATTTAAGAATGGTGAATTAATTTTTTTAATGCAAAAAATGCGAGGTCATTTTTTTTTATCTCTTTATATATTTTTAGGCGATAATATGCAATAAATATGAAAACATATAATAATGACTTATTTGTCGTTTAAAAGGAACAGTGTAATCGAGACAAAAGTGACTTGTATCGTTTTTTAAGTGTAGATAACCTTGGTAAATTTGTTTATTTTTTGTTCTTGAGTTGTCTTTTATCCCTAGTAATATTAGATATAAAATGATTATTGCTATTATTGCAAAAACAATTAAAATTATCAAATTATCTCAAAAGAAAAAACACTCATAAACATTAACAAAAAAGTAAGCAAAAAAAAGAATATATTATTATTATTATTATGTGAATATTGGAAAATAAAATACAAATATGAATTTATCAAGGGATCAAAATCAAAAATTAAAACTATAAGGCCAAAATGAAAATTCAATATATTATTAATTTCAATCAAAGGATCCAATTGAAGAAGTCGAAACTTATGTACTGTATTTATTGAATAATTTAAACCTAATCCGAAAATTAAAAGAAGGAGGACCGAACTGAAACATTGACATTCAATCAATTGCAATCAGAGGACCCATTCGAACTAAATCAAAACTTATGCAACCAAAATCAGGACAAAAAACAAAATCAAAAGTCAAGGGATTGAAGTAAAAAGTTGCACAAATTGGGGGACTATCCTGCACTTTTACGTGCAGGAGAGAGAGAGAAATATGGCCGGCGGCTTTAACCGGTCCCCGGTGCGTCCACGGGCATTTTTTCGATCAACTCGCCACCGCGGGAGGAAGATGACGCCCAAACGAACCGCTTTGTACGTCAGAAGCTCGTCTCCGTCCACCGTATGACGCCGCACGCGCCACCTAAACAAGACATGGGGCGTGAAAGAGGTAGACGTGTTACACACGCATTGACAATAACCGGGAAAAAAATAAAAAAAATGTTGTTAACTACTAGACAACCCTTGGACCGAAATCAATGTTTTTGTCTTATGCGGGGCCAGAACCGTAAATAGCCATTTTAAATATATTAAAAAAAACCTGCGGCGGACCGGACCGGTCCGGTTCGGTCCGTACGCGTTCAATTACATGAATGACCCTTACCCTCAGCCCGAGCTCTATTTTGTCTTATTACTGGGGCTAAAAACGTCGAAACACTGTTCATTGAAGTAAAAAAAGCGGATGAACAACCGCGACGCACGACCAAAAAATGGCCAGACCACAGTGATTTGTCTCTATGTCTACAGTACAAACCCGAGCTCTTTTAGCTATTGTGTAATTATGGATGAATAAAAAATTAATCTTAAAGAATCCTTGATTGACATGTTTGGAAAAAAAAACCCTAAAATCCTTAAAAATCTTTATACCATATGAGAAACAAATAAGCTTTGTTTATGTAGTGAAAAGTTAAAATTGAGCTCAAGAAGCCCTCAAACTTTGAGAGAGGATAAGATTTACACAAAGTTAAATTTGAGTACAAAACTCCAAAATAAACTTAAATTCAAAAAACTTCCTTAGACAAGTTTTACTTTCCTAGACGTGAAAAACGACAAAGAACACCAAAGTAAACACTCTCTATCAAATTAAGACCATTGACATCAAAACTTGACCATTTTTATTATAAGGATGTGTTATTGATGATTTGTTTTCCTAAGCTACAATCTAATATATTTATTTTAAATTGAGAAAAAAATCTTGACCATAATTGAATTTTCGAAAGCTAAAAGGGCAAAAAATGTATGAATTAGAAACTAGAAGGACTTAAGTGAACTTTTCACATTGATTCCAAAGATACCACATATTTTTTCTACCTTTTCCACTTAGATCCCTCGTCATGCAATCTTGACATCCCTAAACAAATCGTCAATTTCAGAATAAAAGAATCAAATATCTTACAATAAAGTTTATTAACCAAAATAATAAAAAAAACATCATATACAAGTTAATATTAAAATGTGAGAAATTTATTTTTTTATCTATATAATAAAAGCTACACACACACAATCATTCGAAGTCTTATTTTAAGAGTTTTTAATATATATATATATATATATATATTTGATACCATTAATTATTTCTTATTATTAATTGTCAATCATAAAATAATGATGAATCAATTTTTCCACTATATAAATGCTAATTACGATACTCGTGGGTCTTCAAAGCTAAAAAAAAACATATAAATTGAAAGCATATAAATAATTGGAGCACTAGTTTGTATTTTTTTCTCTAAGAAACAACTCTTCTATCACTAGTATATAAAAAAAAGTAGTTTGAAAACTAGAGTGGTATGATATTGACATCGTAATTGTTTTTTTTAAGAATATTTTTAAGATTTATTTTTCACAAAACATATCAAAATAATTAAAAAATATTAAGTTTTTTAAATTGCCTTAAAAAAACTTAAAATATCAAAACAAAAATGCTATTAAGGTAATAAAGACAAAAGCCAGTATAAACTAAGAGTAGGTACACAAATACGTGTCCAAAGTAAACGGATCCACTTAATATAATGGCATCATCAACGTACAGTACAACGGCTCTGATCTCTCCTCGCCACCCTCCACGCGCATTATTTGAATCTCTCTCCTCTCTCATCCCCACAAACCTCGGAAAGAAGCGAGAAATCGAAGCAGCAAAAAATAAAAATAACCCAAAGTTTAATTATAATATACTCCTTCCTTCTATCCTTAATTAATTAATTAGCTTAGGTTTTTTTTATTGGTAAATCGTGTGCTTCATCGTCTGGATTTTTATCAGCCGTCTGATCTGATCTGATTCTGGAGATTTTGCTGTTTCATTTTGATGATTCAAATTTGATTTGTTGTTGCGCGCGAGAGAGATCGAGGTCGAGATCGAGATGATTTCGTTGCAGAACGGTGCTCGGTCGGTTCTATTTGGTTCGGCTCAAGATGACGCCGTCGGTGGCTTCCAGGTGAAGATCGAGCCGTCCGCTTCGGTTTCGGCGGCTTCTTCGGCTCCGTTGAGCTTGTTGCCTTTTAAAGGCCGTGATTCTCATCATAAAGGTTAGTTATTTTTTAATTAATTGATTAACGAGTCTCTTTGTTATCTTTAATCAACTTCTTACTTTTACTTTTATATATTCAGCTAAAAGTTGAATATTTAGATGGATTTTCGATTTTCGGAAAATTTGAGTAAAGTTTTGAAAGTTTTGTAATATTCTTGAAATCAGTGGTGGATGAAGACGCACACTTGGGGCTGGCGCATCAGCTGTACAAATCTGGAAATTACAAACAAGCATTAGAGCATAGCAGTGCTGTTTATGAGAGAAGTCCGCAGCGGACTGATAATCTTCTTCTTTTGGGTGCTATTTATTATCAGGTTGTTTCCTTTTTCATTTCTTTGTTAGGGCTAATATTTTTGATTTGTTTTGGCTAAAACCATAATTTTATTTTTTCCTATTCTTGTTTACAGTTGCAAGATTATGATATGTGCATTGCGAAAAATGAGGAAGCTCTTCGACTTCAGCCACGTTTTGCGGAGTGTTACGGAAACATGGCAAATGCTTGGAAGGTAATTAATATCACTTGGGTTTGTGTGGAATTATGGATGTTTTAGTCATCAGTTACTGATGAAGGTGATGTTTTGTTTAATAATAATACAGGAGAAGGGTGATATTGATCTTGCAATTCGATACTATTTGGTTTCCATTGAGGTTAGTGTGCAGATATTAAACTTATTCATCTCAAACTATCTATTTTTCAGAAGATTTATCATTGCAAACAGAGTTTTTTATCTGATTTAGACTCCATGAATGCTTACTGCATAATGGCATCTAATAGAATTAGGTTCATATGAATGTTTATTGCTTAATATTGTGTATTAGGGTAGAATTAGTATGGAATCTTAACCTTTGTTCTCCCCCTCCACCATCTTTTTATTTGAGGCAGTGAGGATCCTGTTAATTGGGTTTGACCCCATCCATATATGCTGTGTTGGTCTCGGTTGAGATAGGAATCTTGACCTGACTATGAACCTGGTTGTGAATTGTGATCTTATTTTGTCTCTTAAATCCATCTTTATTAAATCTGATGATTTTGCTAGCTAGTCACTTGACATCTCCTATGGTGTTTCTAATAACAAGAAATCCTTAAAGAAATTATATTATTACAATGATTGCCGCTGAAATTAGAGGACTAGGAGGATTAGATGATCAGTGGATGGAATAGAGATATACTCAAGAACCAGTTTCTCAGGCAGCAGAAGGCTTGTGAACTATTTTCACTGGTCATGGCTGAATCAATTGACCAAGTCTTGGGATCAAGAACATCAATACACACATGCATGCAATCATACATGTGATTATATACATGGAGCATGTATATGTGCGCTCGCGCACACACAACCAACATGGTTTCCTTAGAGTGCTTTACTGTTATTTTTTTTCTTAATTGAATCCTTCTATAGCCTAATTAGATGAAATCAAGATTGAAATTATGATACCAACAATTTTCATTTTAGTCTTAAAGTTTATTTTGTTTATTTTTTAGTTTCTGAGTTAGACAGGGGGGAGAGAAACTCACTAGAAAATGGTAGAAGAGTAGTCAATTCCGATGACCAAAATGGATAAGCTTGGTGTCAAAGGGTTTTGTTTGGCGAGATGATTTCAATGATGGTGGTTTATGGTCTTCATTTCGCCTGAAAAAGTAGACTGTTGTTGAGAGAGAAATTTTTTCAGTTTGATTTTGAGTTTTTAATTGACTTAGGGTGTCTTGACTTGAGAGATTGATTTATTGAGGTTTCTAAGTTTTTTTGGGTGAAAAATTGATTTTATGCCAAACCTCCCTAATTGGTAGGACTACTTGGGTTGACTCGAGTCAATCGAAGATGTCAACGTCTCCATAATTGATTTTTTTACTTAAAATTTTGAGTTAGTAAGAAAAATTTTACTTGCAAATGAAAAATACATTGCATAATTTTTCTTTATGTTTAATTTTTTTTCCCAACCCATAACAAATTGCGAACTTGATATGAACTCCATCAACAATTGTGATGAAACCCAATAACAATGATGGTTTTGAACCCCAAGATCGTGTAGACAAGATTGGTTGAGCCTTGACCCGACACCTAACAAGATGAAAACCAAGACTAAGAAGGATTGAAATGCCACACCCAGAGAACCTGATAATCTCTCAACAATCAAGGTGATAAGTTTGGTTGTTTGAACACCACAAGATTAACATGATAAGTTCTAGTCATTCTTTTAAGAACGAAGAGGAACGCACGACCTCACAATAATGATAATTAGATGAAAACATAATCTGTTTATTCATTTCGAAATACCCATCTATATACTTGGAACAACCCTCCAAGAATAGGAAAAGTCATAACTAAAGCTTTAAAATAGCTCAAACAGCAACATAAACAAGTCCCCGCGTTTTTAGATCTCTTGGACATCTAGAGGCTACCATAAATAGCTAAATGACTAAATTCAATGTATTAAACACAACCATTCAAGACCAAACTCATTCCTCTATTTACTATCCTTGGAACTCATCAAATTCTTGCCCTTTGATGGTCAGACCATGCTGAAACAATTTTCCTTAATTATTAGCTTTGATGATGTGGACTAAGCCTTGATTATTATTAGAGCCCATCTTGGTTGTTTTAGAATCAGCCCAAATCTCTTGGATTAGCCCATTTAGTGCTTCCTTGAAATGTTTGGCTGTAAGTCTTGTAATTGGACCACTTAGAAGTGACAAAGGGTCTTGTGCGAATTCAGCCTCATTCTTGAGTGTATGATCAACATATCCAACTCCTTTGGTTTGCATCAGAACCAATCACCTAGTATATATATAGACACACATATGCATACATAAATGAAGAGAGAGAGCCCCATCATGTGAGCATAATCAAGTGGCAGGTAGCTCAATTCTATAGTCAATTCCATTTCTTATCATAAATTTTTTTAACATTATGAATGCTTACATACCAAATATAATGCTGGGGGATTTGCCATCAAATTCAGTTGTCCTAATGTTGCCTGTTTTTTTTGTAAGATTTTGATGTGGGACAGCCCTTAGATCATAGTTGAGGGTTATTTTATGTTCAATATAGGTGGGTTATTCTAGGAATTAGGAATCAAGAAATTTTGGTCTTGAATTTAGGTGTACATGGGTAAAAATTAGGGCTGGAAAAGAATTGTTGTGGGACTAAAAAGGGAATTGGTTATATAGGAAAAAATAAGGGTAACCTTAGGGGTGTTTTTTGTACACAATATTTTACAAATGTTTTGATAAGCAATGATTTGAAAAATACAATAGTTGGAGAATGATGATGATGTGGTGGTAGCAATGATGATAGTTGTGGTGGTAATGGTATTGCGATGGTGGCATGATGTGTGAATGGGTGGAGGTGACACCAATGATGGTTGTGAAGTGCTGGTGGAGGCAGCGACAACAAATGAGGTTGTGGTGGTTGAAATATTTGAATGATATTTTAAGTGGATTTCTTTACAGATAATATTTCTCGAAACATCACGAACTGAAAATATTTTTGAACAAATGTGCCAAGTTTAAAGGTTGTTTTTTTATAAGGAGAACATAAAATATTTTATGCAAAACAAGCTCCTCCTTAGCCTAAAAAAAGCCTTCTATAAGTCTCATTTAGAAAAAAGGGAGAAACTTTTGTGGAACATTATCAGTAAAGAAACTTGCTAACTTGCAAAGAAATCTTGTTCGAAAAAAATAACTGTGTTCTGAAACTATTACAGTGTTTATATTTATAGACCTTAGAAAAGTTTTAATCTAAGCAAAAACCATCCTAGTACTAGGAAAAGTAAAGAGAACTCCTTAACCATTATGCAAAAGACCACTAATTGCTATCTATTGCTAAAAGCTTAGAAACATAATTAAACTTACATTCGAGCAAACCCCCATTCTGTAAAATTACAGAAATACCCTATAAAGAGACCATTCCTCATTAGATTGGCACATGATCTTTAGCGTTTAATTGGATCATATCCTTCCTTCTTTCCTTCTATAACTGTACCACCTATGTATGTTGGCTTCTTGTGATAATAATGAATGTTATTCATGCATTCTTGGTTGCAGCTTCGACCCAACTTTGCTGATGCTTGGTCAAATTTGGCTAGTGCATACATGCGAAAGGGAAGACTTAATGAGGCATCACAGTGTTGTCGTCAGGCCCTGGCATTGAATCCTCATCTGGTATATATATATATATATATTTTCTAACCTTGTTGTATGATGATCTGGTTCACTTTCAATTAGATTTTCCAAAGGAAAAGCAAATTTGTGACTTTTGCGTTCTTTATTGCTCTATGCTAGCAACCAGGCATGAATGGTGTTAGGCGGATGGTATTAGGATTTTTGTGAGAGTTCTTTACTTGCTTATTTTCATCAACTGTCTTGTAGGTTGATGCTCATAGTAATCTTGGAAATTTAATGAAGGCACAAGGATTGGTGCAAGAAGTAAGTGTGTCAATGAATGAATTCTGCACTGCTATTTAGTTTCTTTGTCCTTATTGCTCTTAGTGATTAGCCCAGACATAATATTTTTTGGGCTATTGTATTTGGGTTACTTAAGATTGTTGATACCCTCTTTGGTTGCCATGCCCATGGCTAGGATTAGGATACCAGTGGATCAGTTTGCATCCTGATTGGTTCATTGGCAACTTGGTGCTCCAGTTTGAGTGAATGAGTAAAAGCTCTAATGGATTTACCTGGCCCAACTTCTCCTCTTCACTTGTAGGAGGAAGTCATTGTTTCGATGTAATTGTTTGTGTAGTGTGCATCTCTCCTCTCCAGAAAAGTTACTGATCATTATAATTCCTGTGTGGAACTGTGTCTTAATTCACAGTTCGATACAGATATCAAGTTGTTACCAACAGGCCAGGGCTCAGATGATGGTTGATGTAGTTGTAACTTCCATGTGAAGACACGAAATTGTTAACATTTTGTGCAGGCATACAGTTGCTACCTTGAGGCTCTACGGATACAACCAACTTTTGCTATTGCATGGTCAAATCTTGCTGGTCTCTTTATGGAGTCTGGTGATCTTAACAGAGCTCTTCAATATTATAAGGTACAGCTGATCTTTGCTTCAATTTTCTGCCTTTTTTTCTGGTTGAGTTTGCAGTCCCCTTTGCTCTGACAATCTGCTTCAACTGCTGCACTCAACTTTTCTTTATTTCGTCACCATTTATTATAATGAAGTTGCTGAATGGTCTCCATTTGTAAATTCTTGGTCCTGTTTCTTCCTTAAATGTTTAAATGCTTGCTGATTACACTCCAAAACTTACAGGAAGCTGTAAAACTTAAACCTAAATTACCTGATGCCTGCTTAAATCTTGGAAATGTTTACAAGGTAAGCTGTCATGTCTTGTGCCCTTAAAGTTGAGAAATTACCTCTGCCTGGTCGGACATTGACATATGGAGAAAACTAATGTGTTTTATAATCTCTTTCCAGGCTTTGGGAATGCCACAAGAGGCTATAGTGTGCTACCAGCAAGCAGTTCAAGCACGACCAAACTATGCGATGGCTTTTGGTGAGTTTGCTTTGCCTTGCAGCCGTTGTAGTTCTGGACTTTTGAAATAATTCTCAGCACTGAATGCTCCCTGTGAATCTTTGTATGGCTTAACTTGTATTATTGGCATGTCCTTTTTGGACTGTACATCTGGATTGTCTTTCTGAAATCTATCGTTTGCTGAGTTTCTTTTCTTTTTCTTATTAAATAATCATAACTACTATTATTTTATGAGAATGTAAATAATGGTTGCTAGAAGAACCTTCCCCTTCCCAACTCTAGCAAGTCTGTCTGTTGCCTCTTTCATCCTCATTCCTGGTTTTTCTGTTGGTTTATTTATTAATTATTTGATGACTATGTTGAAATTTTTTGTCAGGAGAAACTATTATTGATCTTTTAGTGCTGGGAATGACGGGATCCTTCTCATCCACTTTCATGATTTGTTTTAATGGTTATAGAACTTTTTCCCCTCAAAATTATGAAACTGTTTGGTCTTTAATATGCTGCAGGAAATTTGGCTAGTACATATTATGAGCGTGGCCAACTTGGTTTGGCAATTCTTCATTATAAGCAAGCCATTGCTTGTGATCAGAGATTTTTAGAGGCTTACAATAACTTGGTTGGTCTCACTTTATGTTAACACCCTGCATATTCTGAGTATTTTCAATTTTGAATCACCATGTTCATTTCATTTGATATTTACTAACCTGAATTTCGGATTGATTTTTTAATTGGAAGGGAAATGCATTGAAAGATGTTGGTAAAGTGGATGAAGCAATCCAATGCTATAATGTACGTTACATTTCAGTTTTTTACCACTGCAATTTGCTTCTTTTGTAATTTGTAACCTTTATTTCTTGTTGGCTTCAGCAATGCCTTTCACTACAACCAAACCATCCGCAAGCACTTACCAATCTTGGGAATATATATATGGAATGGTATATGAAATTGACTCTTTGATATTTATCATGTCAAATAGATATAGGGTACAAAGTAGCTGGGGTTTATATGAGAGTTCTTTGATCATGCAGGAACATGTCTGCTGCTGCTGCTTCATGTTATAAGGCCACTCTTGCTGTCACAACAGGGCTGTCTGCTCCTTTCAGTAATCTTGCTGTAATCTATAAACAACAGGTAATGGCTGCTGGACTGCTTTCGGAGAGCATTTCTGTGATCAATGTTCCATCTGCAATTGAACAGAAAGGGCATCTGTACTGTAGTTGCTTTTCTCTCTTAGCACTGTCTTGATGAAAGTGGATTTCCATTGTTCCTTGACTGTTCCTACTGCATTCATTTTTTTAACCTGGCAGGGAAATTACTCAGATGCTATATCATGCTATAATGAGGTTCTTCGAATTGAACCTTTGGCAGCTGATGGACTTGTAAATAGGGGCAACACTTACAAGGAGATTGGTAGAGTAAGTGAGGCAATTCAAGACTACTTTGATGCTATCACTATCCGGCCAAACATGGCAGAAGCCCATGCAAATTTGGCTTCAGCTTATAAAGACAGGTACTTCTAGTTTCTAGTTTGAGAACCAGTTTAATAGAATAGCTCTTATTAATGATGCTTGATGGGTGGAGAGAAAAGGTATCACTTGGTTGAGTGAGGCTTGGTTGTTTTCCCTAACTTTGATTTCTGCAATGGGAATGCCATCCTGTTTGATCTGCTAGCTATTCATATGATCTCAAAAAGTGTTGTAATTAGTTTCTGGTTCAGGAAGCTGCTAAGTTATGGTATATTTGGTTTGCTGCAATTATGGGTGCTGTTCAGATGCACCCCAAATGTTTCTTCAATTCCCCTTGAGTGGAGAAAACGTATTTGTCTATAAATTAAGTATTGGATTAGAATGCATCACATGTGTATTGAAAATACTCATGTTGGCTATGACAACTAGCTGTCTGGTGATGAATTTGGATTTTCATTGCATGCAGTGGACATGTGGAGGCTGCTATAAAGAGCTATAGGCAGGCACTTCTTCTGAGAACAGACTTTCCAGAAGCAACATGCAACCTTCTACATACGTTGCAGGTATTGTTTAAAGTGATGCTCATACTGTGCTGTTCTTGTAGTAGGTCTAACCTGTATTTGTATGCATTTGTTGTGTTAGGTTTATAGCGTAAAAGCTACACTGATTGACTTGTTAAACTGAGCTGCTCCTTTCCTTTTATTATTTAACTTGTCCTGATAAATGCTGGTTGTATTTCATATGCATAAATGATGTGATTTATCTATGCAGTACATTCTCTCAATTTCGTGTCAATTCTGATGAGTTTAGCATCAAATATGCTGCATCTCTCCCTCTCTCTTGTGTATATGCACATTTGTTTTTAAATCTTTCCATTGCAGCTTATTTCTGCTAATCAGTTGGATATTAAAGCATTTCGTTTACTGAATGCAACTTTCATTGTGTGCACTGATGTGTTCTCATTGCTCATTTTTTTCATTTTCTAGTGTGTCTGCTGTTGGGAGGATCGTGATAAATTGTTCAATGAAGTTGAAGGGATTATTAAAAGACAGATTTCGGTAAATATTTATTATCTCTGTTATTTGTAAGCTTCATTTTGTTTATCACCTGGGTATTGTCACAGGAGTTATGAACTGTTCGAATTGCTTTGTTAATTTCAGATGGCAGTTCTTCCTAGTGTGCAGCCTTTCCATGCTATAGCATATCCTATTGATCCAGTGCTTGCACTTGAAATCAGGTGTTATTATTGTCTTGTATTGACCTGTACTTGATCTCTATATCTAAGCTTTTGTTCATAATTTTATCCCTGTATTACAGTCGTAAATACGCGGCTCATTGCTCCATTATTGCATCTCGTTTTGCCCTTCCTCCCTTCAAGCATCCTGCCCCTCTTCCTGTTAAGCATGAGCGTGGAAGTGGGAGACTTAGGATTGGTTATGTGAGCAGTGACTTTGGGAACCATCCCTTGTCACACCTTATGGGATCTGTATTTGGCATGCACAACAGAGAAAATGTCGAGGTATGTAATTTTTACCGCTGTCTGCTCGTTGCCCCCCTCCCCCACATGCATGTTAAGGCTATCAAGATGTGCAGGTGTTCTGCTATGCGTTAAGTCCAAATGATGGTACTGAGTGGAGGCAGCGGACCCAGTTTGAAGCTGAGCATTTTATTGATGTATCTGCCATGACATCTGATATGATTGCTAAACTAATTAATGAGGACAAGATACAAATCCTCATCAACCTTAATGGGTATACCAAGGTATGCTTAGTTCAAATTTTTCCTAAACAATTCACCACCTGATGGGTCAATGGAGAAAGACAACAATTGGAATTAATCTTTGATTATTTAGGATTTTGTGTTGGATGGTGATTTTAGTAATATTTTTTGGAATGTTAGCATTAATAATTTAGTGTTAAAATAGCATTTTAGTTTCCTTAATGAACAGAACCATCGAATATATTTTCTTTGTTTTTTTTTGGTTTGCTGCCTATAAATATGTACCTTACCTAGGCATACTGGTAGTATAATGACTTCCCATCTAATAAATTGATATTTTTCTTAAATTCATCGTGATTTGTGCTATGTTGGTGGTTCTACACCTCCGCCTTTATGAGGTTTTGTAGAATGTTAATCATCATTAGATTTGTTCTGTTATTTTTATAGGCCTTGTGTCATATATCATATGCTTGTATTCATTCTAGTGGTGTAAACATTATGGGGAGACATCTTTGAACTTACTTGGTTTTGGTAAATAACTTGTGTACCTGTAGCCTGCTTGCATGGTTATGGCTTTCCCCATTCTAAATTTGGATATCATTTACTGAATTCCATCTTTTTACTTGCTCTCTGTGTATATCCATCCAGGGGGCAAGAAATGAAATATTTGCAATGCAGCCTGCACCCATACAGGTTTCATACATGGGATTCCCTGGGACCACAGGAGCAACATACATTGATTATTTGGTCACTGATGAGGTTGGAAGGGAACGACAATTTACACTTGCATTGCTATTGCTGTTTGCTGCGTTCTTGTTTTGTCTTTCTTGTCTTGATTCTGATGCACCTGCTCTTTTCTTCCAGTTTGTTTCACCCACCCATTTCTCACATATTTATTCTGAAAAGCTAGTTCACCTGCCACATTGTTACTTTGTGAATGATTATAAACAGGTTAGTGCCAGATTATTTTTTATGCTTTGCTTCCTTATTGATGTATATTAAAAACCACCACAATTGCTTTCAGAAAAATTTGGATGTGTTGGATCCAACGCTCCAGCACAAGCGATCTGATTATGGCCTCCCTGAAGATAAATTTATATTTGCATGCTTCAATCAGTTGTACAAAATGGATCCCGAAATCTTCAATACTTGGTAATCCAACGTCATAGGACATCCCTTACATTTGATTCATTTTATGAATGTGCAAGATTGTAGCATCTGGCTTCTTACAATTCTTGTTTATATTTAATTAATATTGTAGGTGCAACATTCTTAAACGCGTACCCAACAGTGCACTTTGGCTCCTTAGGTTCCCTGCTGCAGGGGAAATGAGACTCCGTGCATGTAAGTGAAAGATTTTCTTACCTTACATAAGGAACACAAGCTCACATAAGTTCTAGCATGTGGCGTTATGCTAATGATCTCTGGACCTTGTTCAGATGCTGTTGCCCAAGGGGTGCAGCCAGACCAAATTATTTTCACAGATGTTGCCATGAAACAAGAGCATATCAGACGAAGTGCTTTGGCAGATTTATTTCTTGACACGTAATTGTTCCTCATCACTTCTTTCACCATTGAATGTTGTCATTTGGTGCCTGGGGGCTTCTTGGATGTTGATGACCGGGTTTTTATTTCAGGCCATTATGCAATGCCCATACAACAGGGACAGATATTCTGTGGGCAGGTTTGCCAATGGTGACCATGCCCCTTGAGAAAATGGCTACTAGAGTTGCTGGATCACTTTGTCTTGCCACTGGACTAGGGGACGAGATGATTGTAAACAGGTAGCGTACACCGTATCTTGAATTTACTATGCATGTTCTTATACAATATATGCGCATGCTTGCTCGTAAGTTTTATCCTCTTACTGTTTTGCCCTTGTCTGCAGTATGAAAGAATATGAAGAGAGGGCCGTGTCTCTTGCATTGAACCGGCCAAAGCTTCAGTCTCTAACCAGTAGACTGAAGGCAGCCCGCGTGACTTGTCCTCTGTTTGACACGAGACGCTGGGTAAATCCTTAACAGAAGCTTTATTTTTGCAATTAACGTGTTTTGCATGCACGAGGGACAAAGGTCCAATCTCTTGTTTTTGCAAATGCAGGTTAGAAATCTGGATAGGGCATATCTCAAAATGTGGAGCATTCATTGCTCTGGCCAGCAACCCCACCACTTCAAGGTTGCTGAAAATGATTTTGATTTCCCATAAGATTAGCTGGATGGGATTGTAGATACAGCAAAGAAAAAGGAAGTAGGGAATATTTAGGTAAAAAATGGTCAAATTATTCAGATGAAATTGTGATGTGTTTCCCATACCAGTGGATGGATTCTTTTCCTCACGCTCGCTCCTCTTTCTTAACACATTGGGCTAGAAATGAAATGATAAAATTCCTGCGTGCATGCTCCTCCTTGCCTGTGCTCCCGTTCTGATCATGATGTGGAAGGGAAAGCAAAAGGGCATTTTGGGTAATCGTTATGGCAACCAGGTTTGTGTATTTCCACCCGTTCTGTTTAGAATTTATCCATATGGTGATGGCACCTATTAATCTAACCCGTCCGATGTGCTCCAGCGGGATACAATGTTCCCATTCTGTCCGACCGTCTATGTCCGACGAAAAAAGTCTTGACGGTTACTGATTAACTGAGACACAAAACTAGGGGCATCGCCTGCCGCTGTGAATAGTTAAGCAGCTTCCGTTTTTTTATTTCAAGTTAATGAGTTTTAGTTTTTGGGCTTAAGAAAGGAGAGGTTGCCGGTTGGCAACTTTCATGTCTCGTAAAAAAAAATATGATTTTTGTTTTTGTTTTTGAGAGAAGTTTAATTACATCTATGAAAAAAAAGTGGTAAAAAAAGTTGAAACCTCAAATATTAAATAATGTATTATGGTACTTTAAGAGATTTTTTTAAAACTTATGAGGATCTATCTTAATTCTAGTGGAATTACATTTCATTTTTTTAATTTAATAATTACATCTATTTATTGATAATTTAATTCCAATTCTATTTAAGTTTTTTTTTTTGTTAAAGATAAGAAGTCTTTATTTTATTTTAATTATTATACCTTCTCTATACAAATATAGTGTTTCTTAACACAAGCTCTACAATATCAAATCCAAACACTATTGTTAATTTGGTGAGACTTTTAAAGGCTATTGAATATTTAGCTTTTAGACCTTCGTGTGACCAGACTATTCATTTTTTTTTTTTTTTTGCAAAAACATTTATGTTCAGCTACCATAAGTGTGTTTTAAAAATGAAATAAAAATATATAACTTGATCATACACCTGACTGGTCGAATAAGTTAAGGTTTATTTCAATTTGATGAAAAAAATAAATAGGACGAGTCAAGCTTACAAAGATAAGTGATGAGGGCAACTGGGGAATTCATTTTTTCAGAAAAATACAAATAATGTATCTCAAATTATAACCGATCAAACACAAAAAATTAAAATGAGGTAAAAAAAGACATAAAATCACAATGATATGCAAAAGAAGAATTTCAAGAAAACCTCAACAGCAATAATTTTTAAAACAAAGATAGAAGATGATGTCAAAAAACCCTCAACATCGGTAATAATTGTAAATAATGATAGTAAGGTTCTAAATATTTATGTGCCTATTTCTCAAAGTGCATAGATAATTAATTATAATGTTATAGATCATATGCCATTTGATTCTAAATAGGTCTCATTTCTTAATCCATCCCCAAAACAATCATTTTTTTTTAAAACGATATTTATAGCTTTTGATGTGATATTTGTGAATTAACAAGTGAAATAGTAATTTTGCTTACAATAAGTTTGGTTGAAAGCCCATATTTATTCATGATTATATATTCAAATGTTTGAGGTCCATTCAAGATCACTATTCTAGGTGGAACAATTGATTTGTTATGTGTATTAATGACTGCACCAGGATGAACTAGGTTAACTTCATGAAATCCAAAGGTGAAGTAGATTTTTTAGTTCATAGTTTTTTAAAATGGTTGAATCTTAGTACAAGGTATATGTTTAGGTTCTCCATAGTTATAATAATAATAATAATAATAATAAAAGGGTAAAATGTCATAGTTCTAAATTTCAATATTGTTTGGAAGCACATGAAATTACGAATCAAACTATTTGTTCGAATACATCATAGTAGAACACGCTTATCGAGTGTAAAAATCAACAATACCCTACGAAAACAAAACAGAGGCGTGTTGGAAAATATTTTAAAGTTCAATGTTCTTCTTTATGTTCTGGACATCCCATTCTTGTTAGATCATTACGTGAAAAGACTTAATAATTTGGTAGAGAACACCAAGTGACATGAACATAATATTTATGCAAAGCTTAGTGATCCTGTTCTGTGGCCTTGTTGCACCCTGAATTTTGTAGCTATGGCCCTAACTAATTCCTTTAGTACCTGCATTTTAAAACTGTTTTTGAAAAAAATTAAAATTAAACTTAAAATTTTTTATTTTAAATTATTTTTTGATGTTTTTAGATCATTTTCATGTGCTAATGTCAAAATAATCTTTAAAAATTTATCATGAAAATCATTTTCATTACAATAGATAAAAATTATTTTAAAAAACAACCACAGCCAAACTCTTGTACAGTCGCCTACTTTTATAGGTTCTGCGTACAGGTCTATATGTGCTGTAGTTGTCAAAGCATGCTTCTTAACCTTCAAAGCACCATCAAAATTTAACACAGGAAGCACAGGAGAAACTCGATAATTTAGTAATTGTATGACATAATGAGGAAATATTGCCGTACTTGATCAAATCAAGCTGCTAGTTCAGGGCTGTTTCTCATAAATGTGTCCCGATTTGTTAGCCCCTCCAAACTGTTTTTGAAGATTTTTGACTTCATTCTTTCCCAGTTGGAAAGCTTTAGTGAGAACATCAAGATTAATAGGTGGATTAGACCCAAAGACTGCGTTTGCAATTGTGATAACACCGGGATTTTGGCTGCTCAAAGCAGCTACAGCAACTGCATTGGACTTTGCAACATTGAGCTGAAAGTGAATGAGGCCTAATGGAAACACGAAAACGTCTCCTGGGTTTAAGACTTCTGCGATGAGGCGATTATCTGGGTTTGACGTGACAAAACCCGCATACAGGGTGCCCTCCAAAACTAGTAGGATCTCTGTTGCACGAGGATGAAGGTGGGGCGGGTTCAAGCCCCCATTCGGTGCATAATCTATTCGGGCCAAAGATATGCCGAGAGTATTAAGACCTGGAATTTGATCGACATTCAAGAGAGTTACATTCGATCCAACTTGATTCCCAGTATTCCTACGAATGTTGAGCCCTGAAAAGAAAAAATCATTTGCCACAGCAAGCTTCGGGTCCTTGCAGAAGTTCCCATTCACAAACACTGCAAACAAAACAAGTTCATTATCAGTATACCACTTACAAAAAATGAAAGAGACCCCTCTTACTTGAAGGAACGCTGGAAAAAAAAACAAGATAAACATATACCAGTAGACTTGGTGTCATTTACTGCTACACAGAAATCCTGAAGAGGGCTAGGGTCATAGGCTGAGGCAAATGAGGAAGCCAAAATGCAGAATGCAAAAGCTACAAGGAAGTGATCACCCTTCATTGCAACTGACTATCTCTAGCTTCAATTATTATTTTTTTATTTATTTTGGCAGTGTTGAGGGTGATAAATCTTCCCTGAATCTCATTAGTATTTATAGGTGATGGTCTGAGACAGTAGTCTCTGTCATCCCAAACTAAGTTGATGAAGTAGTCTCGAGTAGTTATTAACGATAATTTATTGTTAAACCACTTCATATCTATAATTTTTCCTTGGACGCTTTCTTCAATTCAGCTTCCAGACAAAAGTTATGGTGATTCCAATCTAATATTTTACCCTGCTCTCTCTTATTTCTCAGTAATTATTCAATGTATAGATTTGTAATCCTTCATAAAAGTTTGGAGTTGCTGAAGCTAATTGCTAAAATTCTGTTCATCGGTATTAAGTATTTGGAATGCTAAAGATGCCATATCTAGAATGGTGAGCGAAGTTACCATTGGTTCTTGCCGATTGCCCTTAAATATTCCATTAGAAAACTTAAGATTGACCTACATCACCTTGTACTTGATTTTTTTATCAAATAGAATAGAGGTGGTGAGATTTGAACTCGTGACTGCTGGGTCAACAAGGCTCTGATACCATGTTAAGGAACCATCTCACCTAAAAACTTAAGCTTGTAGGTGAGGCCCCAGAATATAATTATATTATTCTCTAACAAAACCTAGCCATTATGATGTTTGCTGCTCCAGTATAAGGTTTACCTGCAGTTATGATCATGTCCGGCCTCTTCACCAGAGTCAAAGTTCAAATCTTTCTTGCTTAGATAGTTCAAACTGAAGCAATAATGTTTTTGCTTAAGAATACAGAATATTACCAACGCTATATATAGTTATAGTAGATTATGTACAAAATACAGTGTAGGTAATTTATTGGATATGTCTCCACTGACCCCATCGACATACACCTTGAATCACTGAAATGTAGTCGTGTCCTAATCTTGGAAATATTTATCGTACTAATAGATAGCCACCACTGAACAAACTAAGGGGAGGAATTCTAAATTCCTATTAGTTAGCGTATAGATCCGTATATAGCATGTTCTTAAGTTGAACGATTGAAGTTCTGAATTCCAGCTCTACTCTGCTGTTAGAAAAATACTGATAGTTGTAAGAACAGGAAATGACTTCGAATCGTAAGCAGTTATCTTCAAAGACAGATAAAATCTTGTACAGCAGTGTTTTGATGTCATAGACCAAGGTTTTCGAGCGAGAGAGGCTCGAACTCTCGACTTAAGCTATTGATCAGACCTTTTCTTTCAACACCTGTAAGAACCTGGTGACAACCATATCTAATGCATCACTTGACCACCTCGTCCAACATTAGTGCTGGCAATGGCGGTCTACTCAATATTTTATCTCTATAATTTTAACGAACCCAGCAACTCTTTTTCCTGCACCACCAGATCTAACGGGATAAAAGTAGAGGACCCTGCTACCTTCGCAGGTTTTCCTGGTTGGCATTGTCAATAGTTTTTTGACTAGTAAAAGTTGGATTATTAGAGATTAGGTATGGTTTCAAGAAAGGTCTGCGTTTAGAATGTGGTATTGTTTTTCAACTTTGGAATGGTGTTGTTAAAGTTAGCAATCCACTTTAAGCTGTGATCCAATCTCAAATGAGTATAGTACAATAGATGGTCTCAATTTGTAAAGCAGCAAGTAATCCTACAACTGCTACGAAAATTATTGTTTACCTGCTCGAACAGTTAGTTGACGTTCTAGAGATAACCTTTTTCACTTATTTACCATGTGATTATTTGACACCTTCTTTTAAAAATATTTTTGAAAAAAAAAGAATTTTTTATTTTTATTTTTGAAATCATTTTGACATGATAATGTCATAAATAAATTTTTGAAAGTAAAAAAATATTGTTTTAATATATTTTTGAACGAAAATTACTCTGAAAAACAATTTTAATCAGGCTACAAGACAACTCATATGATGAACTTTGTAAATTTGTTTTCCTGTTTTAATGTTAAGGGTATAGAGAGACAAACTTGCACGATCTGCAGGATGGGAAACAAAAACTACACCATATAAGAGCAAGATAGACGTACCAACTTTAGAATGTTTTCTGTAATTTAAAAAATAATGAATCCAAACTATGATTTAAATTTGCTTTCCTATTTTAATGGTAAGGGTATGCATAGACAAACTTGCACGATCTGCAGGATGGGAAACAAAAGCTATGCCATGTTCGAGGAAGATGCACGTACTAATTTCAGAATCTTTTCTGTAATTTACAAACTAATGAATACAAAGTATGATTTAAATTAAACTATAAGATACTCGTTCTAATTGTTTTTGATTACCAAGTCAGCAAACCCAAACTAGCAAAGAGGGAGCAGTATGTCCCTTTCTTAGCACTGCCCACTGGCTGCAAAGCGTTTTCTGCAATTTTTGTTACAAAGTTTATTTCTTTTTTGTCATCTCTTTTAGCTTTTTATGTTTTTTTCAGTTGTCCATTTAAATTACCATCCCCAACTATTGTCATGTCTTCAAATGAAGTTTTCTTCGGTGACTTAACTATGCCACAAGGAAACTCTCGTTCTATCCACAACTCATCGCGGCAAAACTTAATTGCAGGGGATGAACATTGAAAAACACAAAATTCTGCTAAATTAGGAAATAACAGAAGGATGCAAGGAAGTTTTCTGATAATCTAAAAATTCTAAGTTAAATAGCTGTAGTAGCCCAGTTAAAATTTGGACCTTTTTCAGACCCAATATATAAATGTCTTTATGTGTGGACTTGAAACATAGAGAGGGCCGGGTAGTTAGCAAACTTATGTATTATAAATGTTATCCAAGATAGACAATAACACATTAAGGGAAAGGGTTTTATAAAACCATTTTCCTATACTTAATGATTATGACATAACCAAAGATAGGTGCCGAACATTATAAAATCACGCTTCTTGTCCATGCATGTTACAAACGTAAGTTTCCTTACTTATTGTTTCCTCCAAACTGTTTCTGAAGATAGCTCACTATTTTGCTGTCCAACTGGAATGCCTTGGCAAGAACATCAGGACTGATGGGCGGATCTGACCCGAAAACTGCGTTTGCTATTGTGATAGTACCGGGATTTTGGCTGCTTAAACCAGCAAAGACAACCGCAGGGGTTTTTGCAATATTGAGCTGGAAGTGAATGAGGCCGATTGGAAACACAAAAACATCTCCAGGGTACAGGACTTTGCTGATGAAACGATTATCCGGGTTCGATGTCACAAATCCAACGTAGAGCGTGCCTTCCACGACTACTAGAATCTCTGTACCACGAGGGTGAGTGTGGGGTGGGTTTAAGCCACCATTTGGAGCGTAGTCGATGCGAGCCAAAGATATGCCGAGCGTGTTAAGACCTGGTATTTGGTCTACGTTTAAAAGAGTAACATTCGATCCGACTTTGTTTCCGGTGTACCTGGGAGTGTTGAGTCCTGAAAAGGAGAAATCTTTCGCTGTCGCTAATTTCGGGTCCATACAGAATTTCCCATTGACAAACACTGCGTAAAAGAAATGTTGGTTAATCCAAGTAAGCATGACAAACTAAGGAAGTATTTTTATGCAGCTAATAGCAAGCCATAAGCGACTGCCTTTCCTGAAATTTGAATGTAATATGGCAAAAGCCTATGAGCTGCACAACAGGTCTATTCTTTGTAAGAATCTAGGATAGACGGAGTTTTACTCGCTCACCTATACCCATAAATTAAGCATGCTTTCCGGGAGTGGGGTATCATCGGATCCAAAATAAATAAATAAATACATAACTAAGGTAGAAACTTGGAGAAGAAGGCAGCGTTACCAGCAGACTTTGGATCATTGATGGCTACACAGAAGTCCTGAAGAGGACTGGGGTCACCGGCAGTGGCAATTGAAGAAGCCAAAGCCAAGACAACCAAAGCTACTAGGAAATGAGCAAATTTCATTGTACTCGAGCTCTAAAACTTAAAACTACTTTAGTTGTCGTTTCGTTGCTTGAGGCGAGGGATGAGAATTCTTGCATTTTGAAGGACCGTATTTATAGACTGGAGTTAGTGAACTAATCCTGCATTAAAAACTCTTAATTCCCATGGTTATCTTATTTTATTTCAGAGATGAATCTTCCTTGAACCACTATATGAATTTATCGTCCTTTATATTTCCCTCCTTTTAGATTGATATGGACTTGTAACCTAATCTTATTTCTAGAAGTCTTTATGACATGAGGTGAAGGGGTATAAAATGTGGGAAATTTTATTTATTTTTAAGAAAGTGGGAAATTTTATTTATTTTTAATAAAGTGGGAAATTTAGAATAGTCGAGGAATTCACCTAAAGACCAAGATATGGTAAGATTGGTAGGTGATAGTGACATTCCAATCCTGTGAAACCTAACACTATTGCTGGTCCAATGACAGATAATATCCCTTGTAAAATTCATATCTCCTTCATATGAAATCTTTTTGAGCTGAAATTTGAAGCATTTATAGGTCTTTGAGTTCTTAATCCACGCCAATTGAGTTTGCATCAATAGGACTTCTGTAGCTCGAGATATTGAAGTTGGAATGAACAAAGGTTGATATCGGCAGATTGCAAGATTTGACTTTGAAGGCTTCAATTTCCATGATCTTCCTTATTTTATTTCTTTTTCCTTAGTTTTCCATAAATTTATGGATGTTAGCTTTTGAATGTCACTTGAATCACTTCATTTCGTTCTCTAGAGTTTTCACTCTGCACAAAACACCGACTAAAGGTCAAATCTATCAATCACCTCCAATTACCTCCTTTTTGCATCTTTCATCCAAAAATACCTTCAAAATATAAAACAAAGAATATCAAGATATTTTATACATAAAACATATGCCAAACACTACGTAAATATGGATGAAAATATCAAATAATATGGTCGCATTAGATAGTGACATTCCAATCCTGTGAAACCTAACACTATTGCTGGTCCAATGACAAATAATATGCCTTTTGAAAATAAATCCAAATAGAATTAAAAAAACGAGGAGGACTTGGATCAATTGGCGGATACCATCACTAACAATAACAAATTGTTATATTTGCCAAGATTAGCAGGTAGGCTCAAGACTATTAACACTTATAAGTAGGCTTAATTCAAATACATTTTCCAACTAATATATATGTTATAAAATTAAAATTAGATTTAAAAAAAGAAAGCTAAAGGGAGTGCCATTTATGCTATTCATTCATTAAGAGAGAAAACAATGTGGAATGTAATCGTGTTTCACATTGTTTTCTCTTTTTTATGTCCTCTGTTTTATTTTTATTTGGTCACTCATGTATTTGGTTGTCTAGGTTAAGAGACCACACAATGTCGAGGGAAAATTACATGGTGGATGCCGATAGAAATTTTATTGATTTAAAATAATTGAGGTTTTGGAGACCAAGTTTGAAGATTGGATAAATAATCAATTTTTTTTTACTTGCATTAGGGGCTGAGTTGGATAAATCTTTTAGCACTGATTTTTTTTTTATCCCTTTTTTTCTTTTTTTAATTATTTTACATTGAATTTATTTGGTCTTACACATAGTGGTTAGTTTCAATTACCTAGATATGAAGGTTTTATAATATTGAGGAAATGCTTTGGTGTGTATATATATATTGGTCTAAAACAACTAAGGCTCGAGTGATCAAACTTCAAACTAAAACAAAAGTGGAGATAAAACTACACAAGCATGAAGAAGATGGCTGGATCGTGCAAAGCACGCACTAGCATGTGAGGACAGGCAATGCACTATGAAGGCATACCCAACGGTATTAACAGGTTAGCCTTTCGTCACACTCGAAAAACCTCTGATTTACTGTTGATTGCCATTTTCATGCACGGGGTACCCGTGCCACTGTTCGGCGTTGATTGAATTACTGTTGATTGAATTAATTCACTCCCTGTGCCACCCGTGCCACTGTTCGGCGTTAAGCAGAATAGTGGGCTGGCTGGGTCGGGGATGAGGCCCAACCAGGTCAAAATGGGTGGGCTGTTAGGCCCACCAGGGGTTGGTAGTCCATCCCCCAAATGATGGGCCTCTTGGCCCATTTGCCCAGCCCACAAAAAAATATATAATAAAAAATACAACATTTGTATGAATTTTTTTTTTAAAAAAAATGTGTTGTTTTCGTACATACGACCAATACACTAGCATACTTTGAAAATTTTTTTCCTTTTAAAAAAAAAATATTATCTCAGAGTTTAAAGAAACAAATGTGTTTTAGCGTGGATTTCACAAAGAAAAATCATTTCTTGCATTTTTGGATTTTTCAACATGTTTGTACAAATCCAAAGGGTATTGGCCAATATTCCAAAAAAAATATAAACATTTTTTTTTTGTGATTCGTATTATTCACAGTTGGTATTTGAATAAATAAATCCTAAAAGGGTTAATATCCAAAATATTGACGGGGATAATTCGTTATTATGCACTGTTGATATTTGGATAATTAAATCCTAAAAGGGTTAATATCCAAACTATTAGCGGGGATAATTTGTTATTATTCACTGTTGGTATTTGGATAAATAAATCTTAAAAGGGTCAATATCCAAAATATTTTTACAGGAATAATATGTCATCATCATTTAACCAATATATTTTTGAAAGATCAATATCATAGCAATCATAAGACAAACCAAAACACCAAGCAACCTACTTTAGGTAGGGCGTACTAGGGGTGCTAAAACCTTCCCTTTACGCAACCAGTCCCTTGCCTTAGAATCTCTGAAAGACCAGTTTTAAGTTTTCCTAGTAACCATAATACTAGGTGGCGACTCTCTTTTTCACGAAAATAAAGATAAAACCCTGACATGAATATCCCCTCTCGCGGGGAGGGTTGCCGCGACGCCGCGCTGTCGCGGAGGGTGCGACAAGATGGCGACTCCACTGGGGACCCTTGTACTAGGCTTGGTTGTTTGTTTGTTTATGCTATGTTGATTTTTGATATTTTTTTGGCTGCCATGAATGATTTATATCTTTAAGAAGCTTTAACATGCATCTTTACATCCTATCATGCATGACATATCGAATATAAAAATTATTCTGTCATGCATCACCTTTATTATTTGTGGCACACACATTAAACTTACCTATGACTTGAGTCAGGGTTTAAGTTTATGTAAACCCCAACTCTTTGCTGAGTGTTTAGACTGGTAGTGATTGGTATACGTACCATCCCGCTATCTGTTAAACCCCCATATCGCCTTTATGAAGGTGATCACTGGGACAACAAGAGACCAAATAGTAAACCTACCCTATGTCTCACATAAATGAACTAGAACCTATCGTTAGGGTGTATGCTCCATAACTAGTAGCATCTCTATTGTACGAGGGTGAACGTGGGGCGGCTTCAAGCCCCCATTCGGTGCATAATCTATTCCGGCCAAAGATATGCCAAGAGTATTAAGACCTGGAATTTGACCGACATTCAAGAGAGTTACATTCGATCCAACTTGATTCCCGATATTCCTACAAATGTTGAGCCCTGAAAAGAAAAAATCATTTGCCATAGCAAGCTTTGGGTCCTTGCAGAACTTCCCATTCACAAACACTGCAAACAAACAAGTTCATTATCAACACAGTAGGGACAACAAAATAAAAGAGACCTCTTACTTGAAGGAACGCTGTAAGAAAAAAATTCAAGATAAACATATACCAGCAGTCTCTGTCATCCCAAACTAAGTTGATGAAGTAGTGTCGAATAGTTATTAAAGATAATTTATTGTTAAACCACTTCATATCTATAATTTTTCCTTGAACGCTTTCTTCAATACAGCTTCCAGACAGAAGTTATGGTGATTCCAATCTAACATTTTACCCTGCTCTCTCTTATTTCTCACTAATTATTCAATGTATAGATTTGTAATCCTACATAAGAGTTTGGAGTTGTTGAAGCTAATTGCTAAAATTTTGTTCATAAGAATTAAGTATTTGGAATGCTAAAGATTATTAAGGAAAGTCCCAAGAACAACAATATCAAAGCTGCAGACACCAATAAATCAGCAGAAGACAAATCAACAGAAGATCAATGCAAAGATGACAGAAATCTCTCTTCATAAATGCAGTGCCATTTCAGCACAATAGTTAGCAAATTTTCTGTAAATAGAATTCTAGCCGTTATTCTTAATCTTGTATAAATTTCAATCTATGTCAGTAATACAAAGTGAAGAAAACAATTATTCAAAGCTCGTGTATATAAAAACTCTATATGGTATCAAAGCTCAATTTCTCAAACGAGATCACGATCCCAGACCCAGAAATGGCCATTGCCACTCCCCATAATCTAGTCAATCCACTCCAAAATTCAATCAATCAACCCCAAATCCAAAACTCAACCCACCCACCAGCATCACCCACCAAAAACCCACTCATAGCACTCAATATAATAGCTAAAATCAATGGAAAATTAACCCCATCTACCTTCTCTCAATGGCGAGCCTAGTTTGAAGCTCTTTTAATCGGATATGATCTCCTAGATTGTGTCATTGGTACAAAGGTTTGCCCAATTGTTGATGGCAACCTCATCTCTGTCTCAGTTGTGAATCACTGGGTAAGATAGTATAAATTAATCCTAAGTGCAATTTTTGCATCCACTTCCACCACCATCACACCGCTTATTGCAGCCTCCAAAATATCCCATGAGGCGTGGAAGAAATTGCACAATATGTATGCTAGCAAATCTAGAATGAGAGCTATGCAACTCAAGGAAGACATTACCTTGATTAAGAAAGGAAACCGATCAATCCCAGAATATCTACATGCTGTCAAGATTCTGGCCGATGAAATCACTTTGATTATCATCCCATCTCAGACGACGACCTAACCCTCTATGTGCTAAATGGGTTAGGTTCCGATTCGAGCAAGAGAAAAATCCATAAATTTTGAAGAACTTCATGACCTCCTAGTAGGTCATGATAGCTACATTCGTCGTCTGGAATCAGCCTCCTCTCAGCATTTGGTGACGACAAACTACACTCATCGGAGCCCCCCATCTCACCGTCACTCACAAAGGAGCCAAGGAAAGCTGCAGGGCTTCCCACGGTACCAACAGGCTTACCGTGATAATAGGCCCAGCCTGAGGTCTGATGAAAGGAATATGGGCCGACCCAATCCAAACCCAAAACACTTCCAGCCCAAATGTCAATTTTGTAACAATATTGGTCACATAGCAAAATTTTGCCCTCAACTGCAGACCAATGAGGCAACTGCCAACTGTACCTCGACCCCACATGGTACAGATTCAAAATGGCTAATGGACTTTGCTGCCTCCCATAATATTACGGGAGATCTGAATAACCTTACCATCCATTCAGAATATGATGGTTCTGATGAAGTTGTGCTCGGTGACGGTCCAGGTTTGCCTGTTTCACACATAGTGTCTCTCACTCTAAAGTCAAATAAAATTTTTTTTTCCTCAAAAATACCTTATGTGTACCTAATCTTTCAAAAAATCTCATATCTGTGCACTATTTTACATTACAAAATAATGTTTACATTGAATTTCACCCCTATTATTGTCTTGTGAAGGACAGGTTCTCGAGGATAATCCTGGCAAAGGGTGCGTGTGAAAATAGTGTCTACATCTTTCCGGACACACTGGTGGCTCCTTCCTTTCCCATGGTTGCGAATGTGCATGAGCGCATTTCACTTGATGGATGGCACAAGCGACTTGGTCATCCATCCCTAAAAATCATTCAAAGTATTGTTAATGGCTTTTAATTACCCGTTGCTAAAAATAAAAAATTTTCTATGTGTTCCTCCTCCTCTATTAATAAAGCCCACCAACAACCTTTTTGATCCACTAGTTTATCTAGCAATGCACCTCTCGATCTTATATATTCAGATGTTTGGGGCCCAGCCCACTCTATTGGTTTTGATGGCTCCAAGTATTATATTATTTTTATTGATCACTACACTAAATATATGTGGTTTTACCCTTTGAAAACAAAATCTGATGTTAAAACAATTTTTCCTCAATTTAAGACTTTTGTCGAAAATCATTTTCAAAGTAAAATAAAAACCTTTTACTCCGACAATGGGGGAGAATATATTGGCCTCAAAATTTTTTTTACTCAACATGACATCAGTCACCTAACTATAGCTCCACACACACCACAACAAAATGGTGTCTCTGAACGGCGTCATCGCCACCTTGTTGAAACTGGCCTCACTCTCCTTCATGACTCTAAGCTTCCCCTCATTTTTTGGCCTTATGTTTTCCATACAGCAACGTATTTAAAAAATTGTCAACCGACATCTTTACTTCAAAATTTATCTCCATATCAAAAGCTTTTCTGTCAAAAACCCAATTATCTCAAATTGCGTAAATTTGGCTGCTTATGCTATCCACTCACAAAGCCATATAATCATCATAAAATGGAACCCAAATCCATTCCTTGCATATTTTTGGGCTACTCACTAACCCAAAATGCATACAACTGTCTTGATCCAAAAACAAACCGTACTTATACCTCTCGCCATGTGATCTTTGATGAGTATAATACTCTTGACCCACACGTACTCCAACCAAGCCCACCTCCAGAACAACCACAACCCGGCCCATCACCTCTGCACTCAAGCCCACTCACAACTCTTTACTCATCACCCCAACCAGCCCACTCGGGCATTCTTCATCTCCCCTCACCCTCCCCACTCGTGCCAATCGAGACACCATCAGTACAGCCCCCTCCGTCCACCGTGTCTCCGGCAGATGCACCACTATCGAACACTAACCCTCCAGGTATGAGTTCTCTTCCTCCTCCTTTACATTCCTGTTCTCAACTGTCATCATCTCCTATTGCATCTCATTCCTCACCTTCAAACCTAATCCATGTCGTTCGATCACTACACCCACAATCACAGAATCCCTCACCCTAGAACCATCAATTAGAGATTTCCCCTTAACCCATACTCAGGACCATAACCCACCTTCTAACTCCACCCCAACCCGAACTCACCCCATGGTAACCCGCTCCCAAAACCAAATCTTCAAACCAAAACAACTAAATACTACCATGAAACATCCCCTGTTGATTCCATTGAACGAACATGTATGAGTCAAGCCCTATCCGAACCTCACTGGCGAGATGCCATGGCCCTAGAGATCACTACCCTTATGAGTCACGGAACATGGGACTTAATCCCTCCCCCCAAATCCTGCAACCCAATCGGCTGTAAATGGGTTTTTCGTGTCAAACGAAACCCTAATAGGTCAATTGCTCGATTCAAAGCCAGGCTTGTAGCCAAAGGGTACAATCAACGCCCTGGGGTGGACTACACAAAGACTTTTAGTCCCGTTGTCAAACCATCCACAATTCGCACTGTCCTCTCCATTGCTGTTATGAATGGCTGGAGATTAAGACAAATGGACATTAACAATGCATTTCTGCATGGTGAACTCAATGAATTAGTCTATATGCATCAACCTCCTGGGTTCAAAGACAAAAGCAAACCCCATCATGTCTGTCGTTTGCGTAAAGCTATTTATGGTCTCAAGCAGGCACCAAGAGCATGGTATTTAGCTCTGAAACATGCTCTGCTTACATTTGGTTTTAAAAACTCCTTAGCTGGCACTTCCTTGCTTATTTACAAAAATAATTCTATTACTTGTTATCTACTTGTTTATGTTGATGATTTAGTGCTCACTGGCAATGATTGACAATTTGTGAATTTCATTGTACATCAACTTGGTTGTCAATTTTGTCTCAAGGACATGGGAAATTTACATTTTTTCCTAGGAGTAGAGGTATTATCCACTGTCAATGGTATTTTTCTGTCACAACACCAATATATCTGGGATCTCCTGACCACATTTAACATGATTGGGGCAAAGGCTGTATCTATCCCACTTTCCACGAGTATCCCACTGAAACTCCATGATGGAACAACTTCGTTTGACAGCACAACATATCGCAAGGCCATTGGCAGCCTTCAATATTTGTCCCTTACTAGGCCAGATATTTCATTCGCTGTAAACAAGCTTTCCCAATTCATGCACAAACCGACTCAATCTCACTGGACAACAGCTAAGCGTCTTCTTCAATACCTGAAAAACACTATCTTTTTTGGTATTCATCTCACATCAAAATCTTCTTTTAATCTCACTACATTTTCAGATGCTGATTGGGCAGGTAACCTTGATGATCGCACATCCACTTCAGCGTACATCAGTTTTCTCGGCTCAAACCCCATCTCGTGGAGTTCCAAGAAACAACGAGCTGTTGCGAGGTCATCGACTGAAGCAGAATACAGGGCTCTTGCAAACGCAGCCTCAGAAACTATGTGGATCTCCTCACTGTTGCAGGACCTTGGTGTTCAGCTTAAATCACCTCCTCTACTCCGTTGTGACAATCTTGGGGCTACTCATCTCAGCTTCAACCCTATCCACCACTCCAGAATGAAGCACATTCAAATTAACTTACATTTTGTTCGTGATTTGGTTCAACGGGGCATCCTCCAAGTCAGCTACGTTCACACCAATGACCAACTAGTCGACCTTCTCACGAAACCACTTGTCTCAACAACGCACTGATTCATACGCAAAATCTCACTTGCTGATGGCAGCTCCATTTTGAGGAGGTGTATTAAGGAAAGTCCCAAGAACAACAATATCAAAGCTGCAGACACCAATAAATCAGCAGAAGACAAATCAAGTAGAAGATCAATGCAAAGATGACGAAATCTCTCTTCATAAATGTAGTGCAATTTCAGCACAATAGTTAGAAAATTTTCTGTAAATAGAGTTCTAGCCGTTATTCTTAATCTTGTATAAATTTCAATCTATGTCAGTAATACAAAGTGCAACAAAACAATTATTCAAAGCCTGTGTTTATACAAACTCTATAAAGATGTCATATCTAGAACGGTGAGCGTAGTTACCATTGGTTCTTGCCGATGGCCCTTAAATATTCCATTAGAAAAACCTAGCGATATATTATAGGCTTTCCCAGCAGTTTTCTTTCACATCTCCCAAACTTTGGCATCAAATTTTCATGTCACCACATCTATTCCGCTAGACAAACCTAGCCAATATGATGTTTGCTGCTCCAGTATAAGCTTTACCTGCTGTTATGATCATGTCTTGCCTCTTCAACAGAGTCAAAGTTCAAATCTTTCTTGCTTGGATAGTTCAAAAAAATCCAGACCGAAGAAATACTGTTTTTGCTTAAGAATACAGAATATTACCAAGGCTATAGTGATAGTAGATTATGTACAAAATACAGTGTAGGTAATTTACTGGATAAGTCTCCATTGACCCCATCGACATACACCTTGAATCACTGAAATGTAGTCGTGTCCTAATCTTGGAAATATTTATCGTTCTAATAGATAGCCACCACTGAACAAACTATGGGGAGGCATTCTAAACTCCTATTGCGTAGCGTATAGATCCGTATATAGCATCTTCTTAAGTTGAACGATTGAAGTTCTGACTTCCAGCTCTACTCTACTGTTAGAAAAATACTGATAGTTGTAAGAACAGGAAATGACTTCGAATCCTAAGCAGTTATCTTCAAAGACAGATAAAATCTTGTACAGCAGTGTTTTGATGTAATAGACCAAGGTTTTCGAGCGAGAGAGGCTCGAACTCTCGACTTCAGGATAACTCGGAAGCTATTGATCAGACCTTTTCTTTCAATACCTGTAAGAACCTGGTGACAACCATATCTAATGCACCACTTGACCACCTCGTCCAACATTAGTGCTGGCAATGGCGGTCTACTCAATATTTTATCTCCATAATTTTAACGAACCCAGCAACTCTTTTTCCTGCACCACCAGATCTAACGGGATAAAAGTACAGGACCCTGCAACCTTCTGTGTCTGCAGGTCCTCCTGGTTGGCATTGTCAATAGTTTTTTGACTAGTAAAAGTTGGATTATTACAGATTAGGTATGGTTTCAAAAAAGGTCTGCGTTTTGAATGTGGTATTGTTTTTCAACTTTGGAATGGTGCTGTTAAGGTTAGCGATCCACTTTAAGCTGTGATCCAATCTGAAATGAGTATAGTACAATAGATGGTCTCAATTTGTAAAGCAGCAAGTAATCCTACAACTGCTACGAATATTATTTCTTACCTACTCGAACAGTTAGTTGACGTTCTAGAGAATAGAGATAACCTTTTTCACTTATTTACCATGTGATTATTCGACACGGTCTTTCAAAAATACTTTTGAAAAAAAAGGATTTTTTATTTTTATTTTTGATGTTTTTAGATCATTTTGATATGATAATGTCATAAATAATTTTTTAAAAATAAAAAAATATTGTTTTAATATAATTCTGAATGAAAATTACTCTGAAAAACAATTTTAATTACGCTCCAGACAACTCATATGATGAACTTTGTAAATTTGCTTTCCTGTTTTAATGGTAATGGTATAGAGAGACAAACTTGCACGATCTGCAGGATGGGAAACAAAAACTACACCATATAAGAGCAGGATAGACGTACCAATTTCAGAACGTTTTCTGTAATTTACAAAATAATGAATACAAACTATGATTTAAATTTGCTTTCCTATTTTAATGGTAAGGGTATGCATAGACAAACTTGCACGATCTGCAGGATGGGAAACAAAAGCTACGCCATGTACGAGGAGGATGTACGTACTAATTTCAGAATCTTTTCTGTAATTTACAAAATAATGAATACAAAGTATGATTTAAATTAAACTATAAGATACTCGTTCTAATTTTCTTTGATTACCAAGTCAACACACCCTAACTAGCAAAGAGGGAGCAGTATGTCCCCTTCTTAGCACTGCCCACCAGCAGCAAAGCGTTTTTCTGCAATTTTTCTTACAAAGTTTATTTCTTTTTTGTCATCTCTTTTAGCTTTTTATGTTTTTTTCAGTTGTCCATTTAAATTACCATCCCCAACTATTGTCATGTCCTCAAATGAAGTTTTCTTCGGTGACTTAACTATGCCGCAAGGAAACTCTCGTTCTATCCACAACTCATCGCGGCAAAACTTAATTGCAGCTAAAAGAGTGCTGAGATACTTAAGAGGGACACTGGATTTTGGCGAGTGTTTTAGCAGAGTAAACACTGTCAAGTTAAAAGGATTTTGTGATAGTGACTGGGCAGGGAGTGATGAAGAAATGATGAGCACTTCAGGGTTATTTTTTTTCAATGGGAGAATGTATTTTTTTATTGGAATTCTAAGAAGCAATCAGTAGTATCACACTCTACTGCTGAAACAGAATACATCTTTGCATTTGTGGCTGCAAATCACTTGGTATGGATGAGAAAAATTCTGAAGGACTTGAACTTTGATCAATTGGAACCTACTGAGTTATTTTGTGATAATATGTCTGCAATTGCCATTTCCAAAAACTCTGTTTTTAATTATAGAACAAAACACATGAAAATCAAGTTTCATGCAATTCGACAATTTCAGCAAGAAAGTGAATTGAAAAGGAAGTATTGTTCCAAAGAACAACTAGTTGATTTGTTTACAAAATCTCTAGCAAAGGAAAGGTTTGAAGAATTGAGAAAAATGGTGAGGATGCACAACACAGGAATCAAGGAGGAGTGTTGACACTGGAAATGTGATCCCAGGACTGCAAGCTGACAGGGAGAGAAGCAGCTGAAGAATTGAAGATTATATGTTCTAAGTATTGTTGTTTGATTAATTTTACATTGTATTCAGGATGATTAAATCGTATAGTCAATAAGTCAACAAGTTAATTAGTTTTAAGTCAAATTAGTGGATAAGCTGGAAATTGTAATAGAATCCAATTTTAATCTTTGTAATGTTTCTTGTTACCTATAAATAAAGATAATGGGATGGCAGTAACCATACGAAAATTTTTGCCCATGTTCACGTTCTTTTCAATACAAAATATAGAGTTTTGTGTTCTTCATTTTCTAGGAAATTTTCCATTTGCAGACTTGAATTGCTACAATAGTGGTTCTTAGGTTTTTGTTCTTGTTTTCCGTATTGATTTGAACATTACTTGTTTTTCACGAAATTTACAAATTTCAACATGTATGTCCATTTCTTAGCAATGCCCACCAGCAGCAAAGCGTTTTCTGCAATTTTTCTTACAAAGTTTATTTGTTTTTTGTCATCTCTTTTAGCTTTTTAGGTTTTTTTTCAGTTGGCCATTTAAATTACCATCCCCAACTACTGTCATCTCCTCAAATGAAGTTTTCTTCGGTGACTTAACTATGCCGCAAGGAAACTCTAGTTCTGTCCAGAACTCGGTGCGGCAAAATTTAATTGCAGGGGATGAACATTGAAAAACACAGAAGTCTGCTAAATTAGGAAATAACAGAAGGATGCAAGGAAGTTTTCTGATAATCTAAAAAATTCTAAGTCAAATAGAAGCAATAGCCCAGTTGAAATTTGGACCTTTTTCAGACCCAATATATAAATATCTTTATGCGTGGACTTAAAACATAGAGAGGGCCGGGTAGTTAACAAACTTATGTATTATAAATGCTATCCAAGATAGACAATAACACATTAAGAAAAAGGTTTTTATAAAACCATTTTCCTATACTTAATGATTATGACATAACCAAAGATAGGTGCCGAAAATTATAAAATCACGCTTCTTGTCCATGCATGTTACAAACGTAAGTTTCCTTACTTATTGTTTCCTCCAAACTCTTTCTGAAGATAGCTCACTATTTTGCTGTCCAACTGGAAGGCCTTGGCAAGAACATCAGCACTGATGGGAGGATCTGATCCGAAAACTGCATTTGCTATTGTGATAGTACCGGGATTTTGGCTGCTTAAACCAGCAAAGGCAACTGCAGGGGTTTTTGCAATATTGAGCTGGAAGTGAATGAGACCGACTGGAAACACAAAAACATCTCCAGGGTACAGGACTTTGTTGATGAAACGATTATCCGGGTTCGATGTCACAAATCCAACGTAGAGTGTGCCTTCCATGACTACTAGAATCTCTGTACCTCGAGGGTGAGTGTGGGGTGGGTTTAAGCCACCATGTGGAGCGTAGTCGATGCGAGCCAAAGATATGCCGAGCGTGTTAAGGCCTGGTATTTGGTCTACGTTTAAAAGAGTAACATTCGATCCGACTTTGTTTCCGGTGTATCTGGGAGTGTTGAGTCCTGAAAAGGAGAAATCTTTCGCTGTTGCTAACTTCGGGTCCATACAGAATTTCCCATTGACAAACACTGCGTAAAAGAAATGTTGGTTAATCCAAGTAAGCATGATCACAAACTAAGGAAGTATTTTTATGCAACTAATAGCAAGCCATAAGCGACTGCCTTTCCTGAAATTTGAATGTAATATGGCAAAAGCCTGTGAGCTGCAGAACAGGTCTATTCTTTGTAAGAATCTAGGATAGAGCGGAGTTTTACTCGCTCACCTATACCCATAAATTAAGCATGCTTTCCGGGAGTGGGGTATCATCGGATCCAAAATAAATAAATAAATACATAGCTAAGGTAGAAAGTTGGAGAAGAAGGCAGCGTTACCAGCATCCTTTGGATCATTGATGGCTACACAGAAGTCCTGAAGAGGACTGGGGTCACCGGCAGTGGCAATTGAAGAAGCCAAAGCCAAGACAACCAAAGCTACTAGGAAATGAGCAAATTTCATTGTACTCGAGCTCTAAAACTTCAAACTACTTTAGTTGTCGTTTCGTTGCTTGAGGTGAGGGATGAGAATTCTTGCATTTTGAAGGACCCTATTTATAGACTGGAGTCAGTGAACTAATCCTGCATTAAAAACTCTTAATTCCCATGGTTATCTTATTTTATTTCAGCGATGAATCTTTCTTGAACCACTATATGCATTTATCGTCCTTTATATTCCCTCCTTTTAGAATGATATGGACTTGTAACCTAATCCTATTTTTAGAAGTCTTTATGACATGAGGTGAAGGGGTATAAAATGTGGGAAATTTTATTTATTTTCAAGAGAGTGGAAAATTTAGAACAGTCATGAATTCACCTAAAGACCAAGATATGCTAAGATTGGTAGGTGATAGTGACATTCCAATCCTGTGAAACCTAACACTATTGCTGGTCCAATGACAGATAATATGCCTTTTGAAAATAAATCCAAATAGAATTAAAAAACGAGGAGGACTTGGATCAATTGGCGGATACCATCACTAACAATTAAGGTTGTAAAATTTGTTCCGGTCGCCATTCCGGTTTTGTGTTTGGAATAGAATGTTCCGGTTTCGGTGCATTCCGGTGTGCCGTTCTGGTTTTGACGTTTTATATTGTTTATATATATATATATATAAATTAATTTAACAAGTATAATTTAAATTCAACATAAATGAACTTTAAATTATACAATACAAACACAAAGTCAAAAAAACATAATCTCAAAATTAGAAACATCTCTAAAATTCCAAATTATTATGAAAATAAAATGTTCTAAAGTAAAAAAAAATACATCAAACATCTTCTACATCATTAATATAAAAATAAGGATCTTGATCTTGCGGTGGAATATAAGGAAAGTCATCAACAAGAAATTCCAATAGTTGGGCATTTCCACCAAGCTCATTCTCTTCATTTAAACATGTCTTTTCATCATCTAAATTTAAAGTAAAGAAAGGTGCTTCGATACTCTCCCAACTTATGTCCTCTTCATCAAGAAGATTGGGTTCTTCACAAATCCATTCATTTAATAGATCAATGTTATCAAGGCTAATGGAATCTAAAACATTTCTTGTTTTGCTCAAATTCCTACAAAGAAAAACATGAAAGAAATTAAAAAATTAATAGCAATGTAATAGAAAATAATTATTAATATAATAGTATTGATATTTTACCTCTGTTGAATCTTTAGATTATAGCAAACAAATACTAAATCATTTAATCTCTTGTGCTCAAGCCTATTTCGCCTTTTGGAATGGATGTATTCAAATACACTCCAATTTCTTTCGCACCTAGTTGCACTACAGCATTGACTAAGAACTCGAATTGCAAACTTTTGAAGTTCTTCAGTATCATTGCCGAATTGCTCCCACCATGAAACTAGATAAGAAAATTTGAATAAATCAAATATTATAGATAAAAAAAGACATTATATTGTTAAAAATAAAAGTTATTACCTGGATTTAACTTTTCTATTTGACGAATAGCTAGGGGCATGCCAAAATCACCAGTTGCTTACTTATACTCCTCAATTTGGCCACTAATGATATCTTGAATATCACAATCAGGAACCAATCTAGCAAACCTCGAGTTACCTCCTTTTGTTTTGAAAAAGAAGGCCTAAAAAATATTCCAGAATTAAGAAAACATCCTACTGCATGTAATGGACTATGAAGTTGCTTATCCCATCTAGTATCAATTACCCGAATATATGGTCCATATTGAGACATTCTATTTTTCAACCTTCTTTTGATGGCTTCTTTTGCTTTATCCATTGCTTCATATAAATATTCCATTGATGGTTTTTCTTCACTATCTGCTAACCTTAGAACTCGTACTAAAGGCTCGCTGACGTTGACAATATGTGCACATCTCGACCAAAAGTCTTTATCTTCTAAAACTATAGCAGCAATTTCCTTTCCAACCCGACTTTTGCCATGACTTGATTCAACCCATTTTGTGCAAGTAAACATCTGTTGAAGCTCATTCTTAAACTTCAGTAAACATTGGATGCTTAAGAAATGGGTAGCAAACCTTGTTATGACAAGACGACATAAATCATTTCCATTTGTGATTTCTTTCCTCATCAAAGCTAAAACCCATGCATGATTATATATAAACTTGGTTATATTTCTTGCATTTTTAATGGTTTCATCAATGATTGGAAAATATCTTGGATCACAAATATTTTCTAGCATTAAATCAATGCAATGGGAAACACAAGGAGACCAAAAAAAGGTGTCATACCTTTGCTGGAAAGCTTTCCCAGCAGCCTTAAATGAAGCATCATTATCACTAACAAATTGGACAATATTTTCTTGTCCAACTTCTTTGACAACTTCATCAAACATCTCCAGCAATGTCTCTTTATCTTTTGAAGTCCTGAAGTGTCAACAAACTTTAAGAATACGGTGCCTCTCAGAGAATAAGTAAGAAAAATCACAATTGGTACATTCCTCCTATTTGACCACCCGTCAGCCATAATTGTACATCCATAAAGTCTCCAATCATCCTTGATACTTAAAATGATTTCATGGACATCATGAACTACATCTTTCAAAAGTGATCCTCTTAAATCATGATATGACAGTCATTTAAACCCAAGTCCCATTGATGTTACGTCATCTATCATTGGTTGATAATAAGATGAATTAGCACTATTAAACGGTATATTAGCATCAAACCACCATGTTTCTATGGTTTTCTTGCACTGTGTTCCATCTCTTTAGAAGCCATTGCACTTCTAATACTAGGTTGTGAACCTGGGGTAGTTCGTGGAGCAAATAAAAGTATCCTTCTTCTAGATGTACTTGTTCCTTGCACTGTCAATCTTCTATTTGTTTGTGAACGTATATCACCCGAATGAGGATTTGCAGCATCACCCTTTTCAACTTCTTCATCATTGGAAACTGATTGATAATTTCCAATATCAGTTCTAACTCCTTTTCTTTTCTCTTTCTCCGTTGTCATGTCATCTAGCAGTTGTTACATTTTCCATTTAACATTTGGAGGGACCCTTTTACAAAATTCATCCTGACCTTTAATACTAGCAAGGTAATACTTCAAACGAGTAACACCACCACCATTGATCCGTTTGTTACAATGAATACATATACTGGCATTCTTTGAACCAACAACCACCTGTCCATGAGCCCATGTTGGATCATCTGATCTTGCTGGAGTTGAAGAAATTGAAGTCCCACCACTAGATAAGTTTTCAGCCATGTAATTTAATCTGTTGTAAAAAGAAAACACAAGTTAGAAATTACTATAAATTTCGGTTCAAGTTTTCATTACCAATATCAAATCCAATCACACTCATTTAGAACTTGCAATCAGTATTGTGTCAGTAGGCAACTATTTGAATATTACATTAGAATTCAGGCTTTAAACCAAACAAATCAAAAGGGAGACTGCAAGAAAGAAATTTATGCGTTCAGGATGAAAACAACAGGCTAGTTGCAACCTTTTATATATGTATATATATATATATATATATGTATATATATATATATTCAAGAAATATAATGGCATTACTGGTTGAATTGACACTATATTTGTATATAAATCTTTAATGAATTACAACCTTTTCCAAATTTTCCTGACAGATCTTGCTCGGTTGACCGAAGAATCCAGATCAAATGGATCAGGATCTCCTGGGAGAGGACCATTAACTGGTGTAGGGGAGTTCGAATAGTGTAGCACCCCTAAACCATCAAAAACCCCGGGACTGCTTCAGGAGAGGAAAACGTTCTACTTCCTAAACTATCAAACAGATACTCAGGCTACCGGTCCCTGACGAAGACCCAATGAAATCTGAACCGATAGGAGTAGATATGAAAATCAAATGAATGCTGTATGTTTTACTAATAATGTAGCTAAAAGTCACATTTGTTTGGCAGAAAATACAAATGTTGCAGATTGCTCATTCAACAGCATAATCAATTTGCAAGGAGAAGATGATATAGAAATAGTTTTTACAAATGTTCCTAGGTTATAATTAATTCACATTTAATTTAAATATCTCAGTTTATGTTCCCTTCGTGTCTTTTGAGGGGATTTTAAAATGCTTATAACTGCTCTCTATCTGTACTAATACTGTTTCTTCAACTATAGGATGGAAGGACAGGAAATGGTTTTGGCTGACATGCATCTTAGACCTGGTGAAAATCTGATACCCTTCCTCTAATCCAAAATCCTAGTATTCTTCAACTAATACTGTTTCTTCAATTTGAAAGATGCAAATCCAGAAAGAACATATCTGATACCCTTCCTCTAACCCAAAATCCCAGTATTTTAATCATCAATTAAAACCAAGGTCTTATTTTTTACACAACCAAAATCCAGAAAATAAGACCTTGTTCTTTCTTATTTTCTTCTAATCCAAAATCCCAGTATTTTAATCATCAATTAAATCCATTATATTTGCAACTAAACAAATCAAAAGGGAGACTGCAAGAAAGAAATCACACTGCCGAATGGTTCAAGATAGAAATTAATAGAAAGTTGTTAATAACAAACCCAAGAATAACAATCAATCAAACATAGAAATTGATCAAACACGGCTAATAACAATCAATCAAAAACAAACCCATGAATCCAGATAACACGTAATGCCTAGTTTCAAACTTTCAATAAATTCAAAGATTTGGGGACTAGAATGTACCTTTCATTTTTAGTTGGTGCCGTGAGAAGATTTGGGAAAGAAGTGAACAACCGTTGAATTGAAATTTGGGGAAGAAATCAGTATTTTGGTGTTGCCGTTGATACTATGGAAGAACAGGTTTGATGTGAGAGAAATTGAGAGTTTTTCAGGTGAGGGATTATAGATTAGGTGAGGGATTATAAATTTGAGTTGAGATTTGGGTTGATTTTTGAGGGATTACGGATGAATTGAAGTTTAAGAAACGAAATTGATTTGAGAATTTAGGTTTACGAAATGAATTGAGGTTGTTTCTGTGTATTTTGTAAGGGGAAATGAAACGGCGTCATTTTGATGACCCCGGAATGGAACGTCCGGAACGGAACTGGGGTGTTCCGACCGGAATTTGACCGGAATTCCCGTAACGGACCGGAATTTAAACCGGGACAAAATAGATGTCGTTTTGTCCTGGTTTTATAAATGGAACGGCACGTTCCTTCCGGTAGTTCCAGCCGGAACGGAATGGTTTTCATAGCCTTGCTAACAATAACAAATGGTTATATTTGCCAAGATTAGCCGTTAGGCTCAAGACTATTAACACTTACAAGTAGGCTTAATTCAAATACATTTTCCAACTAATATATATATATTATAAAATTAAAATTAGATTTAAAAAAAGAAAGCTAAAGGGAGTGCCATTTATGCTATTCATTCATTAAGAGAGAAAACAATGTGGAATGTAATCGTGTTTCACATTGTTTTCTCTTTTTTATGTCCTCTGTTGATGTTTATTTGGTCACTCAAGTATTTGGCTGCCTAGGTTAAGAGACCACACAATGTCGAGGTAAAATTACATGGTGGATGCCGAGTTTGTTAAAATAAATAGAAATTTTATTGATTTAAAATAATTAAAGTTTTGGAGACCAAGTTTGAAGATTGGATAAATAATCAATTTTTTTTTACTTGCATTAGGGGCTGAGTTGGATAAATCTTTTAGCACTGATTTTTTTATCCCTTTTTTTTCTTTTTTTTAATCATTTTACATTGAATTTATTTGGTCGTACACATAGTGGTTAGTTTCAATTACCTAGATATGAAGGTTTATAATATTAAGGAAATGCTTTGGTGTGTATATATATATTGGTCTAAAACAACTTAGGCTCGAGTGATCAAACTTCAAACTAAAACAAAAGTGGAGATAAAACTACACAAGCATGAAGAAAATGGCTGGATCGTGCAAAGCACGCACTAGCATGTGAGGACAGGCATTGCACTATGAAGCCATACATGCAACCTCCTTTAGCATTAAAACTAGTTTGATGGTCGCAATTGCTGGCCGGCGCAGCAAATAATATTTACAATTATTTAGATTAAAATATAAAATTTATATATATAAAGTTTGATATAATAAAACAGATTAAAATATTTTGTCATAACAACATATAAAATCGAAGTGTTAACTTTTAAAATTATCATCACTATTATTGTCAAAATAATAATAATAATTATTAAACTAATTCGAGGACAAAAAAGCAAGTAAGGACAAAAACTAAAATTATTATTATTATTCTTAATATTAATATTATTATTGCGTTAATAACAAAAAAACAAAATTAAATCAAAGACTAAAAGAAGTCTAAAAACATTAACAAAAGAGCAAATAAAAAATAAAATAAATGATAAAAAAATTATTACCTGAAAAAAATCATTTCATTTGAAAATTAGTTCTTAAATTGATTATTGCGGGCTAACTAAAAAAAAATTATAATTTTTGGGATGAAAGAAATTAATAGGATATGTTGGTCCAAAATTAAAATATAATATGTAAATATGTAAAATTTAATATAATAAAAAAGATCACCACACTTCATTCTAAAAATAACAACATTGAAGTTTTAACATCTAAAACTATCATTGCAATTACTAGCAAAACAATAAAAAACATCAAATTATCCCTAGAGAAAAAAATTGGAAAACATTAACAAAAGAGTACGTAAGAAAAATAACTAAACTGTTTGTTCTTGTTCTTGTTCTTCTTCTTCTTCTTCTTCTTCTTCTTCTTCTTCTTATTATTATTATTATTATTATTATTATTATTATTATTATTATTATTATTATTATTGTGTTAATAATAAAAAAAGACAAAAAAAACTTATAATAACTTTAACAAAATATTAAACCATAAAATAAAATAAAAATTATGAGGTAAAAAAATTATTTGACTTGAAAATAATAATAATAAAACAATAAAATAAATAATAGAAAGAACATATAAAATAAATAAAATAAATGAGAAAACAAAAAGAAAAATTATTAACTGAAAAAAATATCATTTGACTTGAAAATTAAAAAAATAAACTGCACTATGTTGCGGGCTAAGCAAGCAATTTTGATAATTGTTAGATTTGAAGTAATTTAAATTTAAAAATAAAATATAATATCTACACATAGTTTGATATGATACAACACATCAATACACCTTACCGCAACAACAATATCTAAGCTTTGACATGAAAGAGACGAAAATAGGTAATTGCCTAGAAAGTTTTTTTCCAACATTTACATCAACATTTGTGATGTTGTTAGTTTGCAATATGTTGCGGGTCGAATAAATAATTTTTATAATTATTGAGATTAAAAGTTTGATATAATGAAACAGATGAGCATACTCTATTATAATAACAGTAACATCGAGGTGTTAACATCTAAAATTATCATCACTATCATGGCCAAAATAGGAAAATTTATTAAATTACCCTGAAAAAAAGTTAATAGAAAAGCATATAAGAACAAAAACTAAAATTATTATTATTATGATTATAAATATTATTATTGTGCTAATAATGAAAAAGAAAATTAAATCAAAGACTAAAAAAACATAAAAACTTTAATAAAAGAGCAAATAAAAAATATAATATATGATAAAACAAAAATAGAAATTATTATCCAGAAAAAATCATTTCACTTGAAAATTAAAAAAATTATCCACCCTACATTGCGGTTAAGCAAACAATTTTTATAAGACCTAATGGATCAAAATTAAAATATAATATTTATATATGCAAAATTTAATGCAATGAAATAGATTAACATACCATATTATAACAATAGCAAAATCAGAGTCTTAACATCTAAAGCTTATTATTGCTATTACTATCAAAATAATAAAAAATATTAAATTATACCAAGAAAAAAAATATAAACAAAATAGTAAATAAGAAAAACAATTTAAACACCACCACCACCACCACCATCATCATTATTATTATAATTATAATTTTTTTTTAATAATGAAAAAACATAAATTAAATGAAAAGACTAAAAAAATCTTAAAAAATTTAATAAAAGACTAAACAAAAAATAAAAATTATCGGTAAAAATTGTAGAGATTAGCACAAAGTGTGCAGAGATCGAAGAAGAATGAGTCATGGAAGAAGAAAGAATAAGAGAAAGAGAGGGAAAATATAAAATTTGAAATTTCCTCTTTTCTTGTTTGTTTTTTCCACACCACACACACTGCGTGTCTTAGCTATTTATAACTATCAGGATATATTTGTGTATACACACTCACACATATGCATACACTACACTACACTCTATCATCCCCCCTCAATCGCTGGCTTGAATGATCCAAGCTGGAGATTGCGAAAATGAATGAGAAACAGAGAACATAATCCCTTTGTGAGAATATCTGCAAATTATTCCTTGGAGGACACAAACTGAACAATCAATTGATCTTTGGCAACCCTCTCCCTAACAAAATGAACATCAATCTCGATGTGTTTAGTCCGTTGATGTTGAATAGGATTGAAAGAGAGAGCTATGGCTGAGAGATTGTCACAAAAAAGAACAGGGGGTTGAGTTTGAGAAATGCCCAGAAAAACCAGCAGTTGTTGAATCCAATCAAGCTCTGCTGAAGTGGAAGATAAGGCCCTGTACTCGGCTTCAGTAGACGAACGGGAGACAGTTTGCTGCTTTTTCGATGCCCAAGAGACAGGATTGGAACCAATGAACACCACCATACCAGTTGTAGACCTACAGTCATTGGGATCACCAGCCCAATCGGCATCACTGTAAGCAGTGATGTCCAAGGAACCCTTGGCATAAGAAATACCAACCTCCATGGTTCCCTTGAGTTACCTGAGAATCCTCTTAGCTGCAATAAAATGTTCCACCCGTGGCTGCTGCATAAATTGACAGACTTGGTGCACAAAGAAGGCAATATCTGGCCTTGTGAAGGTGAGATATTGAAGGGCCCCCACAACACTACGATAGAGAGTAGGATTGTCAAACAAATCACCATCATCCTTTAACAACTTCTGATAAGGAAGACAAGGAGTAACACATGCCTTTGCAGCCAACATATCTGTCTTAATAAGTAATTCATTTATGTACCGAGACTGAGACAAGAACAGACCATTAGAAGTAGTAGCAATTTGAATGCCTAAGAAGTAATGAAGTCTGCCCAAATCTTTGACATCAAACTCAACAGTAAGAGCCTTTATAACATCAACAATGCCAATAGAATCACTACCCGTAATGATAATATCATCTACGTAAACAAGAAGCACAACAATCCCAGCAGAGACAGATTTAACAAAAAGGGAAGAATCCGAGAAAGTAGACTGAAATCCCAATGTAGGCAGAAAAGAGGTAAACCTGGCATTCCAAGCACGTGGTGCTTGTTTAAGACCATAAAGGGATTTATGCAATCTACACACCAGCTCAGGATGATCAATGTCAGCAAACCCTGGTGGCTGAGCCAAAAAAACTTCTTCCTTCAAGATGCCATGCAAAAATGTGCAGCAAGAGAGAGCACAATACGAACAGTAGTAGGTTTAACTACAGGGCTAAAGGTCTCTCCATAATCAATCCCAGCTTCCTGACTGAAACCCTGTGCCACTAACCTGGCTTTGTGTCGTGCAACTGACCCATCCGAATTCTTCTTCAATTTAAACACCCATTTACAGCCTACTAGATTCCTGTGAGGTGGGAGAGGAACTAAAATCCATGTATTCTAAGATTGTAAAGCAACAAATTCATCCTTCATAGCCTGCAACCATACTGGAACAGTCATGGCTACCTTGTAGCTCTATGGTTCAACTAGGGACTTATCAGCTGAAGAGGAACACCCAAGATTAGATATAAGGTAAGCCTTCTTCTTACAAATGTCACTCTTGCTGCGAGTTTGCATGGGATGCACATTCAAGTCTGGAATTCGCAGCACCACTGAAATCCCCTCAGGATTAAAAGAGGCAGCAGAGGACTCAGCAGCAGACATATTCTGTGATGCATGATGATCAGAATGGGACTGAGGGTCCAACTGAGCAGATAATCCAGGCAAAGAAGCTAAAGTAATGGACTTGGAGAGTGAATTAGCAGCAAAAACAGAAGAAGTAAAATGAGAAGGAGATAGTACAACCTTGTTATGATGATCAACAATAGGCAGAATGGAAGAAGGAGAGACTGAAGACACAGGCTAAGACTGAGTAGTGAATGTAGCATAAAGAAAGATATGTTCATCGAAAATTACATGTCGTGAGACAAATGTACGATTATTCACTACATCAAAACAAATATAGCCTTTGTAATGAGGAGCATAGCCTAAGAAAACACATAATGTAGTCTTGGGTTGCAACTTATTTTTGACATAAGGACGTAAAAAAGGGAAGCAAGCACAACCGAAGATTCTCAAATGTGTAAGAATGGGAGCAGACTTAAACAAAATTTCATAAGGAGATTGATTATGAGTAATTGGTGAAGGCATTCGATTAATGAGGTATACTGTTGTATGAACAACATAGGTCCAAAACTTTGGAGGTAATTTAGCATGTTGAAGTAAGGTAATAGTTGTTTCAACTAAATGACGATGCTTACGTTCAGCAAGGCCATTTTGTTCAGGAGTATATGGGCATGATTTTTGATGCACAATGCCTTTACTGTTAAGAAACAACTGGAATGCTTTGCTTATATATTCACCCCCACCATCACTTTGAAGTGTTTTAATAGAACAAGCAAAGTGAGTTTGAACATAATGATAAAATGTAGTGAAAACAGAACAAACATCACTTTTATTAATCAAAGGAAACAGCCAACAGTACCGTGAACATTCATCAATGAATGTCACATAATAACGAAAGTCATCAACAGATACGCACGGGGAAGGTCCCCACAGATCACTATGAACAGTATGGAAAGGAAATACAGACTTATTTGAACTGGAAGAAAATGGAAGTTTGGTAAATTTACCTTTAAGGCAACTATGACACATGGACGAAACAGAATCAACAGAACAAGGAATATTACCCTTGTGTAACATCAAGGTAGCTATTCTATTTGTGGGATGTCCTAACCTGCTATGCCAAGTGGAAGAAAGAATTAATTGACCCAAAAATGACCGAGGCTGAGATGAAAGTTGAGATAAACCAGGCTTGGCAAAAATGAAAGGCAAGGGATAAAGTCCATTATCACAGCACCCTTGTAGATTATCCTCCCTGTGGCCCTGTCCTGAATCCAAAACCAAAAAGCATCAAAGATTAGTCTGTAATTATTATCCAAACACACACGATGCACCGATAAAAGATTTTGTGTCAACTTAGGAACATATAAAATAGATCGCAACTGAATTGGAACAGAGGCAGGACTTATGGAAACAACAAAATTTCCAACATGTGACACCAACAAACCTTCACCATTGGCTGTTTGCACGACATCATTTGAAGGATAGGGAGCTACTATTGATAGATTATTCAAATCAGAGGCCATATGATTTGTAGCTCCTGAGTCTGCAAGCCACATTTGTGAAGAGGACTGATGTGAAGCCATAGGCTGCATGACATGAACTGGAGGAGACTGAGTGGATGAAGGACTGGCAGAACCAACACCCTGACTGGGATACAACACAATGTTCATGGCCTGAAGTGCAGGGGAGGAAGAAAGTCGAGAGGGTGCATGAGAGGAATAATGTGTAGAGCCACTAAAATTAGGACCACTGTCATTGTACAAGCAATACCATGTAGTATGGTTAGTTTTCCCACAGATATTGCACTTATTCCTATCTTCCCTACGCAACTCATAGTCAGGTGCAATATGCCCTTCTCTATTGCATAACTGACATATTGGTCGAGAGGCATGCTGCTGAAAATATGGCTTAGCAAAATACTGAGGCCTCTCTGTAGTATTACGCATCCCCTGATTAAATCTCCCCTTACCCCTGCCTCTAAGAAATGGCTTAAATCCATTATTATCATAAGAGTGAACTGATTGATGCCTATCATGCTGATGAATAACAGGAGACAGAGGAGGTTTAGCAGTAGAAACAGTATGCATAGCAGACATAAAGGAAGACTCAGTAATAATAGATTCTACAATCTTCTCCTCAGCAAGCAATTGAGACCGAAACTCTTTCAAAGTAATCACACTCTCCCTTCCTCGAATGACACAACGAAATGTGTTGTATTCGGATGGCAAACCATTCAAAGCCAAAATGACAATATCCTCATTAGAATAATGCACACCAGCAGCAGTCAGGTAATCCTGAGCTTCCTTAATTTTAAGGAGATATTGACTAACATAATCAACACCTTTTCTAATATTCTGTAAGTTTGATTTCATTTGAAAAATATTGGTTTTAGACACTGTTGAAAACTGTTCTATCAAACGTGTCCATAGATCCCGAGCACTAACACTACCAATAGCACAAAACATAGCAATTGGAGATAATGTTGCTGTAATCAATTACATAACTGCCTTATCATGCAATTTCCAAATTAAAACATCATCACTTTCAACTGACGAAGAAAAAGAGGAGGAAGAATTATGTGTACCGCATTCATCAACGGTGACAGTGGAAGGGCAGAGGTGAGTTCCATCCACAAACCCAATAATACCATTGCTTTCTAATAGCAAATGCATTTGAAAATACCAATTCAAATAATTCGTGTCATCGAGCTTCACATTGACTGAAGTTGAAATGGTTGAAATCAACATTGTAATCGGGGACTGTACAATTTGAAGTTGTGCAGCTGTAACCATGATTACTGATCTTAGCACAATCGAAGAAAGAAAAGAAAAATAACTATAAGCAGCTCCAATCTGATCTGATAAAATTTTGGAGGAAAAGAAAAATTTGAGGAACGAAAGAGGAATTTGTTGTTCAATCACGGAATGATTTTCTGGAACATAAAATTTGGTGCGTGAGCATCTATTGGCTCTGATACCATGTAGAGATTAGCACAATGTGTGCAGAGACTGAAGAAGAATGAGCTGCGGGAAGAAGAAAGAATAAGAGAAAAAGAGGGAAAATATAAAATTTGAAATTTCCTCTTTTACTGTTTGTTTTTCCACACCATACACACTGCATGTCTTAGCTATTTATACTTATCAGGATATATTTGTGTACACACACTCACACATATGCATACACTACACTACACTCTATCAAAAATAATCATTTGACTTGAAAATAAAAATAAAAAAACGAATAAAAAACTAATAGAAAGAACAAATGGAGAAAAAAATATCAATTTTCAAATGATCATAGATACAAAATAAAATTTTAGAGCTAATTTTTAAAAAAATATTACCTCATTAAATAAGAAAATAACAAAAATTAAAAATCAAAGCTAAGAACACACTTATATATACATGGACAAAAGTAGAGATTATTCCAGAAATATAAAGAAATAATGAGATTAAAATCAAAAATTAAAAGTATAAGGGCCGAAATCAAAATCAAATATATTATCAATTTCAATCAAAGGACAAAATTGAAAAAAATTGAAACTTCTGTATCGAATATATTAATCTATTTAAACCCAATCCTGAAATTAAAAGGAGGATTTAAGTGAAACATCAACACTAAATTAATTTCAATCGAAGGACCCAATTGAACTAAATCAAAACTTATATAACAGAAATCAGGACCATATACAAAATTAAAAGTGCAAGGACCGAAGTGAAAACACACCAAAAACAGGGGTCTGTCTTGCACTTTTACATGCAGTAGAGAGAGAAACAGGTCCAATGGTTTTAATCGACCATCACCTCGTCCACGACCACCCTTGGCTGAAACGCGCCGCACCGAGAGAAAGACCAAGCGGCGACAAATAGAAAAATACGCCGTTAGCCCATCTCCGTTGACCCGATAACCCATCACGTGCCGCCTTAAGAGGGCGTAAGGAGGAAGACAATATAAAGAAAAAAAAAAGTATGGTCAATTACTGATATACTCCTATGCCCAAGTCATCAATTTTATCTTATTAGAGGCTATATCTGTATTTAAATATTTTCAAAAAATATAAAAAAATAAAAAGGTAGGCAGACCCGACCGGTCCGAACCGAAAATGTGCAATTATTTCGGAGCCCCTCTACCCATAAAGCCTTTTTTTTTAATCTTTTTCGAGAGCTAAAAATATTAATTTACTCTGCAAATAATGATAAAAAAATCGAGAAACCGATAAACCAACCTTACCGAACGAACCAAAAACTGAATCGACCCAAAAATACATTATTGAAATCCACAATACAATATTTTTACTCGATCTCTTTTAGTTTTCCAATCTCTTTTAGTTATATTTATTTATAATTTATAATTTAAGGATAAATAAAAAAGTAGTAAATAAATAAATTGAAAGAGGGATAAAATAAAACTTGTGAAAACGTGAAAAAAATCAGACCAACCTAGTCTTCTCTTCTATATACTCTATTAAACATAAACCCAGAATTACTGAAATTACAAAATTTAAAGGTCAAAATATCTTCGAGCTTCCCATCCCATCCCATCCGGATCATCCCTTCTGTGATTGACTGCACAATCATCCGAAATGAACGACGCCGATGTCTCCAAGCAGATCCAGCAGATGGTCAGATTCATCCGCCAAGAAGCGGAAGAAAAGGCCAACGAGATCCTAGTTTCTGCTGAAGAAGTACTGCTTTCTTCTTCTTTGCTTCTCTTTTGTTGAATCGCTTAGTGGTTTTCGAGTTTTGATCTGATTGATAAAATTGTGTTTTTGAAGGAATTCAATATAGAGAAGTTGCAATTGGTTGAGGCAGAGAAGAAGAAGATCAGGCAAGAGTATGAGCGTAAAGAGAAGCAAGTTCAAGTTCGTAAGAAGATGTAATTCTTTCCATCCTTTTATTGTTTCCGGATTAACATTTTGGTGATTTGTGTTTCGTAATTTGGTATTCATTGAATGGTGGTGCTGTGTGGATTTAGTTTATAATTCAGTTTTAAGTGATGGGTTTGTTCTAGATCGGTTTAATATTGCAATTTATGCTGCTAAATTTGGTTGCTTGTAGTTATTATCCTGTGCACATTGAAGTGAAGTGATGCTGGTCATAAACTTTGTTTGTGTTGCCACTGATTCTATCTTGTTTTTTAATCACTTCTTTTTATTAATGGATATTATTAAAGTTTGGCTCGGTTTGAAATTGTGTAGGATATATCACTAGTATGGTTCTATTTAATGGAGATCAGGATTGGATTCGAAATAAAATCCATCAATTTGTTGTGGTAGAAAATGGATTATTTTTTTTCATTTTCACCAGAAGTCTTATGAAGTGACATTTTGTTGTGCTGGTTGTTTTATGCAGCGAGTATTCAATGCAGCTTAATGCTTCTCGGATCAAAGTGCTTCAAGCTCAAGATGATATGGTTAATTCCATGAAAGATGGAGCAGGAAAGGAGCTTTTGAATGTCAGCCAAAATCACCATCACTACAAGGATCTTCTCAAAGATCTCATTGTTCAGGTCATTATTAAATAACCAGCTTGCCTATTTACTGGTCTCTTTATATGTGTGTGTGTATTTGCGTACTCATAAGTTTATGTAAAATTGATGAAAATTGTGGAATTGTTGTTCCATGTATAGTTTATGAAGCTTTAGGTGATAGGGTTTATTCACTTGTTTGCCATTGTTTTAATGTAAACTTTTGATACATGGCAAAATGTCTACATTTTAGTGGTTAGATACATTCACATAATCTTATCTACTGAGAAAATTGATTTTATGATAAAATGAAGTGAATTTTAATCCACAAACACTCTGATGATGGCATGATCTTTGAGGGAATCATGTGATGAACTTTTTTACCTTATCTATTTATTTTATAGGATGATTGGTTGTTCATAAATATTTAGATGACAAAATAAGATTTTTTTTTTTATTACTAATGCTCAGAAATGACCATTATGATTTATTATTTTACAGGAATGTGGTGTTATGTATATGAATAAGGTATTTTGCTAATAATCGAGATTTTTTTCTTCAATTGTCTGCAGAGTTTACTCAGATTGAAGGAGCCTGCTGTCTTGCTACGTTGCCGGAAAGATGACCATCATTTGGTGGAGTCTGTCCTGCCTTCAGCAAAGGACGAATATGCTGAGAAAGCAAAAGTTTTTCCCCCAGAAATCATTGTGGACCATACTGTCTATCTCCCACCTCCTCCTAGCAAAAATAATGATCATGGTCTTTTCTGGTAAATTATTCACAAAAAACCAAGTATATTATCTTGAGCGCCTCTACTTGTTCATTCATATCAGTAATTGTCTATGTAGGGCTTCTGGGAAATTATCAAGTGTATTGTCTTTGTTCTTAATCTTGGCTGATGGTAAAAGTACAAGTGCTATTGTTATCTAAAATTATTTAGTTTGATAATTAATATGGTATATATCAGATGTTTGAGGATTCCAAATTGCATAATTGTTTAGTATAAGGTTTCAAAATGGCTTGTCTTAAAATAGGTGCTCTTTATTATTTAAAATAAAAGAGATGGCGAAACAAGTTGACTTTGGTATTTTTTATTGTTAAGCTCTGGTGGTGTGGTGTTGGCGTCTCGAGATGGGAAAATTGTGTTTGAAAATTCCCTTGATGCACGTTTGGACGTTGCATTCCGTAAAAAACTTCCTGAGGTATGTTCAATAAACTTGTGTTATTGATGTTCCTGTTTTTGTTCTTGGCCTCTGCACTCCAATTCCTTACTGTAATCATATGAACAAATGACCAAAGAGAATTAAATTTTTCCCTAGAAAAGGAACAATCATGATTGTGGTACCCATTTATTTGAAAAAAAAGTTGTGAAGAACTTACATGATGTGGGCCTACATAATAGATATTTTAGGACTACTTATTTTAGAAGAAATATATGGTTTGATTTTTGAAGATTGTGTTTGAAAATTCCCTTGATGCATGTTTGGACATTGTATTCTGTAAAACACTTCCCGAGGTATGTCCAATAAAATTGTGTTATTGATGTTATTGTTTTTGTTCTTGGCCTCTTCATATACTGCGATGCCTTAATGGGAGAATCATATTAAGGGAATGACCAAGAGAATTGAAACTTTTCCTAGAAAAGGAACAATCATGATTGTGGTACACAATTATTTGAAAAAAAAGGTTGTGAAGTAACACTTATATGATATATTTTTTAGGACTAATTTTAGAAGAAATATAGGGTTTGGTTTTTGAAGATGTTAGTTTCCTCATGTTTCCTACTTTAATTTGAATTTCTAATTTTATACGGGTGCCTATTAATAAACACCCTTTACAGGCATTCAACTTTAAGGTATTATTATTGAATTAAAAAACCTGAGTTTTCTTCATGATTGGGCAAGTCTCTCTTGTTTTGATTTCCTCAAGATTGAGTCTCTTTGTTGTAAGGTGATCTTGTTGGTGTTCTTGCATCTCCTTCACCATTGCAGCATTTACAAATCCTTGGAGAAAGAATAATCATGCTAGTTCTCTGGAGCTAATTCGTTGTAATTGAGAATTTCTCCTTGTTTTTGCTTTTGCACATTGAAGTTTAGAACTAGACTTCAAATAGCCATTTTAGTCCATACTCCCCGCCCAACTTGTATTGATTTTATTTATAGTTGAAACATATGGGATATTGTTCTGTCAGCTTGTGTTATCTTATACCAAAGATGTATCTTGATGAGGGCTTTTCTTTCTTCTGTTTTGTCCATCAATCAATAGTTCTGCAAGGAGGATTAGGAAGATCTGATTAATGGTTTGCTCTTTTGGATCTGAAATCCAAGGAGGTTATCTTTTACCTCAAAAAGAGCTCAGAAATGGTCTTTAAAATGAAACTTGCGGCATTGGCATTTGCCATGTGACTTGGAACTTCCACCTCTTAATTAGAATTCATAGTAGACAAACTAGTGGATCCTTTTCTAATCCTCTACTATGATTGGCCCACGTAATTGATTACCCTAATGATATATTGGCTTCGTATTGCAGATCCGCAAGTTGCTAGTTCGCCAAGCCGTATAATGCTTCTGTGAAGGCTTCTGCATGATGAGATGGTTTGTGTTGTTTTTTGGTCCCTGGATAATTTATGTCTTATATTTGAAGATCCAGAGATTATTATCAATCATTTGGTTGTATTTTAAATTTCTTGTTTGCCAAAAACGTTTATTTCTGAAATAGTGAAGCTTGTACTCGGTTTAGTGTTTGTATCATCCTAGACATCTCAAGGCACTCGTTCAATAAAAAATAAAATATCTAGTGATTTGGTCAAGCTATACCGATATAATCCTAGCCGCTCATTGTTCCAAAGTATTCAGTTGATCTTATTTGCTAGAATTGTTTTTGAAGGACTGGGAAGGTATATGAACGTATCAAGTTCATATTTTAATCACATCAGGGTGCCTTTGAACGTCTTTTTTTTTATGTTTTTTTACTTACAGAGCTTTACGATAGGGTCAAGCGAAGTCGCTTAGAAGATTTGAATCCATGATCTTTGGCAAGAAAAAGAGTTTTAGATTCTTGGAAATGATTCTGCAACACGCCATTACCTTAGCATCAATAACACCATGAGCAAACAACCAGTAATAACAACCTCTCTTCTCCACCACCGCCAGCTATAACCACCAGTGACAACCTTCTTTTTCTTCATTGCCAGTAACTTCCTCCACCAGCAGATAATGCTGGCTGCCACTCTGCCTCCATCTCTCGGCCTGCCACCAGCCAGATCTCCTTCATTGCCAGTAACCTCCACCTTCCTCTCCCTCATTCACCTTCGGTGTTCACATATTTTTTCTTTTCTCTTCGAGTTGGACTTGTTTCATCCCAGACTAGCCTAGCTGGTTATTTTGGCTCAACTCAAAATGTATAAATATAAAAATTCACATTTCAAAATAATTTTTTATTTTTATTTTCATGTATACAGTCGAATACTAAATTTTTATGAGCATATTTCACAAAAACAAATATAATGCATTGACTCATGTTTCAAAATGCAAAATGAGATATCGTAATCAATTTATGATTATCTGTTAGAGTTTGATCAAAATATAAAAAATCTCTTACCAACCATTTTGTTCATTTTATTCAGCTATAGACTTGAATATTTGAGGGTATAAAACTACATAAAATACTCCCTTAGATATTAAAAGTAAAAGTGCAGTGCTGAAATTCATACCTAAAACGGTCAGGTTTTTGACTTAATGAGGTAGAGACCCCCTCACGACGAGAGGTCTACTTCAAACCTTAGAAAAAACTAACAAATAGAAATCTAACCTAGAAAAACAATCAAACAACAAAGCAAATTATCTTAGGTAGGGTGCATTTAGAATAATGCATCTTCTCTTGCACAACAAGTCCTTTTACCTAGATTCTCGCACACCATTAGATTTTTTAATGACCTTGATCCTAGGTGATGACCTTTGAACATTATAATTATAATTTTATGATTATCAAAAAAATCCCCTTTTCAATGCACTCCGCCATCTTAGGGAGGTTGCGTGAGAAATATTGTCGGGACAATGATTACAATAAAAAAACAACTTTACTTTTTTCTCACACTCCTAATAAATTTTAGAATCATTATTACCCTAAAAATCCATAATCTCCATCTTGATATTCCTTAAATTTCTATCCAAACCATCACAAAAACCATCCTTATTTGCTCTCCTATGACAAGCATTCATAACACCGAACTCTCCTTGTTTGCAAATCCTTTGCTTTTGAAACCTAGAATCATGATATTGATCAAAATCCTTGGTCTTGTTAATTGTATTTTCAATTATAGATTACTTTATATATAAATAACTCCTCTCACAGGCCTTGAATCCTCGGGATCTCTTAGAAGACTATGTCATAAACATTGTATAGAGAGGAACATCTGTCATAACTAATTTATGTGTTATTCCTAAATTCACAAAAAATAATAAAAAAAAACAACAAAAAGATAACAGGGGTTGACGTGGTGGAAAAATCACAGCAAAGGTTTTGGATAAATTCAAGACCTTGGTCATACCACTATTGTGCTCAAAACTAAAGAAAAATATAGATGGAAGATCAAAATAAATGATTTGAAGGACATTTCATCTCTTCCTAATTGTGGTCACCATATTTGTTGTGTTGAAATTGGGGGGAGGGATGGTTGTTAGTTACAAGGGAAAAGTGGAGAAGGAAGGAGAAAAAGCAGAGGGGAAGAGTTCGAGAGTAAAGTCATAAATTAAAATTTATAAACATGATAGAATAAGGGCATCACTGAAAGTACTTTGTCATTTAGACTAGATACGCTCCTCTAAAACTTTAATCCATTTTCGAATTACTAGTGAATTTTGTGTCCCTCCAAACGGGAAAAAGAAGAAAGAAAATGGAAGCTTTTCATTAACAAACATCGGTGCTGTTATTTATACATAAAATAAATATATGGAGCTCAAAATAAGCAATCCAGCTCTTTATTGAGTGACAACAAGAGGAATAATAATCATAAGAAATGGTTTACAATAACACAATCAATATGGTTTACTGCATGCAGGGCTCCCTGTCAGCTTGTATTGGCAGTAGGATTTTCTTCTAGTTGTTGTCATACCAGAATTGCTTCTGAAGATGGTCCACTATATTCTTGTCCACTTGGAAGGCCTTCGCGAGAACGTCAGATCGAATAGGTGGGGTGGATCCAAACACTGCATTCGCGATTGTAATTACACCAGGGTTCTGGCTGCTCAAGGCAGCAATGGCCACGGCTTTGGTTTTCCCCACATTGAATTCGAAGTGAATGAGTCCAACTGGGAACACGAAAACATCTCCCGGGTTCAGGACTTTGGTTATGAGACGATTTTCAGGGTTGGATGTGACAAAGCCTACATACAGAGTTCCCTCCAGGACTGTTAGGATCTCCGTGGCACGAGGGTGAGTGTGTGGTGGGTTTAGGCCACCGTATGGTGCATAATCAATGCGGACCAGGGATATTCCAAGAGTATTCAGTCCTGGAATTTGAGCAACATTAGCAGGAGTGACCACCGAGCCAAGTGGATTGGAGGTGTTTCTGGCGATGTGGAGCCCTGAAAAAAAGAAGTCCTTTTCTGTGGCAAGCTTCGGGTCCTTGCAGAATTTCCCATTCACGAACACTGCATGAAATTAAGAGTTTCTGTTAGCAACAAGGTGTTCGTGCGCATTAAAAGAGAACAACATCAGAAAATTTTGTTAAAAAATAGCACGAACTACAGATCGATAGTGACTGAGCATACCAGCATCCTTGTTATCATTGATGGCTACACAGAAATCCTGTAGAGGACTAGGGTCGGACGCAAAGGCAAATGAGGCAGCCAGAGCAAGAAATACAAAAGCTACAAGAAAATGAACTCCTTTCATTGTAATCAGACTATGTCTCGCTTAGTTCTTCAAAGTTTATGAGAGTGGAGGGGTGTGAGGTCCTGTATGGGAAACAAGAGTATTTATAGATGGCGATCGTTGACTTAGTCTCTGCTTAATGGGAACCCAGTGAAGGCCGGCCAAGTCTGCAATGATTATCTTTATCCCCTTTTTCTTTTTCTTTTTCTTTTTATCCCTGATGAAGAACCATTCCTCAGCAACTACATACTATTCTATATTTCTCTGATTACAACAACACAGTTTCTTGCATTCGGAATGGAACTGGTCATTTTCCCACTTCTTACAATTTTCGGCTAAAGCGCATAATATTCTGTAATTTTATTTCATAGAGGTGTTGATCTAATCAAATTAGGAATGAATAATAACGAAAGATTATTTTAAACCTCTATATTGGAATAAAAAAATTAATTTTTTGAACATTCTTCCAGAAAATATGGACTCTTCAGGTTCAGGCTAATAAAATAATAAACAAATAAATTCACACTGTCAATGAAATTCATATTCTTCTCTCAGAGATTTGGTCTATTTTTTTAAAAAATTATCATAAAAACTAATCTCTTAAGATCCGTTGTTGAGCGATTCAGTCTATGACTAGAAAACTCATTTTTAGGATATTAAAATTCATCTATAAATAAATTCAACTCGCTTCAAGTGTTTTTTACCGTAACCTTGATACCACTATATGAGAATTGACTTTATATTAAAATATATCTTGTGTGTGATATATGTGTACATATTGATCATACGAGGAATTAGAAAAAACTAGTAGGAAATTACCACAAATAAACCAAAATAATGGTAGAAACAATTTCGTTGGTAAATTACAATAACAATTATCGATGGAATATTACCTAACTATTTCTCTTGTATTAATTGATGAATAGTTGTTCATCGATACTGAGAGAATTGCAGTGTGAAATTAAGAAATTAAAAAAGGAAATGATGTGTCATTATTGAAAATAAAATTACGAGGACATATGTTTGTTGTTAGTATCCCTAGAGAAATCTATTTGTAATATTGAATTTATAACATGATAAACAACCTCCCTTCTCTCCGTCACCCATTTCTTCTTCTTCTTCCTCAACATGGTATTGTTTCTATAATGATAGTGGTCCTAATTGTGTTGGCACTAGCAATTATTCTTCAGCTAAAACATATTTTGCACCTTAACGTGCTAATCAAGCTATGAACACACAATTGCATCCATCTCATCATTCTTCTCATGTTTTTATTGTTGACACTGGTGCTACAAATCATATGATGGTTGACGTGTCCAATCTCTCGTTTCCTACTCCTTATCCTACAAATGACAATGTGCAATCAGCTAACGATGAAGGTTTGTTAGCGTCACATGTTAGGAACTCTATCATCCCTACGTTTACTACAACCATTGAACTGAATTCAATATTATATGTTCCACAGATTACTCAAAATCTATTGTCAGTACATCGTCTGTGTTTAGATAATAACTATCATGTAATTTTTGATGCTTTGTGTTTTTGAATTTTAAGACGAGGCAACAAGGAGGATTATATACAAAGAGCACTACACTAATGGACTTTATCCCTTTCCTTTTGTCCCTCACATTTCTGGTATGTCCTTCAATTCTCAGCCTCAGCCATATCTCAATCAGCTTGTTTTTTCTTCCACTTTGCACGGCAGACTAGACCATCCTACAAATAGCTTTGCTTCTTTAATGCTAAAAAAGGCAAATGTCAAGTGCTCATTTGATTCTCCCATATCTATGTGTCATAGTTGTTTGCAGGGTAAATTTTCTAAACTTCCCTTTTATTCTCATAGTGATATTTCTCTAACGCGATTTCACATTATACATAATGATGTTTGGGGGCCTTGTCCTTGTGTTTTTATTAATGGTTATACTATGTGATGTGTATTGATGATTATTCAAGATATTGTTGGTTGTTTCCACTTGTCAATAAAAGCTATGTGTGTTGTGTTCATTGCATTCTATAACTATGTTTACACTCAATTCTCATGTTCTATACAAATTTTACAAAGTGATGGATGTAGGGAGTATATAAATAAGAAACTTCAAGCCTTTCTTACAAATAAAGGGATTGTTCATAACAAATCATGCCCTTAAACTCCTAAAAAGAATGGTCTTGAACGAAAGCATTGTCACCTAATTGAAACCACCATTACCCTGCTTCATTCTGCAAAATTGCCATCTTCTTCTTGGACTTATGCAGTCCATGCAACATTATATTTGATAAATGGAATGCCCTCTCTTGTTTTACAAGACCAACTCCTTGTGAAATTTAATTCAAAACTATACTAGTTATTTCTCATCATTATAGAATGTACTTATATAGGAAATATTGTATATAGGAAATATTGTAGACATACTCTTGTGTGGTAGTCTCCACCATTTCTATTGAATATTGCCTCCTAATTATATATATATATATATATATATATATCAAGACATGTTCTTTTCAATGAACATGTATTCCCATTTATTGACTTAGCAACAGGCAGTAAGCCTTCATCGTCTGTGCAATGCAGCTCTTCATTGAGTGACAACAAGCGGAATAATAATCATAAGAAATTAAAAAGATAACAAAATAACGCAATCCATGTGGTTTACTGCATGCAGGGCTGCCTGTCAGCTTGTATTGGCAGTAGGATTTTCTTCTAGTTGTTGTCATACCAGAATTGCTTCTGAAGACGGTCCACTATATTCTTGTCCACTTGGAAGGCCTTTGCGAGAACGTCAGATCGAATGGGTGGAGTGGATCCAAACACTGCATTCGCGATTGTAATTACACCAGGGTTCTGGCTGCTCAAGGCAGCAATGGCCACGGCTTTGGTTTTCCCCACATTGAATTGGAAGTGAATGAGTCCAACTGGGAACACGAAAACATCTCCCGGGTTCAGGACTTTGGTTATGAGACGATTATCAGGGTTGGATGTGACAAAGCCTACATACAGAGTTCCCTCCAGGACTGTTAGGATCTCCGTGGCACGAGGGTGAGTGTGTGGTGGGTTTAGGCCACCGTATGGTGCATAATCAATGCGGACCAGGGATATTCCAAGAGTATTCAGTCCTGGAATTTGAGCAACATTAGCAGGAGTGACCACCGAGCCAAGTGGATTGGAGGTGTTTCTGGCGATGTGGAGCCCTGAAAAGAAGAAGTCCTTTTCTGTGGCAAGCTTCGGGTCCTTGCAGAATTTCCCATTCACGAACACTGCATGAAATTAAGAGTTTCTGTTAGCAACAAGGTGTTCGTGCGCATTAAAAGAAAACAACATCAGAAAATTTTGTTAAAAAATAGCAAGAAGTACAGATCGATAGTGACTGAGCATACCAGCATTCTTGTTATCATTGATGGCTACACAGAAATCCTGTAGAGGACTAGGGTCGGACGCAAAGGCAAATGAGGCAGCCAGAGCAAGAAATAGAAAAGCTACAAGAAAATGAACTCCTTTCATTTAATCAGACTATGTCTTGCTTAGTTCTTCAAAGTTTATGAGAGTGGAGGGGTGTGAGGTCCTGTATGGGAAACAAGAGTATTTATAGATGGCGATCGTTGACTTTGTCTCTGCTTAATGGGACCCCAGTGAAGGCTGGCCAAGTCTGCACTGATTATCTTTATCCCCTTTTTCTTATTTTTTTCTTTCTTTTATTTAATCCCCGATGAAGAACCATTCCTCAGCAACTACATACTATTCTATATTTCTCTGATTACAACAACACAGTTTCTTGCATTCGGAATGGAACTGGTCATTTTCCCACTTCTTACAATTTTCGGCTAAAACGCATAATATTTCATAGAGGTGTTGATCTAATCAAATTAGAAATTAGAAATGAATAATAACGAAAGATTATTTTAAACCTCTATATTGGAATAAAAAAATAAATATTTTGAACATTCTTCCAGAAAATATGGACTTTTCAGGTTCAGACTAATAAAATAATAAACAAATAAATTCACACTGTCAACGAAATTCGTATTCTTCTCTCAGAGATTTGGTCTGTTTTAATTTTTTTTAAATTATCATAAAAACTAATCTCTTAAGATCCATTGTTGAGCGATTCAGTCTATGACTATAAAACTCATTTTTAGGATATTAAAATTCATCTATAAATATATTCAACTCGCTTCAAGTGTTTTTTACCGTAACCTTGATACCACTATATTAGAATTGACTTTATATTAAAATATATCTTGTGTGTGATATATGTGTACATATTGATCATACGAGGAATTAGAAAAAACTAGTAGGAAATTACCACAAATAAACGAAAATAATGGTAGAAACAATTTCGTTGGTAAATTACAATAACAATTATCGATGGAATATTACCTAACTATTTCTCTTGTATTAATTGATGAATAGTTGTTCATCGATACTGAGAGAATTGCGGTTGGAAATTAAGAAATTAAAAAAGAAATGATGTGTCATTATTGAAAATAAAATTACGAGGACATATGTTTGTTGTTAGTATATCCCTAGAGAAATCTATTTGTAATATTGAAGTTATAACATGATAAACAACCTCCCTTCTCTCCGTCACCCATTTCTTCTTCTTCTTCAACATGGTATTGTTTCTATAATGATAGTGGTCCTAATTGTGTTGGCACTAGCAATTATTCTTCAGCTCAAACATATTTTGCACCTTAACATGCTAATCAAGCTATGAACACACTATTGCATCCATCTCATCATTCTTCTCATGTTTTGATTGCTGACACTGGTGCTACAAATCATATGACGGTTGACGTGTCCAATCTCTCGTTTCCTACTCCTTATCCTACAAATGACAATGTGCAACCAGCTAACGGTGAAGGTTTGTTAGCGTCACATGTTAGGAACTCTATCATCCCTACGTTTACTACAACCATGAACTGAGTTCATTATTATATGTTCCACATATTACTCAAAATCTATTGTCAGTACATCCTCTGTGTTTGGATAATAACTATCATGTAATTTTTGATGCTCTGTGTTTTTGAATTTAAGACAAGGCAACAAGGACGATGATATACAAAGGGCACTACACTAATGGACTTTATCCCTTTCCTTTTGTCCCTCACAATTCTGGATTTTCCTTCTTCAATTCGCAGACTAGACCATCCTACAAATAGCTTTGCTTCTTTAATGCTCAAAAAGGCAAATGTCAAGTGCTGATTTGATTCTCCCATATCTATGTGTCATAGTTTTTTGCAGGGTAAATTTTCTAAACTTCCCTTTTATTCTCATAGTGATATTTCTCTAATGATATTTCACATTATACATAATGATGTTTGGGGGCCTTGGCTTCCATTGATGGTTATACTATGTGATGTTTATTGACGATTATTCAAGATATTGTTGGTTGTTTCCACTGGTCAATAAAAGCTATGTGTGTTCTATTCATTGCATTCTATAACTATGTTTACACTCAATTCTCATGTTCTATAAAATTTTTACAAAGTGATGGATGAAGGGAGTATATAAATAAAAAACTTCAAGCCTTTCTTACAACTAAAGTGATTGTTCATAAAAAATCATGCCCTTACACTCCTAAATAGAATGGTCTTGAACTAAAGCATCGTCACCTAATTGAAACCACCATTACCCTGCTTCATCGTGCAAAATTGTCATCTTCTTTTTGGACTTATGCAGTCCATACAACATTATATTTGATAAATAGAATGCCCTCTCTTGTTTTACACGACCAACTCCTTATGAAATTGAATTCAAAACTATACTAGTTATTTCTCATCATTATAGAATGTACTTATATAGGAAATATTGTATATAAGAAATATTGTAGACATACTCTTGTGTGGTAGTCTCCACCATTTCTATTGAATATTGCCTCCTAATTATATAAAAAGGGTAGCAGACTACTAGGTTAAGCCTCCTAATTATTCTTAACTTGGTATTAGAGCCTTCTACCGTCAAAACTCTTTTCTCACTTTTACAGTCTGCCCTGTCTCCATTCTTCCTTCATGGACTCTATTGTTGCTGTTGAAATCTCCCTCTCCATAAGAGGTGCAACACAACCCACTACCTTCCAACAACAGCCTCATCTTGCAAAGCAAGTTTCTGATTCTTTTCTCAAGTCTTTGCGATTCCTTTGCCTCTCATGGGAACACATACTCCAGTTATGGTCCCTCTATTAAACACTCACCAAAATGTTTTTGTTGAAACTTACCAACATAAATTATCTCTATTGGAGAATGCAGATGAAGCCATATCTTCTTGGTCAAGGTATTTTTCACTTCATTGATGACTCTGTGTCATGCCCTCTAGCCTATATTGTTTATGTTTTTGTTGGTTTTCTCTATTGTCAGCTCGTCTTTCCTTTATTAGTAGCAACAAGATAAGTTTAGTTTGAGTGCCCTACTCCCCCTCTCTGTGGATGTGTTGCATCTTGTGGTAGATTGTTCTACTTTGTATTGTGTTTGATCCTTAGAAGTACGGAAACCAATAGATAATAGGAAATCATTCAAACGAGTGTACCGTAGGTCGCAGTGACATGACCCCAAACATCACTTAAAATTAACTTAAGTGGAGCAGAAGTTTTGTGACCCGTAGGTCGCAATGACAAATGAGATTGAAGTCTTTGAACTCACCACCAAGGTCACGCAACACATAGAGATTGAAGTCTTCAAGAGCCATTTGGAGACCAACAGCAAGCAATTCATTAAATAATGATTTGGCTTGTTGCATGTATATACTAACCGATGATTCACCTTGCCGAAGGTCTTGAAAGGAGCCATGGCTTGCATGATGCAAGAATTAGACGGAGAGGTAAGTGCCTTCTCGTGGAGACCTTATTGTTTATCTTCTTTGTTGGTGGTGCTATTTATTATCTTCTGGTCTACATTGATGATATTCTACCTATAGGTAGTAATTCTTTTTGCTCCAACGCCTCATTCAACTACTAAGCTCGAATTTAAGCTTCGTGACTTGGCTTCGTTCTTTATTTTTGGGAATTGAGGTTTAGTCTACTAGTATGGGTCCTATGCTTTGTCAGCATAAATATACGCTTGATATACTCCCTCCAGCTAGTATACTCTGTTGCAAACCTATTGATACTCCTATCTCGGCATCTAAAGCTACCATTATGCCCGATTCATTCTTTTCTGATGCTTCTCGTTTTCAGCAAATTATGGGGCTCTACAATATCTCACTTTAACACAACCAGATATTTGCTTTGTTGTTAGCCGGGTCTGTCAGTTTATGCATGCTCCTACAGAGTCTCATTAGGCTACCGTGAAACCCATCTTATGTTATCTTCGGGGTAGAACATCACATGCCTTCCATATTACTAGCATGTTTTACATGGTTTTACAGATGCAGATTGGGTACATGGTATTGAGGATAGAAAATATATTGATGGTTACCTTGTGTTATTTAGTGAGACACCGACTTCATGGAAATTCATTAAGCAATGCACAGTTGCTAGCTCTTCGACTGAAGTTGAGTACAAAGCCTTAGAAGATGGCACTACTTAAATGATCTGGCTTCAATACTTATTAACAAATCTCTAGATTCCAACTGTTTTAGCTCTAGTAATCTGGTGTAACAACCTTGGTGCCACATATTTGTCTACAAATCTTATTTTTCATGCTCACACAAAACTTTTTGAAGTCGTTTATCATTTTGTCTGAGATATAGTTGTAAAGAAAAAGATTCAAATTCATTTTATTTCCTCTCAAGATCAACCTGTAGTGTAGATGTCTTCACTAAGCCGATTCGTACTTCATTTACTGCTTTTTGATTCAAGCTTCAACTTGAGGGGGCGTATTATAGAGTGTACTTATATAGGAAATATTGTAGACATACTCTTGTGTGGTAATATCCACCATTGCTATTGTATATTGTCCTATTCATATATATAGAAAGGTTGGCTAATCCTTAAGTTAAGCCTCCCAATTATTCTCAACTCTCATCTATATATTTTTTGTTGTGCATGTTTCCCATTACTTCATCCTTATATTGTCAATAAACCATGTGTATTCTTACGATGGGCATCCCAATATAAAGAATATGTTTGTTTTTATGTTCTTAACTAACGAACACACACACACAGATATATATATCAAGACATGTTATATTCAATGAACATGTATTCCCATTTATTGACTTAGCAACAGACAGTAAGCCTTCATCGTCTGTGCAATGCAGATCTTTATTGAGTGACAACAAGCGGAATAATAATCATAATAAATTCAAAAGATAACAAAATAACGCAATCCATGTGGTTTACTGCATGCAGGGCTGCCTGTCAGCTTGTATTGGCAGTAGGATTTTCTTCTAGTTGTTGTCATACCAGAATTGCTTCTGAAGACGGTCCACTATATTCTTGTCCACTTGGAAGGCCTTTGCGAGAACGTCAGATCGAATGGGTGGAGTGGATCCAAACACTGCATTCGCGATTGTAATTACACCAGGGTTCTGGCTGCTCAAGGCAGCAATGGCCACGGCTTTGGTTTTCCCCACATTGAATTGGAAGTGAATGAGTCCAACTGGGAACACGAAAACATCTCCCGGGTTCAGGACTTTGGTTATGAGACGATTATCAGGGTTGGATGTGACAAAGCCTACATACAGAGTTCCCTCCAGGACTGTTAGGATCTCCGTGGCACGAGGGTGAGTGTGTGGTGGGTTTAGGCCACCGTATGGTGCATAATCAATGCGGACCAGGGATATTCCAAGAGTATTCAGTCCTGGAATTTGAGCAACATTAGCTGGAGTGACCACCGAGCCAAGTGGATTGGAGGTGTTTCTGGCGATGTGGAGCCCTGAAAAGAAGAAGTCCTTTTCTGTGGCAAGCTTCGGGTCCTTGCAGAATTTCCCATTCACGAACACTGCATGAAATTAAGAGTTTCTGTTAGCAACAAGGTGTTCGTGCGCATTAAAAGAAAACAACATCAGAAAATTTTGTTAAAAAATAGCAAGAAGTACAGATCGATAGAGACTGAGCATACCAGCATTCTTGTTATCATTGATGGCTACACAGAAATCCTGTAGAGGACTAGGGTCGGACGCAAAGGCAAATGAGGCAGCCAGAGCAAGAAATACAAAAGCTACAAGAAAATGAACTCCTTTCATTGTAATCAGACTATGTCTCGCTTAGTTCTTCAAAGTTTATGAGAGTGGAGGGGTGTGAGGTCCTGTATGGGAAACAAGAGTATTTATAGATGGCGATCGTTGACTTAGTCTCTGCTTAATGGGAACCCAGTGAAGGCTGGCCAAGTCTGCAATGATTATCTTTATCCCCCTTTTTTTTTTTTTTTTTTTTTTTCATCCCCGATGAAGAACCATTCCTCAGCAACTACAAACTATTCTATATTTCTCTGATTACAACAACACAGTTTCTTGCATTCGGAATGGAACTGGTCATTTTCCCACTTCTTACAATTTTCGGCTAAAGCGCATAATATTCCGTAATTCTATTTCATAGAGGTGTTGATTTAATCAAATTAGAAATTAGAAATGAATATTAACGAAATATTATTTTAAACCTCTATATTGGAAAAAATAAATAAATATTTTGAACATTCTTCCAGAAAATATGGACTCTACAGGTTCAGGCGAATAAAATAATAAACAAATAAATTCACACTGTCAATGAAATTCATATTCTTCTCTTAGAGATTTGGTCTATTTTAATTTTTTTTTAATTATCATCAAATCTAACCTCTTAAGATCCATTGTTAAGCGATTCAGTGTATGACTATAAAACTCATTTTTAGGATATTAAAATTAATCTATAATTATATTCAACACCCTTGAAGTGTTTTTTTCCGTAACCTTGATACCACTATATTAGAGTTGACTTTATATTAAAATATATCTTTGTTTGTTATATATGTGTACATATTGATCATACGAGGAATTAGAAAAAAACTAGTAGGAAATTACCACAAATAAACGAAAATAACTGTAGAAACAATTTCGTTGGTAAATTACAATAACAATTATCGATGGAATATTACCTATCTATTTCTCTTGTATTAATTGATGAATAGTTGTTCATGGATACCGAGATAATTACGGTTGGAAATTAAAAAGAAATGAGGTGTCATTATTGCAGATAAAATTACGAGGAAATATGTTTGTTGTTAGTATGCCTAGAGAAATCTATTTGTAATATTTAAGATATAACACGATAAACAACCTCTCTTCTCTCCATCATCCATTTCTTCTTCTTCTTCAACATGGTATTGTTTCTATAATGATAGTGGTCCTAATTGTGTTGGCACTAGCAATTATTCTTCAGCTCAAACATATTTTGCACCTTAACGTGCTAATCAAGCTATGAACACACTATTGCATCCATCTCATCATTCTTCTCATGTTTTGATTGCTGACACTAGTGCTACAAATCATATGACGGTTGACGTGTCCAATCTCTCGTTTCCTACTCCTTATCCTACAAATGACAATGTGCAAACAGCTAATGGTGAAGGTTTGTTAGCGTCACATGGTAGGAACTCTATTATCCCTAAGTTTACTACAACCATTGAACTGAATTCAATATTATATGTTCCACAAATTACTCAAAAGCTATTGTCAGTACATCGTCTGTGTTTGGATAATAACTATCATGTAATTTTTGATGCTTTGTATTTTTGAATTTTAAGACGAGGCAACAAGGAGGATTACATACAAAGAGCACTACACTAATGGACTTTATCCCTTTCCTTTTATCCCTCACAATTAGGAAATATTGTATATAGGAAATATTGTAGACATACTCTTGTGTGGTAGTCTCCACCATTTCTATTGAATATTGCCTCCTAATTATATAAAAACAGTAGTTAACTATTAGGTTAAGCCTTCTAATTATTCTTAACTTGGTATTAGAGCCTTCTACGGTCAAAACTCTTTTCTCACTTTTACAGTCTACCCTATCTCCATTCTTCCTCCATGGACTCTATTGTTGTTGCTGAAATCTCCCTCTCCACAAGAGGTGCACCACAACCGGCTAGCTTCCCCAAGTTGCTGTCCAACAACAGCCTCCTCTGCAAAGTAAGTTTCTGATTCTTTTCTCAAGTCTTTGCGATTCCTTTGCCTCTCATGGGAACACATACTCCAGCTATGGCCCCTCTATCAAACACTCACCAAAATGTTTTTGTTGAAACTTACCAACATAAATTATCTCTATTGGAGAATGCAGATGAAGCCATATCTTCTTGGTCAAGGTGTTTTTCATTTCATCGACGACTCTGTGTCATGCCCTCTAGCCTATATTGTTTATGTTTTTGTTGGTTTTTCTCTATTGCCAGCCCGTCTTTCCTTTATTAGAAGCAACAAGATAAATTTATCGGTTAGTATATATGGATGTGTTGCATCTTGTGGTAGATTGTTTTACTTTGTATTGTGTTTCACGCACTCTTGAGAAGGCACTTATCTCTTCGGCTAATTCTTGCATCATGCAACCCATGGCTCCTTTCAAGACCTTCGGCAAGGTGAATCATGCAGCAAGCCTAATCATTATTTAATGAATTGGTTGTTGTTGGTCGCCAAATGGCTCTTGAAGACTTCAATCTCTATGTGTTGCGTGGCCTTGGTGGTGAGTTCAAAGACTTCAATATCATTTGTCATTGCGACCTACGGGTCACAAAACTTCTGCTCCACTTGAGTTAATTTTAAGTGATGTTTGGGGTCATGTCATTGCGACCTACGATACACTCGTTTGAATGATTTCCTATTATCTATTGGTTTCCATACTTCTAAGGTTGAGACCTTATTGTTTATCTTCTTTGTTGGTGGTGATATTTATTATCTTCTCATCTACGTTGATGATATTCTACCTATAGGTAGTAACTCTTTTTGTTCCAATGCCTCATTCAACTATTAAGCTCAGAATTTAAGCTTTGTCAAGTATAAATATACACTTGATATACTCCTCGAGCTAGTATACTCTGTTGCAAGCCTATTGATACTCCTATCTCGGCATCTAAAGCTACCATTCTGCCCGATTCATTCTTTTCTGATGCTACTCGTTTTCAAAAAATTATGGGCTCTACAATATCTCACTTTAACACAACCAGATATTTGCTTTGTTGTTAGCCTAGTCTGTCACTTTAACACAACCATATATATCAAGACATGTTCTTTTCAATGAACATGTATTCCCATTTATTGACTTAGCAACAGGCAGTAAGCCTTCATCTTAACCCTCATCCTTGTCTTCTATCCTCGTGCTTGTGGTCACAAATAAGAATGTTATTGCTGTGTCTCAATGCACACCCCCTAATACTACTTCCCCTACCTTATCTTCGTCTAAGTCCATTACCACTGCACCCTTCATCTTCTCTGCCTGTGGATCCTGAATCCAGTGATGCAAGTCACTCAGTGCACGATATGACAACAGAGGATTTATTTAGACTTGGAGCTATATGAGTGGTTCTACATATCCCTCGTATGAATGTGCACCCTATGCATACTTACAGTAACAGCGGTGATCTTAGAAAGAAGACCTGTTTCACTACCTCTACCCATGAAGAAATGCTACTACAGTTCATTTTGCTCTACTTGAGCCAACTAGTTACTTGTCGCACCTCAAAACTGCCAGTGAGCGGCGTCGTAGCAACTGGTCCCCATGAGCGGGGAGAGATTATTATGTCGGGGAAATTATTTATTTTTTTATACAAAAGGAGTCGCCACCTAGTATTACGGTTACTAGGAAAACTAGTACTGGTCTTTCAGAGATTCTAGGGTAAGGGACTAGTTGCGTAAAGGGAAGGTTTTAGCACCCCTAGTACGCCCTACCTAAGGTAAGCTGCTTGATGTTTTTGTTTGTCTAATCATTGCTAAAATATTTAATATATATATTTACATGTTGCAAAATATATTATTTACACCGCATATTTTGGATAGAATTTATCCAAACTAAAAAATAACATTAAATCACCGAAAAGTTTTTTTATATTTTTTTGAATATTGGCCAATACCCTTTGGATTTTACAAACATGTTGTAAAATCTCAAAATGCAAGAAATGATTTTTCTTTTAGCAAAATCCATGCTACAACTCATTTTTTTCCAAAAAGAAAAACAAGATAATATATATATTTTTCTTTCAAAACAATTTTAAAATATGCTAGTGTATTGGCCTTATGCAAGAAAAATAACACATTTTTTTAGATTTTTTTGTATAAAAAATAAAAATATATTTTTATATTTTTTATATTTTTTTATATTTTTTATTTTTATTATTATTATATATTATATATTATTTTGGGTGGATGGATCGCCACTCACCCTCGTTTTACTGTGCCGACCAATTGACCTCGGTCGGTCGATGACCCAACGATTTATTTCAACCGTCTGGCCGTGGCCCAGACGTTCAGCGGTCTGGGCCGTGGCCCAGACGTCATCGGGTCTGGGCCGTGGCCCAGACGTTCAGCGGTCTGGGCCGTGGCCCAGACGTCGTCGCAGTCCGGGCCGTGGCCCGATTCGACCGACCCTGATTACCCTCAACGATGAATCGGTGTCGTTTTTTCGCAGACAATTTGAGGAAGATGTACAGTGAATTGCAGGTTTTCCAAGTATGAAGAAAAGAGAAATGGCTAATACCTGGATGTAGAGGATGTTGTGGGGATTCTTCTGGTCGTGGTGGAATCGAGAATGGTGGTCTGAGCTCGCCGGAAATGGAGCTCGAAGTCGCTGGTCAGGTAATCAGTAACCTTCGGGACTGTCACTTTCTCTTTAATGGAGATTATGGATGAGTTTCTGTGATCGAGGGGATGTCTGTGGTGACGAGAAGGAAGGACAAGAGTGGTAGCTGGTGGTTCCTGGAAGAGAGAGAGTGACGCCGGGGTTGCTGTTTTCTTGAGAGAGAGACCAACGGTGACCGAGAGAGATGTTACTTCATTCTTCGTCCGAGAGGTGAATGAGCTGACAGGTTTGAGGGTGGCTTAGTGGTGATGATGAAGAGCAATTGATGGTGAAGTTTCTTCACCGAGAGAGAGGAGGTGATCGGGTGGTCTGTTTTTACAGACCGAGAGGGAAACAGAGAGGGAGACGTTTGCCGAGAGCCAGAGGGAGGAGTTTTAGTTTCGACGCCTGAGGGAGAGATGATGATCGAGAGGGAGAGGGAGACGAATTCAGAGAGACGAGAGGCACCTTTGATGGATGGTTTTATGGTCCTCCTCTTGTCTGCCGAGAGGGAAGGAATAAGAACACAGTTTTTGTTCCTCGGGAGATCCAGAGGCCAGAGAGAGATAGAGCTGAGTCCTCCTCTATTTTTCTTCCTCTTTTCTCTTTTTTTCAGCCAAAACCGGCACCCAGCAAAAAGAACCCAACAAATTTTTGAAAAAAACCAATGTCTCCCGGATCCCCGGGGTCTCAAAGATGAAAAAACAGAAAAATCCCGACATCCCTCCTTTTTTTCTTTTTATCCGACAGGTATAAAACAAACGGTCTTTTTCCTCAAAACATGGGTTTTTTCATGGCTCAAGAAAAAAAATGGGTAGCTCAATGTCTTTGTCTTTTAACTCCAAAATCCCATGTGGATGGTTGAGAGTTTTGTCTTCAAAGTGGGGTTTTGTTGGGGACGCAAACTTTGTTGGTTTTGTGTATAAAATACAATTTGGTCCCTCCATTTGTTACTCCTCCAATTGCACCCTTAATTGCACTTAAATTTATGATCTTGTGCAATTATGTCCTTTGTGAAAAATTCAATGGTAACTTTATTTTGCGCACATTTGGTCCTTGATTTTTCTCTGTGCCATATAGTCCTCGCTCGACCACAAAACTCTTAATTTGTCCAATTAGGTCCCCGATTTCGCTTAATTGGCTTGAAAAATTCAAGTTGACCAACGAAAATTCAAATATCATCAATTGAGCCCGAATTAAATTTAAGCACTTGATTTCTTAATGACTAGGCCTTTAAAATTAATTCGATCCATTTAAAGTATAATTAAATCGTCAAGCTTAATTAAACCCTTCAACTGGACCTAAATTAATTCCTGAATATAATTATATTAACCCACGACTGTATCAAATCGGTCCATAAAAATATAATTATATTTTATGACTTAATCTATACGCGGATTTATCTCATAATAAATTACTTTAGCTTTGGATCCGCGTTTTTCATTTCAGGCACAAAAGGGTACAATCGATTTTTCCAAAAATGTTCAAAATTTTAACTTGATCTTTTACCGACACCATCCCCATTTTATTTTATTTTTGTTATTTTCTGATAGTTTTGGGGCATGGCCCAAAATTGGGTTACAACGATTCATCGTTGGGAAAAGAACTCAAACAATAGGGCACCAATTTTGCGGATTACCAATCAAGTCCCAAACCTTTTTCCCTCTTTGTGCAATCAAATTATAGGATCAAACAATCAACCATATAATACAAATAATCACACACATCAACACCAAGATTTTTACGTGGAAAACCCGATGCGAGAAAAAAACCACGGGACCGTAGGCCACTTAAATCTTCCACTATCACAAATAATGGGTACACAATATTCTTCCTCAGATTCAACTAAGGGCTACAACATATATCATCAAGAACAACCTATTCTTGGAATACAACAAGATTAAAGAGAGCAAAAGTTTGAGAAAGACTCACAATCTGACAGACCAGTTTTCTGTCAAAGCGGACAATTTCCACAACTCAAATCTTCAATCCAACCGCTCGGAATGAAGATTAATGTGTCTAGAAGCTTCTGTCCAAATCTCAGCTCGATCCAACAGTGAACAAGCTGGAAATCAAGGAAATACAATGCATTGTTTTGCAGCCACAATGTTTTTCTTTTCCTCTTCTTTTCTCTTCTTTTCACTCGGCTCACACTCTCTCTTTGTCTTACAAAAACCCTACTACTGCACACACTTAAGGTGATGTGGCAACCCTCCATTTTAATTTAAATGGTGCAGGACCACCTAACAAATCTCCCCTCACGCACCATGTGAGGAATTCGCCATATTGGCGATCAATTTGTAAAGTTCAATTTAGGAGGCTCTACCAAGCTTACTTCCTTTCGCAAACTCAAACTTCTCTCTTGGTAAAGGCTTGGTCATCATATCGATGCATTGTTATCAGTATGGATTTTCTTAACAACAAATGACTTCATCTCCATAGCATCTCGAATCCATTGATATCTAACTTCAATGTGCTTTGATCGAGAGTGAAAAGTAGGATGCTTACCGAGATGGATTGCACTTTGACTGTCACAGTGCAATACAAAGTTCTCTTGAACTAGACCAAGTTCATGCAAGAACTTTTTCATCCATAACAACTCTTTGCCCCCCTTCAGTAAGAGCAATATATTCGAGTCTCAGTAGTGGATAATGCAACACATTTTTGCAACCTTGATTGCCATGAGATTGCTCCCTCGCAAACTTCATCAAATATCCCGATGTGGACTTTCTAGAATCAATATCACCAACCATATCTGCATCTGTGTATCCTTCCAACACAGGTTTGTTATTGCCAAAACACAAGCTAAAGCTAGAAGTGCCTTTGAGATACCTGAGTATCCATTTCACTGCTGACCAATGTTCTTTACCAGGATTGGAGAGAAATCGACTAACCACACCAACTGCATGAGTTATATCCGGCCTTGTGCAAACCATGGCATACATCAAGCTACCAACCGTGGATGCATAAGGAGTCTTTTTCATCTCATCTCTTTCTTCATCACTTGAAGGACACTGATTAGAACTTAGTTTAAAGTGGCTTGCAAGTGGAGAACAAACCGGTTTGGAGTAGCTCATGTTAAATCTCTCAAGTACCTTTTGAACATATCTCTCCTGAGATAGCCAAAGTTTCCCCTTCTTCCTGTCACGTGTGATCTTCATGCCAAGAATCTGTTTTGCTGGTCCTAAGTCTTTCATTGCAAAAGACTTACTTAACTCTTCTTTCAAAATCTGAATCTTCTTAGCATCATGGGCAACAATCAGCATATCATCCACATACAACAACAGAATAATAAAGTTTCCATCTAGAAACCTCTTCATAAATACACAATGGTCAGAAGTGGTCCTGTCAAAACCATGATCCACCATGAAAGAATCAAACTTCTTGTACCACTATCTTGGAGCTTGCTTTAACCCATATAGACTCTTTTTCAACTTGCAAACTAGTTGCTCTTTGCCTTTTGCTTCCAACCCTTCAGGCTGCTCCATGTAGATCTCTTCATCTAAATCACCATGCAGAAAGGTAGTTTTTACATCAAGTTGTTCAACTTCAAGATTCAAACTAGCAGCTATACCAAGCACAACTCGGATTGAAGACATCTTGACCACTGGTGAAAAAAATTCTTCAAAATCAATACCTTTCTTCTGACCGAAACCTTTCACAACCAATCTTGCCTTGTACCTTGGTTGTGAGCAATGTTCATCAGTTTTCAACCTGAACACCCATTTGTTCTTGAGTGCTCTCTTACCTTTAGGAAGCTTCATTAACTCAAAGGTATGGTTTTCATGCAAGGATTTCATCTCTTCTTGCATTGCTTTCAACCACTCACTTTTCTTCTCATGTGACATAGCTTCATCAAAGCATTCTGGTTCTCCCCCATCGATGAATCGAGCACATACTCATGAGGAGAATATTTGGTGGAAGGTTGGTGAGGTCTAGTTGACCTTCTCAATTGTGGCTCATCTGGAGCTTCTTGCATATCCTGTTCAAGAATAACATCAATATCATCATTAGTTGATTCAGAATCACCAACTAATGGCTCAATAAGAAAACCACCATTATCATCATTTTGCAAATCTCCCCCATGATTAGCAAGCATCAAAGGTAACTGTTGAGTAGGTCTTGGATTTGAATTAGAGGGAATAAAAGTAGTAGACTCTACTTTCTCTTTCTGCTCAAAGTCTTCAATGGTTTGATCTTCAAAGAAGATAACATCTCTGCTTCTCACAATTTTCTTCTCCTTTGGATCCCACAACCTATAGCCAAACTCATCATCTTCAGAGCCCAAGAAAATGCACTGCTTTGTCTTGCTGTCAAGCTTAGACCTTTCATCTCGAGGAACATGTACAAATGCTCTGCATCCAAACACTCTCAAGTGTGCATAAGAAACATCATTTCCTTTCCAAACTATATTTGGAACATCAAATTCAAGGGGAACTGATGGAGAAAGATTGATCATGGCAACTGCAGTCTTCATTGCCTCACCCTAAAAGGACTTAGGCAGCTTTGCATGAGAGAGCATACATCTAATTCTTTCAACAATGGTTCTGTTCATTTTCTCAGCCACTCCATTCTGCTGTGGAGTCTTAGGAACTGTCTTCTCCAACTTGATATCATATTCCCTGCAATACTTCTCAAAAGGACCTCTGTATTCACCACCATTATCAGCTCGAACACATTTCAGCTTTCTACCAGTTTCTCTTTCAACTCTGGCATGGAAATCCTTAAAGACATCAAGCACCTGATCTTTGGATTTCAAACAAGTGGCCCAAATTTTCCTGGAGTGATCATCAATAAAACTAACAAAGTACAATGCACCTCCAAGAGACTTATCAATCATAGAGCAAACATCAGTATGAACTAAATCAAGAACATGTGATCTTCTATGTGAAGGTGGTCTTTGAAATGCAACTCTATGTTGTTTACCAACTAAACAATGAGTACATGTGTTCAAGTTCATACCTTTTAAAGGAAGGTAGTTCTTCTTGGCAAGGATGCCAAGACCTTTCTCACTTAAATGTCCAAGCCGCTTATGCCATAAATCAGTAGAGCAATCTTCAATTGCATTCACCTCCCCTTTGATCACCTTGGCTTGTGACATGTAGAGACCCATCTTCTTCCCTTTAGCAACAATTAAAGAATTTTTGGAGAGCTTCCATTTACCATCTCCAAAGTAACTATGATAGCCTTCTTCATCAAGAGTACCTGTAGAGATCAAATGTAGGCGCATATCGGGTACATGTCTAACATCTTTGAGTATCAACTTGCACCCAGTATTGGTTTCCAACCAAATATCTCCAATGCCCACAACACTAGCCATCCCTTGATTTCCCATCCTAACTTGACCAAAGTCACCAGCAGTGTAGGATGTGTAAAAATCACGTCGGGATGTAACATGGTAAGAAGTCGCTGAATCTGCAACCCGGTGGTATCCTCGACATGCAAGGTTAACACAACAATCATCACAAACAATGGCAACATCACCATCAAATACAACTGCAGCTGTACCATTCTCTTCATTCTTGTCTACATCTTTTCCCTTCTGATCTCTTTTATACTTTCTACAATCTTTTTGAATATGCCCAGGCTTATCACGATAATAGCACTTAAATCCCTTTCTTGATTGAGATCTTCCTCTTGGCTTCCATTTGCCTTTTCTATTGCTAGATTCTCTATCTTGTTTGCCGTGAGAGAACCTACTTTGACTTCTCCTCGGCTTTCGTAACAAGTGCATGAGACTCAGTAGTGCTTGTTGTAATCCAATTTTGGGTCATGCCCCAAAACTATCAGAAAATAACAAAAAAAATAAAATAAAATGGGGGATGGTGTCGGTAAAAAAATCAAGTTAAAATTTTGAACATTTTTGAAAAATCGATTGTACCCTTTTGTGCCCAAAAATGAAAAAACGCAGATCCACAGCTAAAGTAATTCATTATCAGATAAATCCGCATATAAACTTAGTCATAAAATATAATTATATTTTTGGACCAATTTGATATAGTCGTTGGTTTAATATAAAAGCGTAATTATATTCAGGAATTAATTTAGGTCCAATTGGAGGGTTTAATTAAGCTTGACGACTTAATTATACTTTAAATTGATCAAATTAATTTTTATTAAAGACTTAGTCAAGGAGAAATCAAATGCTTAAATTTAATTTGGGCTCAATTGATGATATTTGAACTTTCGTTGGTCAACTTGAATTTTTCAAGCCAATTAAGCGAAATCGAGGACCTAATTGAATGAATTGAGAGTCTTATGGTTGAGTCGGAAACTATATTACACAGATAAAAATTAAGGACCAAATGTGAGCAAAATAAAGTTACTGTTGAATTTTTCACAAAGGACATAATTGCACTAAGGGTGCAATTGGAGGAGTAATAAATGGAGGGACCAAACTGTATTTTACACTCAAAAACAACAAAACCTTGAGCCACCCAAAAACCCCCACTTTTTCAGACATTATATTGAGCAGCCCACCCCATTTACATAGAGACCCGAAACCCACTTCTTAAAAGGAACCCGCATGACAGTCCCGGAGGGGAACCGGTCGGATATATAATGAAAAGGAAAAAGGAGGGGGAAGGGGAGCTGGATTCAAAAAAATTTCCCACGTCTTCCTCCCGAGACAGCTTCCCCGGTTCTCGTCTCTCCCTCTCTTCAAACCAGTGCAACTGGTTCCTGACTCTCTCCCGATCGGCGCAAGAAAAGGCCACCATCGACCACTCTTTTGGTGGCTTTCACCATCGCCGATCATCCCCTGATCGACCCATCAACAAAACCTCGGTGTCACTATCTCTCTCGGCCTCGGGATCTCCCTTCGAACACAAAACTGTGTTCTTATTCCTTCCCTCTCGGCACACTCTCCCTCGGGCTCGAGAAGCTCCTTTCGGTTTCAAAACAGAGACCATCGGAGGACCACGATCAAGCCTTCTCGCTCGACCCTGGTTCTCTTCTTTCTCCCTTTGCCTCTGTCTCTCTTTGGTTGGTCTCCCTCCCCTCTCGATCATCATCTCTCCCTCGGGCATCGAAACAAAACTTCTCCCTCTGCTCGGCCTCGGTCTCCTCTCTCTCTCTAATAAAAACCGAAGCTTCCTCTCTCTCTCTACATTTCGGTTTTGTTTAAACCATCACCCGGACAACCTAAAATCACCACCTTTCAACACCATTAACTCCCTAAGACCCTCAGCAGCTCGGCCCCATCTCCGTGAAGAAAACCAGAACATGACCCCACACGGACACTTCCGGCCCGTGACTTCAGGCTCTCTTTCCAGCGAGCACGAGTGGCCATTTCGAAACCACCACGACCGGAAGATTCCCTCAGCGTCCTCTACACCAAGGTATTAACGAATTTCCATTCGTTCACGCTTGAAAAATCCCCATTTTGTGTACTTGTTCATCTTCTTCATTCTGCGAAAATCCCGATTCATCGTAGCTAATCAGGGTCGGTCAGTCGGGCTCGCCGACCCGGACCGCTGAGATCATCTGAGCCACGGCCCGGACCGCTTCGATGCAGGCCACGGCCCGGACCGTCGCTCGTCTGGGCCACGGCCCGGACCGCTCTCGTCCGGGCCACGGCCAGACTCGCTCACGTCTGGGCCACGGCCAGACTCGCTCCGTCTGGGCCACGGCCAGACTGCTCCGTCTGGGCCATGGCCCAGACGGATAATAAAGGCTGAGTCGTCACCGACCGAGACTAGGCTGGTGGCGACCAGATTAAGCGAGGTGAAGTGGCGATCCACTCACCCGAATATATATAATATATATATAATAATAATATAATAATATAATAAAATAATAATAAAAATATAAAAAGTAAAAATAAAAAAATAAAAAAATGTTTTTTCATATATACAAAAGAATAAAAAAAATGTGTTTTTTTTTCTTGCATAAGGCCAATACACTAGCATATTTTAAAATTGTTTGTTTAAAGAAAAATATATATTATCTTGGTTTTCTTTTGAAAAAAAATGAGTTTTAGCATGGATTTTGCTAAAAGAAAAATCATTTCTTGCATTTGGAGATTTTACAACATGTTTGTAAAATCCAAAGGATATTGGCCAATATTCAAAAAAATATAAAAAAACTTTTCGGTGATTCATGTTATTTTTTTAGGAGTTTGGGTAAATTCTATTCAAAATATTCAGTGTAAATAATATATTGTTAACATGTAAATATTTTTATATATTTTAGCAATTATAAGACAAACAAAAACATCAAGCAGCTTACCTTAGGTAGGGCGTACTAGGGGTGCTAAAACCTTCCCTTTACGCAACCAGTCCCTTACCCTAGAATCTCTGAAAGACCAGTCATAGGTTTTCTAGTAACCATAATACTAGGTGGCGACTCCCTGTGTTACAAAAAATAAATAATCCCCCGACATTTGATAATCTCCCCCGCTCATGGGGACAAGTTGCCACGGCGTCACCCTCACCATTTTTGGGGTGCGACAGAATGACGACTCCACTGGGGACTTTGGACTAGGCTTGATAAATTTGTTTGTTTATGATATGCTATTATTTGTGTGTTTATTATTTCATTTATTCTTATGTTGCTTGAATTATTTATTTGTTTAAAGGCTTTAGCATGCATCTTTTCATCCTGTCATCATAATATGCATTGTCATGCATCACTTTTATTTATTTTGAGAGCACACACTAACTTTAAGTTACGTGGGGGACTAGCAGCTTACCTATGACTTGAGTCAAGGTTTAAGTTTGTGTAAACCCCAACTCTTTGCTGAGAGCTTAGATGATAGTGATTGGTATACGTACCATCCCATTATCTGCTAAGACCCCATATTGCCTTCACGAAGGTGATCACTGGGACAGCGAGAGACCCTCTTTAGAGCCCAAATAGTAAGCCTACCCCATGTCTCACATAAAAGAACTAGAACCTATCATTAGGGTGTATGGTCTGTAATACATTTCATATGACATAAACCTAAACAAGCATTTTCAGCTTACGAGGTCTTGTGAACAAAATGGCCGACACCACTAGACTTTCTATCATGGAATATGGGAAAATTTCTGAATCCTCACAATTGACCGAAGGAGATCAGTATAAGAGTAGTGCTTGAAGTTCTACCACCAATCAAGAACCCGAATTGCACCCTGAATGAAGTAAACAAGCTACTGACTCATCTTCAACGCGTGGACACAGAGGCCTTCTTTGGAAGATATGGACGTTTAATGGAGATTGCAAGGGTAGAGGTTTTAAACCCCGTAATCTGAGCTTTAGTCCATTTTTGGGATCCGGATTATCGCCGTTTTTCTTTTGGGAATATGGATCTATGTCCTACAATGGAGGAGTATGGGTTGCTGACTGAATTTCCAAATAACTTGTATAGAGTTTATTTTCCTTTGAGATGTGACAATATTGTAAATGAATTGTCGAAACTCCTCAGGATCTCTCGGTTTGGAAAGGTTTTTGAGAGAAATGCTTGCGGGTTTGAAATGGAAGTTGCTAGAGTGTGAATTAGAAGGAAATTCGGTTTAGCAAGAGAGAGCTGATTGCCTTGGGCATATTTGGCCTTGTGCTATTCCCAAGCCAAATAGGCATAATAAGTTTGGAAGCCGCTGCTGCTTATGTGGAATACGAGAATACTCGGATCAACCCGGTAGCCGCTATTCTAGCCGAGACTATCATCACACTTAATCATTGCCGAAAAGCCGGAAAAGGAGCAATGAGGTGTTGCACTACAGTTGTTGTATATCCGGATGGTCGACCATATTGAGACAAAAGACCAATTTTCAATAATTTTTGGTGGTTTAACCAAAAACCTTTGGAAATAGTGGTAAAAGACGAATGGGGAATCTAGATAACCAAGGTTGGTTAGAAAAACTAGAAATCTTACCAAGGGTGGTTTCAAATGGAAGGCTCCATGGATCAAGGCAATGGATGTTCTAATGAATTGTGGGCAACAATGTTGGGTTCCATTGGTAGGGATCACGAGGTTATGTAAGTTATGCTCCAGCTCTTGTGGTAAGGCAACATGGGGGCAAGCAGTTCATTCCAAGGACAAAAGGGGTTGCTCAGTTTTTTGGTTTGTTTAAAGATTCTGCTGCGCAAGAAGTCATGAGAGCTATCAAGCAAGACTGGAAGCATCTGGTTTTAGTAGAAATAAAAGGTTTGGAGAATCCGAGTACAAGCGAAGGGTATACAAAATGGAGAGATTCAGTTGCTTCAGACTCGACCAATGGGGAAGTGAAGTCGCCACAAGCTGAAGAGTCTGTTAAAAGGAAAAGGGTTGACAATGAAGAAGAATTGAAGAGACAAGTGGAAAAACTTCAGATGGAACTAAACAAGACCAGAAGGGACAAGATGATGATGGAAGAAATGGTGTGGGAAGGTGATAGAAAGAGAGCATTTCTAGATGAACAACTACAATCTAGGGATGCGAGACTAGCCAAGCTCGAGTTGAAGATAGTCGAGGAAGAAAATGCTAGATTGGGAATTGAAAAAGAATTAGCGGAGATGAATCAGAAATGGGTGCGAAGTTGCTCCGAACTCAAGCATATTGAAGATCGAACATAATGAATGCCATGACAAGTATAGAATATTACCAAGAGAAGTTTGCAGAGGTCCAGTGCGAGTTGATGGACAGAATCGAAAAGCATGAAGAATTGTACAAGAAATATGTGATGTCGGAGAGTCGTTCGGCAGAGCTTATGAAGAATGAAGCTGGTGAAGCAGAGTTGGTGATCAAAGAGGATGAGATAAAAACTCTGAAGATGAAACTCGACAAAGAGAGGGTAAAGATAAAGCATCAAGCCGAAAAATTAGCATTGATAGAAAAGCACAAGGACCAGATTGATGCCAATAATACTTCCTTGAACACAACCAACTTGTCGCTTCTTGAAAAAATGTCCAGGATGGACAGACAAATGGATGAAGCTGCCGCGCATGCTCGGGTCATCAGGAACAATGCTAGAAATGTGGGGAGAGACATCATCCGGTATCGGCGAAATCTAGCTGAAACTGATGCTTTCTTAGAGTCAATTGAGAACCGTGGATTCGCTTTCTTACCTTTGGGAGAAGATGTGACAGAAGAAAGATTTTAATTTACTTGTCCTTTTTGTGTTTTTCAAAACAATGTATCAAGCTTATCCATTTAATGAGAAGGGTGTTGTCTCTGTTGCAAATTCTGTCTTTTGGTGAATATAACTTAAGTAAATAACTTGCAATGTAGTACTCCTAACGTCAACGTGATGAGAAATCCTCGTCTATGAAGTGTTCGGCCATTAATTGTTCGCAAGAGAAACCCATTGCATTTCATATACATTCATATAAGCATTTGCATTTTATTACATACATCTTCCATTCAGCTTATGCATTCATGTACAACCAGCTCAACCACGAAACATAGGTCCCCTGCGAAGATCCACAACACCCGGCTAAGAAGAAGAATGGAAAGCGAAGGAAGGATCGAGCTGAATCTCCGTACGGAAGGACCTCGAAGCTGTCCGCAATGATGTAGCGCGTTTAACCGAGCATGCTCGAAAGGGTATTAAGAACGAGAGATGGAGAAGGAACGTCGACTCAGACGGAAGAAGCACCACCGGCGGTTCAAGGCCCGAGGCACCCCATATTCGAGGTCGAGATCACCCAAGAAACGACTGAACCCACTAGGCCCATTCCAATCCCTATTACATTGGACTTAACGGATGAGGAACCGCAAGATTCCAGATTGTTCAGCCATGCGGGATATGACAAGTGGTCCGCATTGGAGGAAAGATTAAGAGCGATTGAAGGGAATGACCTATCCGACCCAATCAGGGCGGCTGAGGCATGTTTGGTGCCAAACATCGTGATACCACGAAAGTTTAGGGTCCGGAATTCATCAAGTATAGTGGGGTAGAATGCCCGAAAACCCATCTTCGTTCTTACTACAACAAGATGGCGGAGGTAATACATGATGATAAGTTGTTAATCTACTTTTCCGGGATGACTGACGAGTTCAGATCCTTAGTCGGTACATGAGGTTGGACAACATCGAGATTCGAAAGTGGGCTGATTTGGCGGATGCTTTTTGAAGCGATATAAGTTCAACCTCGAAATTGCTCCTGATAGGACAAGCTTGATGACAATGGAGAAAGGAGCTCAAGAGTGCATGTAGGACTTATGCTCTAAGATGGAGGGACCAAGCTGTCAATGTGCAACCTCCATTGATAGAGTCTGAAATGGTGACCCTGTTTGCAAACACGTTCAAAGCTCCATACTATGAGCACTGATGGGAAGCTCGACTCAACACTTTTTGATGCGGTGCGGATTCTTTGAAAGGATTGAGCAGGGAATCGGAATGGAAGAATTATGGAACCCGTAGAGAAGAGGGGTTTCGTCGGGAAAAGAAAAGAGGTGGAGGTGAGCAACGTGGAAGAAAGGTACAAGGAGAAAGAGAAGAATTACAAGAGTTACCAAACACCTACCCCCCAAACCACCAACATCAACTTCTCCAAGCCCACCACTCCAAACCAACCTTTCTACCCAAGATTCCCCACAAGTAATCAAAATAACTACCAAAGAAGAGACTATCCACAAACTGAAGAACTACCACCTTTGCCCATGACCCTAAAGGAATTATATGCCCAATTACTAAACATTGGACATATTGCTCCTCTACCACTACCTCCTTTGAAGCCACCTTTCCTCGCTCGGCACAACCCTAACTCGACTGCGAATACCATGCTGGTAATGCGGGTCATAGTATCGAGACTTGTGCAGCCTTTAAGAGAAAGGTATTGCAACTGATCAGGATCGGATGGATCACCATTGAGGATCCACCCAATGTGAGCCTGAATCCTTTGCCCAAACACGCTGCGGGAAGTAGTGGGGTGAATGCAGTAGAAACTGATAACAAAGTCAGGGCTCTCAAGGTGACTATGGCCAGATTATACGACATGTTGGTGCGATCTGGACATTTGATGGGATCAGTTAATCATGACATTGGCGGAAATGACTTTTGCCCATTCCACGAACAAAGAGGGCATCACATTGACGGATGTATTGAGTTTCGTCAAAAGGTCACCAGGATGTTGACTCTAGGGGAGTTAAGGATTGAGGATGGGGAAAACCTTGAGGAGATAGCAGTGATAGAAAAGTGTAGGGTCCAATCAACACCTAATGGACTCCCGAGATTGGTGCTATATAAGCCTTCATATGCAAAAGAAGTGGACTATAAAGCAATGCCGGGAAACTATGCTGCTACCCCAAACGCCGAATTTCCTTTTGTCCAAACCGAGATAGGTGGTTTGACCCGGAGCGGTCGATGTTTCACGCCTGAGGAGCTAGAAAAACAAAGGAAAATCAAGGGTAAAGAGGTAGTTGGTTTTGAAAATGAGTTAGAAGTAAATAGACCGGTGACGGAGGAAGAGACGAATGAGTTCCTGAAATTGATGAAACATAGTGAGTACTGTGTGGTGGATCAGCTAAAGAAAACCCCTGCCAAAATCTCCATCATGTCATTGATACTAAGTTCTGAGCCTCATCGAAATGCCTTGCAGAAGGTCTTGAACGAGGCCTATGTGCCCCAGAATATTGAGCAAACGACTATGGAGCACCTAGTAGGAAGGATCCACGCATCAAACTATTTGTATTTCACTGAAGATGAACTCGGAACCGAAGGAACTGGCCATAATAAACCTTTGTATATCACGGTCAGATGCAAGGATTGTCTCATCGGTAAAGTTCTCATCGATAATGGTTCCGCCCTAAATGTGTTGCCGAGACACATGTTGGAAGAGATGCCAGTAGATCCTTCTCACATGCATCCAAGTGGGATTACGGCGAGAGCATATGATGGTGCGCCGAGGCAAGTGTTGGGGGCAATCGAAGTTGAGCTAGCCATAGGTCCCCAAACTTTCTTGGTAACCCTTCAGGTGATGGACATCCACCCTTCCTATAGCATGTTGTTGGGAAGACCATGGATACATGCTGCCGGAGCTGTTACTTCTTCACTGCATCAACGTTTGAAGTACATTGCCAATGGTGTCCTTGTCACTGTCAAGGCTGAGGAAGCCATATCCGTGATGAAAAATGTAGCGGTCCCATTTATTGAAGTGAAGATTGTATGGATGGAAACACGCATGCATTTGAAGTTGTGAATACTGAGTGGGTGCTTGGAGAATACCGTAATAAGGAAACCCAGGATCTCGGGGGCCACTGAAATGGCCGCTAAAAGCCTCTTAAAGAACAAGGTTCGGTCCAATTTGGAGCAACAAAGAAGAAACTTCGAATGGGTTGGGGTAACAAGGTGAAGGCTGCAGAACAAAGATTTGAGTGGGGTATAAACCTAAAAGAAGATTACCAGTGAGTTGCCTTGGCAAGAAGAGAAAAAGAATGGCGAGGATCGAGGAAGGAAGCCTGTAGAAGAGAGTGTAGTCATTCCTCCGATCGAGTTCTCCTTTCCAAAGGCGACATATGTCATACAACCTGATCCAGGACACGGAGCTTTCTTGAGAAGATGGCATCTATGAGCATAGATACTTGTGGAAAAGGAGGAAGTTCGGAGAGCGAGGAGTAAAGGATGAAGAGCTACCACAACCGACCATCTATACTTGTAGAGGAAGTCACTGCCCGGACATGCATTCGGAAGTTAGTCAAAGGAGAAGTTCGAGGTGGGAAACCAAGAAGCTCCATTGGTTTTCAGACTGTAATGAACAATGTTTTCTACATTTGTTTTGGTTTGTTTTGTTTTAAGGCCTAACTGGCCAATCGGATTTTATCTTTGTTTGTTGTGAACTGCATTTTTATGAAGATCATGCATTTTTGTTCATCTTTTTTCTTATTTTGTATTTTTGTGCATTTACACTCATTTTCCGCTTTCAGGAACCCTGAAAGCGGAACTTCCACATCACCACTTGCACTTTGCACTGAGAATGAATGGCCGAATTATAAAGAGCACATAATAGCTGTAGAAGAGGAAGATGGTGATGAAAATAGCATTAAAGAATTCACAAAATTATTAGAGCAACACGAACAAGTTTGGAAACCCGCTAAAGAGGAACTTGAAACCATAAATGTGGGTACTCGAAGAAAGCCAAAGAGAACTCAAGGTAGGAACTTTGATCACGCAAAAGGAAAGAGAAGATTTGATTGCCTTTGCTCGAGATTATACTGAGATGTTTTTGCTTGGTCCTATGAGGATATGCCAGGTCTAGATACAAATATTGTAGTCCATAGGCTACCATTGGAGGAGGGATGCGAGACCGATTAAGCAAAAGTTAAGAAGAACGCACCGGAAGTTTTGATCAAAGTAAAGGCGGAGATTGAAAAGCAATGGAATCTTGGTTTCTTAGAGGTGGTCAAATATCCACAATGGGTGTCTAACATAGTAGTGGTACCCAAAAGGAGGGCAAGATTCGAGTCCGTGTGGACTTTAGGGATTTAAATCGGGCTAGCCCTAAAGATAATTTTCCTTTACCACATATAGACATGTTAGTTGATAATGCAGCTCGTAGCTCCGTGTATTCCTTTATGGATGGTTTCTCAGGTTATAATCAGATAAAAATGGCACCGGAAGATAAAGAGAAGACGGCGTTTGTTACACCATGGGGACTTTACGCTATAAAGTCATGCCATTTGGGTTAAAGAATCGCTGGTGCCACTTATCAAAGGGCTATGGTGACTTTGTTTCACGACATGATGCACAAGGAGATTGAAGTATACGTGGATGACATGATCGCTAAATCGGAAAAGGAGAGAATCATGTCCAAATATTGAAGAAATTATTTGATGAGTTAAGAAAATATCAATTGAGGCTTAACCACGCAAAGTGTTCATTTGGGGTGAAGTGCGGGAAGTTGCTAGGATTTGTGGTAAGTGACAAAGGAATAGAAGTAGATCGAGAAAAAGTAAAGGCTATTCGAGGATATGCCGACTCAGAAGGCCGAGAAGGAAGTAAGGGGATTTTTGGGAAGGTTAAATTACATTGCTCGATTCATATCCCAATTAACCACAACCTGCGATCCTATTTTCCGTTTGTTGAGAAAGAAGAATCCCGGCATTTGGAACGCAGAATGTGAAGAAGCGTTTGAGAAAATCAAGCAGTACTTGCTTAAACCACCTCTACTGGTTCCCCCTGTACCAAAAAGGCCATTGATTTTATACTTAACAGTGACCGAAACAGCGATGGGATGTGTGCTTGGGCAACAGGATGAATCGGGAAGGAAGGAAAAGGCCATTTACTATTTAAGCAAGAAATTCATGGAGTGTGAGTCCAGATATACTATGATTGAGAAGTTGTGTTGTGCATTAGCATGGGCTGCAAAAAGGTTGCGACAGTATATGTTGTACCATACCACATGGCTAATTTCTAAATTAGACCCGTTGAAGTACATCTGTGAAAAGCCCTACTTATCCAGCCGAATCGCCAGGTGGCAAGTTCTGCTATCTGAATATGATATAGTGTATATGACAAGGAAAGCGGTGAAAGGGAGTGTCATTGCTGATCACCTGGCGGACCATGCTATGGAGGATTATGAGCCGTTAGACTTTGATTTTCCTGATGAGGATGTGTTTTCAGTAGAAGAAGGAAAACCCGGATGGTGGACTATGTACTTTGATGGTCTCTGTGAACATATGTGGTAATGGAGTCGAGGCGGTGATAATATCTCCGACAAGAAACAATACCCAGTATCAACGAAATTGCAATTCGGGTGCACTAACAACACAGCCGAGTATGAGGCCTGTATTCTTGGTTTAGAGACTGCATTGGAGTTGAACGTAAAGAAGATAGATGTATATGGAGACTCGATGCTAATTATTTGTCAAGTGAAGGGAGAATGGCAAACCAAAGAAGAAAAGCTAATACCCTACCAGGAGTACCTATCTAAGTTGGCTGAAGAGTTTGAGGAAATAGAGTTCACCCATCTAGGAAGGGAAGGAAATCAGTTTGCGGATGCTTTAGCTACTCTAGCTTCTATGGCTAGAATAGACTTTGGGCAAAGCTTACAGCCGATACATATCGACATAAGAAATAATCCGTCGCATTGTTGCTCAGTTGAAGAAGAAATAGATGGAAACCCTTGGTACTATGATATCAAGAACTTCATCCAAAAACAGACTTATCCCCTGGGGGCATCCAACACCGAAAAGAAGACCTTGAGAAGACTGGCAATGGATTTTTACCTTGATGGAGAAGCTTTATATAAGAGGTCATCTGATGGGACTTTGCTGAGATGCCTAGATGGGGTTGAAGCTAGAAACGCATTGCGAGAAGTGCATGAAGGGATCTGCTCGACCCATGCTAGTGGACATATGATGGCGAGGAAAATACAAAGAGCTGGTTACTTTTGGATGACATTAGAGAAGGATTGCATTGACTATGTCCGCAAATGTCACAAGTGTCAGATCTATGGGGACAAAATGAATGCCCCTCCGATACCTCTATTTAATTTGTTATCTCCGTGGCCTTTTGCAATGTGGGGGATCGACGTGATTGGACCTATCAACCCAAAAGCCAAGCAATGGTCACGAGTTCATCCTCGTGGCAATTGACTACTTCACAAAATGGGTAGAGGTCGGGTCATTTGCTCATGTAACACGGAAGGTGGTGAAGAAGTTTATTGAGAGAGATCGATATGTCGGTATGGGCCACCAGAAAAGATTATAACCGATAATGCCCAAAACTTCAATGGGAAGTTGATAACAGAACTTTGTGCTAAATGGAAGATCAAACATTCAAATTCCTCTCCTTATAGGCCCAAGATGAATGGTGCTGTAGAAGCTGCTAACAAAAACGTCAAGAAGATTGTTCAGAAGATGGTAGTCACCTATAAGGATTGGCATGAAATGTTGCCATTTGCTCTTCATGCATACCGTACTGCAGTTCGGACCTCAACAGGAGCCACTCCGTACATGTTGGTATATGGGATGGAGGCGGTAATGCCTTTAGAGGTAGAAATCCCATCACTAAGAGTATTGATAGACTCCGAACTAGATGAAGCAGAATGGGCAAAGGTCAGATATGAGCATTTGAATTTGATCAGTGAAAAGAGGTTAGCCGCGATCTGTCATCATCAATTATACCAAGGAAGGATGGCCAAAGCATATGATAAGAAAGTCCGACCTCGAAAATTCCAAGAAGGCGATTTGGTATTAAAGAAGATATTGTTTGTACCAGGGCAAGATCAGAGTAAATGGGCCCCAAACTATGAAGGCCCATATGTGGTGAAGAAGTCATTCTCAGGAGGAGCTTTGCTATTATCTAGAATGGATGGAGAAGATCTAGCTAGGCCTGTGAATTCTGACTCTGTAAAGAAATATTATGCTTGATATGTTGTAACCTTCCTCAATAGATAAAATTCGGCCATGAATTCTTGTTGGAAGAAATCTTTTCCAAAGCACATGATTTTATAATATTTATTTGTGTTCTGTCATGTATTTTTGATCTATTTTGTGCCCCACGCTGGGGGCAAGATTATAAAATAGCTATTTGTTTTAAAAGTGTCAATTTGCAAATAAAAACCCTGGTTTGAAATTCTTTCAAGTATATATAATTTTGAGTTTTTAGACCTGAATAAAAAAATAGAAAAAACTACAATGGAGCTATAAGGGGTCCCGTGTGGAACAAAAGAGTCTCGCCGCCAAGCATAAAGATAGGACATCCACCATGAAGAGAGGGGGGACCTATGTTTCCAAAAGAGGTAATCAAGCATGCATATTATTGTCATAACACTAACCTGACCTGAAAGGTGTGGTGAAAGGATGCAATTTCGAGTCATGAAAGATATGGAGAAACAAAATCCTAGGTCGACAAACCATGGTAAATGAATTGAGAATCGAGGTTGTTTCGTTCCTCGAGCCGGGTCGGTCACCCATAAAAATGAGACCATGCTAGCCGGGTCGGTCACCCCTAAAAATGAGACCATGATATCCGGGTCGGTCACCCATAAAAATGAGACCATGATATGCGGGTCGGTCACCCATAAAAATGAGACCATGATGGCCGGGTCGGTCACCCCTAAAAATGAGACCATGATATGCGGGTCGGTCACCCATAAAAATGAGACCATGATGGCCGGGTCGGTCACCCCTAAAAATGAGACCATGAAACCCGGGTCGGTCACCCAGAAGAATGAGACCATGATTCGGGTCGGTCACCCAGAAAAATGAGACCATGAGATGCGGGTCGGTCACCCATAAAAATGAGACCATGAGATGTGGGTCGGTCACCCATAAAAATGAGACCATGATATCCGGGTCGTTCACCCATAAAAATGAGACCATGATAGCCGGGTCGGTCACCCAGAAAAATGAGACCTCACTAACGCGGGTCGGTCACCCAGAAAAATGAGACCTCACTAACGCGGGTCGGTCACCCAGAAAAATGAGACCTCACTAACCAGGGTCGGTCACCCAGAAAAATGAGACCTCACTAACCAGGGTCGGTCACCCAGAAAAATGAGACCTCACTAACCAGGGTCGGTCACCCAGAAAAATGAGACCTCACTAACCAGGGTCGGTCACCCAGAAAAATGAGACCTTACTAACTCGGGTCGGTCACCCAGAAAAATGAGACCTCACTAACCAGGGTCGGTCACCCAGAAAAATGAGACCTCACTAACTCCGGCCTGGTCACCCGGAAAAATGAGACTCGCTCTAACTAGGGTCCTCACTAACTAGGGTCGGTCACCCAGAAAAATGAGACCTCACTAACTAGGGTTGGTCACCCAGAAAAATGAGACCCCTTTCCTTTCTAAGTTGGGGTGGTCACCCGTCATAATAAGACCCGGGTAAGTCATGTGTTGCAATGAGACAAATTCCAGGTTTTTCTTTACAACACTTACTAAGCTAAAGTCTTTTATAAAGACTTTAGTCGTAAGCATTGTAAAGAAGGGGGCAACTGTTGTAACCCAATTTTGGGTCATGCCCCAAAGCTATCAAAAAATAACAAAAAAAATAAAATAAAATGGGGGATGGTGTCGGTAAAAAAATCAAGTTAAAATTTTGAACATTTTTGAAAAATCGATTCTACCCTTTTTGTGACCAGAAATGAGAAAAACGCGGATCCAAAGCTAAAGTAATTTATTATGAAATAAATCCGCGTATAAATTAAGTCACAAAATATAATTATATTTTTATGGACCGATTTGATGCAGTCGTTGGTCAATATAAAAGCGTAATTATATTCAGGGATTAATTTAGGTGCAGTGGAAGGGTTTAATTAAGCTTGACGACTTAATTATACTTTAATGGATCAAATTAATTTTATTAAAGGTTTAGTCAAGGAGAAATCAAATGCTTAAATTTAATTTGGGCTCAATTGATGATATTTGAACTTTCGTTGGTCAACTTGAATTTTTCAAGCCAATTAAGCGAAATCGAGGACCTAATTGAATGAATTGAGAGTCTTATGGTTGAGTCGGAAACTATATTACACGAGATAAAAATTAAGGACCAAATGTGAGCAAAATAAAGTTACTTGTTGAATTTTTCACAAAGGACATAATTGCACTAAGGGTGCAATTGGAGGAGTAATAAATGGAGGGACCAAAGCTGTATTTTACACTCAAAAACAACAAAACCTTGAGCCACCCAAAAACCCCACTTTTCGGACATTATATTGAGCAGCCCACCCCATTTACATAGAGACCGAAACCCACTTCTTAAAAGGAACCCGCATGACAGTCCTGAGAGGAACCGGTCGGATATATAATGAAAAGGAAAAGGAGGGGATGGATTCAAAAAAAAATTTCCCACGTCTTCCTCCGAGACAGACTTCCCGGTTATCGTCTCTCCCTCTCTTAAAACCAGTGCAACTGGTTCCTGACTCTCTCCCGATCGGCGCAAGAAAAGGCCACCATCGACCACTCTTTTGGCTGGCTTTCACCATCGCCGATCATCCCCCTGATCGACCCATCAACAAAACCTCAGTGTCACTATCTCTCTCTCGCCTCGGGATCTCCCTTTCAGAACACAAAAACTGTGTTCTTATTCCTTCCCTCTCGGCACACTCTCCCTCGGGCTCGAGAAGCTCCCTTTAGGTTTCAAAAACAGAGACCACCAGAGGACCACGATCAAGCCTTCTCGCTCGACCCTGGTTCTCTTCTTTCTCCCTTTGCCTCTGTCTCTCTCTGGTTGGTCTCCCTCCCCCTCTCGATCATCATCTCTCCCTCAGGCATCGAAACAAAACTTCTCCCTCTGCTCAGCCTCGGTCTCCCTCTCTCTCTCTAATAAAAAAACCGAAGCTTCCTCCTCTCTCTCTACATTTCGGTTTTGTTTAAACCATCACCCCGGACAACCTAAAATCACCACCTTTCAACACCATTAACTCCCCAAGACCCTCAGCAGCTCAGCCCCATCTCCGTGAAGAAAACCGAAGCATGACCCCACACGGACACTTCGACCCGTGACTTCAGGCTCTCTTTCCAGCGAGCACAGTGACCATTTCGGAAACCACCACGACCAGAAGATTCCCCTCGGCGTCCTCTACATCCAGGTATCAACACATTTCCATTCGTTCATGCTTGAAAAATCCCCATTTTGTGTACTCGTTCATCTTCTTCTATCTGACGAAAACTCCCGATTCTGTAGCTAATCAGGGTCGGTCGAGTCGGGCTCTGCCGCGACCGGACTCGCTGAATCGTCTGAGCCCACGGCCCGGACCAGCTTCGATCCAGGCCACGGCCCGGACCGCTGCTCGTCTGGGCCACGGCCCGGACCGCTCCGTCACGGGCCACGGCCCGGACTCGCTCCGTCTGGGCCACGGCCCGGACCGCTCCGTCCGGGCCACGGCCGGACTGCTTCCGTCTGGGCCACGGCCAGACGGATAATAAAGCTGATTATCGGCCGACCAGTGAGCTAACTGGTCGGCGACCAGATTAAGCAGGTGGAATTGGCGACCAATTCACCCGAATATATATAATATATATATAATAATAATATAATAATATAATAAAATAATAATAAAAATATAAAAAATAAAAATAAAAAAAATGTTTTTTTTATATATACAAAAAAATCTAAAAAAATGTGTTATTTTTCTTGCATAAGGCCAATACACTAGCATATTTTAAAATTGTTTTCTTAAAGAAAATATATATATTATCTTGGTTTTTTTTGAAAAATGAGTTTTAGCATGGATTTTGCTAAAAGAAAAATCATTTCTTGCATTTGGAGATTTTACAACATGTTTGTAAAATCCAAAGGGTATTGGCCAATATTCAAAAAATATAAAAAAAACTTTTCGGTGATTCACATTATTGTTTTCAGAGTTTGGATAAATTCTATCCAAAATATTCAGTATAAATGATATATCCTTAACATGTAAATTTTTTTATATATTTTAGCAATTATAAGACAAACAAAAACATCAAGCGACTTACCTTAGGTAGGGCGTATTAGGAGTGCTAAAACCTTCCCTTTACGTAACTTGAGTCCCTTACCCTAGAATCTCTGAAAGACCAGTCATAGGTTTCCTAGTAACCATAATACTAGGTGGCGACTCCTTTTTATAAAAATAGATAATTCCCCGACATTTAATAATATTCCCGCTCATGGGGACCGGTTGCCACGATGCCGCTCCGACCATTTTTGGGGTGCGACGAGTGCTTGTCCCTTTCCTCCTCTTCTCTTCATTAAGGATACAATCCTTCACTGTTTTCAAAGTGATCTCCCCATTTGGAGTAGAATTGCTAAGTGACACTACTAAAGTCTCCCAACTATCCGGCAATGAACTCAATAGGATTAGTGCTTGCATCTCATTGGCTAGCTCAAGATTCATCAATGACAACTGATTTAAAAAACCTTGGAATTCATTTATATGCACTAAAGCATCTTCACCATCTCTATACTTCAAATTCACAAGGTCTCTCATTACAAAAACCTTGTTTTGTGCACTCTCTTTGGCAAATGTTTCTTCCAACATCTTCCAAACTTTATAGTAGTCATGTTCTTGAGAAATATGATTAATGGACTTAGAGGATATCCATTTTCTAACATTAGCGGTAGCCTTTCTATTAAGCCCCTTTCATTTTGCATCATCCATTTCAACGAGTTTTACTCCTTTACATTCAATCGGTAAAGCCAAATCCTTGCAATATAAGTGATCCTCCATCATTGTTTTCCATAGAAAATAATTTGAGGAAGTGAGCTTTATCATGCCCGAATCTTCCTTTTCCATTTTAACTGCACAAGAAATTCAATCTACACAACCAATGTTACTGTTGGGAAAAAAACTCAAACAATAGGGCACCAATTTAGCGGATTACCAATCAAGTCCCAAACCTTTTTTCCCTCTTTGTGCAATTAAATTATAGGATCAAACAATTAACAATATAATGCAAATAATCACACACATCAACACCAAGATTTTTACGTGGAAAACCCGATGCGGGAAAAAACCACGGGACCGTAGGCCACTTAAATCTTCCACTATCACAAATAATGGGTACACAATATTCTTCCTCAGATTCAACTAAGGGCTACAACATATATATATATATATATATATATATATATATATATATCATCAAGAACAACCTATTCTTGGAATACAACAAGATTAAAGAGAACAAAAATTTGAGAAAAGCTCACAATACTGACAGCCCCGTTTTCTATCAAAACGAACAACTTCCACAACTCCAATCTTCAATCCAACCATTCAGAATGAAGATTAATGTGTCTAGAAGCTTCTGTCCAAATCTCAGCTCGATCCAACGATGAACAAAATAGAAATCAAGGAAGGAAGATGTATTGTTTTGCAGCCACCATTTTTTTCTTTTCCTCTTCTTTTCTCTTGTTTTCACTCGGCTCACACTCTCTCTTTGTCTTACAAAAACCTGTTGGGTGGTCCCGCACCATTTAAATTAAAATGGGGAGCTGCCACATCACCTTATGTCTGCCACATCACTTAAGAAGTGTGCTTGTAGGGTTTTTGAAAGAAATATAGAATGTGTGCCGAGAGTTAAGGAGAGGAGAAGAAGAAAAGAAAAGAATGGTGGCTGCCGAACAATGCTTCTTCTTTTCTTGATTTCCAGCTTGTTCACTGTTGGATCGAGCTGAGATTTGGACAGAAGCTTCTAGACACATTAATCTTCATTCTGAACGGTTGGATTGAAGATTGAGTTGTGGAAGTTGTCCGTTTTGACAGACAAACGGGGTTGTCGATTGTGAGCCTTTCTCAAACTTTTGCTCTCTTTAATCTTGTTGTATTGCAAGAATAGGTTGTTCTTGATGATATATATATATGTTGTAGCCCTTAGTTGAATCTGAGGAAGAATATTGTGTACCCATTATTTGTGATAGTGGAAGATTTAAGTGGCCTACTGGTCCGTGGTTTGATTGATTCAGTAATTTAATTGCACAAAGAGGGAAAAGGTTTGGGACTTGATTGATAATCCGCTAAATCGGTGCCCTATTGTTTGAGTTATTTTTCCCAACAAAACCCTACTACTGCACACACTTAAGGTGATGTGGCAGCCCCCATTATAATTTAAATGGTGCTGGACCACCCAACTAGTTACAAACTTGCCTTCCAAATTCCAATGTGTATGACATCGGTGAAAGAGGAAATTTCCGACCATGACCAAGCACAGGCACCTGCTCTCAACACCTTATGATTTTCCAGTTTTAACTATTGTGCCTCGAAACAAACACAGTTTGCCACATCTACATGATCGAATAAGGGCATCACTGCAAGTACTTTGTCAGTTGGACAAGATATGCTCCACCAAATTGTAATCCATTCTCGAATTAATAGTAAATTTTATGTGCCACCAAACGGGAAAAGGAAGGAAAAGGAAGGAAGAAAGAAAAAGAAAATGGAAGCTTTTATTTAACAAACATCGGTGATGTTATTTATACATAAACCAAATATATGGAGCTCAAAATAAGCAATGCAGCTCTTTATTGAGTGACAACAAGCGGAATAATAATCATAAGAAATTCAAAAGATAAAATAATAACGCAATCCATGTGGTTTACTGCATGCAGGGCTGCCTGTCAGCTTGTATTGGCAGTAGGATTTTCTTCTAGTTGTTGTCATACCAGAATTGCTTCTGAAGACGGTCCACTATATTCTTGTCCACTTGGAAGGCCTTTGCGAGAACGTCAGATCGAATGGGTGGAGTGGATCCAAACACTGCATTCGCGATTGTAATTACACCAGGGTTCTGGCTGCTCAAGGCAGCAATGGCCACGGCTTTGGTTTTCCCCACATTGAATTGGAAGTGAATGAGTCCAACTGGGAACACGAAAACATCTCCCGGGTTCAGGACTTTGGTTATGAGACGATTATCAGGGTTGGATGTGACAAAGCCTACATACAGAGTTCCCTCCAGGACTGTTAGGATCTCCGTGGCACGAGGGTGAGTGTGTGGTGGGTTTAGGCCACCGTATGGTGCATAATCAATGCGGACCAGGGATATTCCAAGAGTATTCAGTCCTGGAATTTGAGCAACATTAGCTGGAGTGACCACCGAGCCAAGTGGATTGGAGGTGTTTCTGGCGATGTGGAGCCCTGAAAAGAAGAAGTCCTTTTCTGTGGCAAGCTTCGGGTCCTTGCAGAATTTCCCATTCACGAACACTGCATGAAATTCAGAGTTTCTGTTAGCAACAAGGTGTTCGTGCGCATTAAAAGAAAACAACATCAGAAAATTTTGTTAAAAAATAGCAAGAACTACAGATCGATAGTGACTGAGCATACCAGCATCCTTGTTATCATTGATGGCTACACAGAAATCCTGTAGAGGACTAGGGTCGGACGCAAAGGCAAATGAGGCAGCCAGAGCAAGAAATAGAAAAGCTACAAGAAAATGAACTCCTTTCATTGTAATCAGACTATGTCTTGCTTAGTTCTTCAAAGTTTATGAGAGTGGAGGGGTGTGAGGTCCTGTATGGGAAACAAGAGTATTTATAGATGGCGATCGTTGACTTTGTCTCTGCTTAATGGGAACCCAGTGAAGGCCGGCCAAGTCTGCAATGATTATCTTTATCCCCTGTTTCTTTTTCTTTTTCATTTTATCCGCGATGAAGAACCATTCCTCAGCAACTACATACTATTCTATATTTCTCTGATTACAACAACACAGTTTCTTGCATTCGGAATGGAACTGGTCATTTTCCCACTTCTTACAATTTAGCTTCCATGTTTTTAAAGACCAAATCATGTTAATTGACCTAACTGAAGGATATAAATCAAGGCAAGTATACGCTTCAGTTAAAGCACATAATGGACATAATATTCCGAAATTCTATTTCAAAGAGGTGTTGATGTAATCAAATTAGAAATTTGGAAGGGATGGTAACGAAAGATTATTTTAAACCTCTATATTGGAATAAATTTTTATTTTTTTAATATTTCTTCCAGAAAGCATGGACTATTCAGGCTAACAAATAAATTCACACTGTCATTGAAATTCATATTCTTCTCTTTGAGATTTGGTCTATTTTTAATTTTTTAAATTATCATAAAAACTAATCTCTTAAGATCCATTGTTGAGCGATTTAGTCTATTACTATAAAGCTCATTTTTAGGATATTAAAATTAATCTATAAATATATTCAACTCGCTTCAAGAATTTTCACCATATCCTTGATACCACTATATGAGAATTGACTTTATATTAAAATATATCTTGTGTGTGATATATGTGTACTTATTGATCATACGAGGAATTAGAAAAACACTAGTAGGAAATTGCCACATACATATAAACGAAAATAATGGTAGAAACAATTGCATTGGTAAATTACAATAACAATTATCGATGGAATATTACCTAACTATTCTCTTTTATTCGTTAGTGAATAGTTGTTCTTGGATTCCGAGATAATTAAGGTTGGAAATTAAAAAGAAATGAGGTGTCATTATTGCAATAAAATTACAAGGAAATATGTTAATTGTTAGTATCCCTAGAGAATGTTATATTTAAGTTATAACATGACAAACAATCTCCCTTCTCTCCATCTACCATTTCTTCTTTTTCCTTTTTATTAAAAACTTGACGAGCGTGTATAAGCCCATTCAAAGACATGGGTGATGATGACATCGAAGGTTAAGCGAAGGTGCATGCCGAGTCCTCAGGTAAGGATTTAACCGAGTGATTGAGAAGTCTTGAGCAATAGCGAAGCCAAGCCGGATAGGCGTTTTGATGTCGGAAGCCCCAAAATTTATTTAGATAGTGGGTATCAAAATTTATTTAGATAGTGTTTTTAATTAATACATGTTGTCGTCAACACTCTGTATACGTTTCATTTATGTAATGGATAATCATTCTGGAATGTATCAAGTTTCAACTAAAGGGTTTCACGAGATGGATCATAATAAGAGGGTTAAAGGTCTTATTAAATATGCACCATCTTATTTGAAAAGTATTAGTAGATATGCTATTAGATGTCCATTTAAGAGATGGAAAAAAATTGAATTCGTTTGAGTTAATTCAATTATACCTAAATAAATGGATACCAATAATTTATTGTTCAAATTCACATTCCTAACGATGACCTTAGGAGTTCATATTACGTTGATTTCAAAAAAAAAAGTCATATGTATTTGGGAATTTATTGTTCAAATTCACATACCTAACGATGGCCTATTTAGTTTTTACAAATTTTACTAGAAAATATAATTTCCAATTCTATGAGATATAAGAGGACAATCTTTCGCTCATCTGAAAGCCGATATGTATTTGGGGTTGGAAGATTTTAGGATTTGTGTAGATCAGCTGATGAATCAAATCAAGAGGAAGAAGATGAGCACTCATTGTTAGGGATTTGAGAGAGAGAGAGAGAGAGAGAGAGAGAGAGGAAAATTAAATTTATTATTATTGTCAACAGAATTCACATTTCATACATTTGGTATGCTTACAATACTACTATTTATACATGCTTCATAATATGTATTGTCGTACTCTGACATCCCTCTCAATCTCATGCTCAGATAAACAAAACATGAGATTGCGAGAAAGATGTACTTCATTTTTTTGACAGAAATTAATTTGGAAAAGAGAAATAGAAGAAAAGAAAGATGAATTTGAATTTGATTCAGAGATTGAGAAGAAGAAGAAGAATGATCAGGTTGGAGACTAGACCTTGCAGAGACGTGCTGAAGTTGATAGCTGATGATGTGGAGGCTGTGATTAAGATGAGTTTCGGAGAAAGGGTGGTGATCGGGAACCGGCGACATTGGCAGGACAAGAAGAAGATCCTAAAGCTCTTGATCATATTATCAAGTCCTTAGGGCGTCAGATCTCGCAAGACATCGTCGTCGACCACCCGATCTGGTCTGACTGGACGTCACCAACGACCACCCAACTGGTCTGACTCTGCTGACCCCTCCGCCTTCCTTGGTTGCGTCGATGAGTTAATTCAACTGATAACGAAGATTCGACAACAACTTCACCACTTTTCTCGTCTAAGGAAAAGCAATCACCAGAAAACTTGATGAAAGACACTATGCCTGCAATTTTTTTTTACTGTACCTTAAACTGAGCGAGAATCCTAACACAGAGGAATTGAAGAAATCATCAGAGTTTATAACTCTTAAGCCTGCAACGATTTTTGATATTTATTCAGTATATAGTGTTAGTTATTAAACTTGGTTATTAAGTTCATGTGCATTAAAGTTAAATACCATGCACTTTAATACACATTAAGAATAAGATGAACCGATAGCAAGTATTGAAGAGTTTCTATAGTTATTAAGTTCTTTAAAGTTTGTAAGAGTTAATGTCTTTATATGTTATTTTTTATTTCCATAATGAAAGTATGAGAGTATCATTTTCATATGTATCGTATTCTAAGAAACCAAGAGAGTGTAGCCTAGACATTTCATTTCCTATCCTCTGTTTCTGCTACAACTCCAACAAGTCTAGTATCAGAGCCCAAGAGACATAATGACTTCTAACAAAACAACAATTCCCAATTCCATATTCCCCGTCTTACAAAACAAAACTATGATTTGTTGTGTATCCAATACAAAGCACTACTTAGATCACAATAGTTATGGGAGTTAGTTGAAGATAGTTATACTGAACCAAGAGAAGATGCAGTGATGAGCAATGCAGAGAGATAAGCACTGAGAGAATCAAGGAAGAAAGATAACAAGGCGTTATTCATGATTTATCAAGGGCTTGATGAAGCAACCCTTGAGATGGTGGCACCAACAAATACGTCAAAGGAGACATGGAAAATGCTTAGCAAGACTTACAATAGAGTTGAAAAAAAAGAAAAAGAGTTTGGTTACAATCTTTGAGAGGGAATTTTGAGAAGATGAACAAAGAAGGTAATGAGACAATATAAGATTAATTTACAAAAGTAATCTCCTTGGTTCACCTAATGAGAAGGAATGGTGAAGATATTGATGATGTTCGTGTGATGGAGAAAATTATGAGATCACTAGATTTAAAGTTTGACCATGTGGTTGTAGCAATAAAAGAATTAAAGGATTTAGGAGAGTTCACAGTAGAAGAGTTAATGGGATCACTGCAATCCCATGAGCAAAAAATTGAAAGAAAAGGAGAAGGAAGAACTCTTGAACATGCTTTGCAGACACAGATAACTTTGAAGAACTCTAGTGAATCTAGCAAAGGAGCATTCTAGAGAGGCAGGTTTTCTGCATAGAAGAGGAAGATGAGGAAGATCATATAGAAATCAAGAATTTCATGGTGCATGAAATCAGAATTTCATGGCAGAGGCAGAGGCAGAGGTAGAGGAAGAAGTTGTGGAGGATACTCAAACTGGAGGAATAACAATGCAAGCATGCAATGTTATAATTGCAAGGAATATGTTCATTTCGCCTCTGACTGCTCATAATACAAATTTAAAGACAAAATTGTTAATTCTACTGAGAAGGTAAGTGATTCAAAAGAACCTGCACTACTATTGCCATGTGAAAAATTAAATGGCAGCAACTCTAGCACCTAGTATCTAGACACAGGAGCATCAAATCATATGTGTTGAATGAAGGAAGCATTTATAGATATTGATGACAAATACAAAGACAAAATCACTTTTGGAGATCTATCTCAAACATGAGTATATGTGTTAAAAGAAAAGAAAGAAGTGTTGAGCAAGATTAAGGAATTAAAAGCCTAGTAGAAAAACAAAGTGAATGCAAGTTGAAAAATATGAGAACTGATAGGTGAGGAGCGTATGTTTCTCATACTTTTGATAGTTTACAACAAAGAATGGTATAGCATATGCATAATGTAACAAACTCCACAAAAAGTATGAGAGAAAAATAGGACTATATGAACATGGTTAGATGCATGTTAAAGAAAAAATTGTCTAAGTTCTGGGAGATGAGTGTGTTGTGTATTCGTTGAACAAGTTTACACGAGGTTGCATATGTTTACATAGAGCGAGCATAAGACATCGAGTTGACCATTGAGGATTTTGCCAAAATTTAAGAAGAAAAACAAATCAAGCTTGAAGATAAAGGCCAAAAATGCATACTACTAGGATATGGAAAAAATTTGTATGGTTACAAATTGTTCAATCCAGTAACAAAAAAGGTAATCATGTCAAGAGATGTGAGGTTTGATGAAGAGCAAGAATGGAATTGGAACACTGATGATTAGCTACAGAAACTGGTTGTAGATAAAGAACAAATGTAGAATTATGAAGAAGAAATCATGAACAATCCAGTCCTATCAACTAGCAGCCCTGCTAGTCCTTCAAGTTCAGCAACAAAGACAAAGAGCATACAAGAAATCTATGATGCAACAGAAAGAATGAACCTTAATGATGTTAACATGTTGTGCTTGTTTTCAGGAAATGATCCCATAACATTTGAAGAAGCATATCAAGAATACAAGTGGAAGAAAGAAATGAAGGAGGAGATCAATTCCATTCGAAAGAACAACACCTGGGAACTAACAACACCTCCTCGAAGGTCACAATACAATTGGAGTAAAATGGATTTTCAAGACAAAGAAGAATGCTAAAGGAGAAATTGAAAAAATAAAGCCAAATTAGTTGCAAAAGGGTACAAGCAACGATATGGAGTAGATTATGAAGATGTTTTTACTCTAGTAGCAGGAATGGAAACTGTGAGATTGGTGATTTCAATAGCTGCTCAGAAACAATGGAAGATATTTCAGATGGTCGGAAAATTAGCTTTCTTGAATGGCAATCTTGAAGAGGAAGTATATGTCGAGCAACCAACTAGTTTTGTAAGGAGAAGAAGAAAAAGTGTGCAAATTGAAGAGAGACCTTTACGGACTTAAACAAGCACCAAAAGCATGGAACTCAAGAATTGATGGCTATCTTTATGAGAAAGGGTTCACAAAATGCCCATATGAACATGCATTATATGTGACAAAAAAACTTGCAAGGTAGAATAATGTTTGTTTGTTTATATGTGGATGATATTTTGTTCATAGGGGATGATCCTACAATGATTCAAGATTTAAAGCAATCCATGGTAAAGGAATTTGAGATGACAAACTTAAGTCTTCTAGCATATTTTCTGGGATTAAAAGTGAAGCAATGCAGTAATGGAATTTGCGTTTCTCAATCAAAGTATGTAGCTAAAGTGTTGAATAAGTTTGCTATGGAAAATTGTGATGCAGTAAACACTCCATTCGAATATGGAAAAAGACTAACTAAAGAAGGAGATTTGATTAATCATACATACTACAAAATTATTGTAGGATGTTTACGATATTTAACTTGTTCCAAACTAGACATTCTGTTTGGTGTTGGTTTGGTTAGCAAATTCATGGAGAGACCAAGGAGTTCGCATTTGAAGGCAGCAAAGAGGATCCTTCAATTTATTAAAGGAACATTAAACTATGGATTATGATATTCGTTATCACAGAATTTTGAAATCACGGGTTATAGTGACAATGATTGGGCAGGAAGCTTGGAAAACAGAAAAAGCACAATTGGATTCATATTTTTCATGGGAGAAACAACATTCACGTGAACATCCAAGAAACAATCTATGGTTGCATTATCCACATGTGAAGCAGAATACATTGTTGCTGCATCATGTGTGTGTCATGCAATTTGGCTAAGGAAACAAGGATTTTTGTTGATAACAAGTCTGCTATAGCTCTTACAAAGAATCCAATTCATCATGAACGTTCAAAGCACATTGATAAATAATTTCATTTCATTAGAACACATAAAAGAAGGAGATGTGCAATTAGTTCATGTCAACACTCATGAACAGATTGTTGACTTGTTTACGAAGCCACTGAAGACCGACATGTTTTATTATCTACAGAAGAAACTTGGAATCATGAGGATTGAGGGAACAAGTTTAGGAGGGGAGAATGTTAGTTATTAAACTTGGTTATTAATTTTATGTGCATTAAAATTAAATACAATGCACTTTAATACATATTAAGAATAAGATGAACCGAAAGCAAGTATTAAAGAGTTTCTATAGTTATTAAGTTCTTTAAAGTTTGTAACAGTCACGCTGTAATGTCTTTATATGTTATTTGATATCCATAATGAAAGTGTTTGATTTCTATAATAACAGTGTGAGAGTACCATTTTAATATGTAAACCAAGAGAGTGCAGCCTAAACCTTTCATTTCCTATAATCTGTTTTTGCTACAACTCCAACATATAGGTTTGTTTTATACGGTCTCTTTCCTTCTTCAAATCCTCATATTGAGCTTCTTTGAACATGAGTTCACCAGAACAAGAAGAAAGCTTATTCTTAATTGAACTATTTTCCAATCGCACAGAGGAGTTTTGGAGATTAGAGTACTTGATCCTAGGACCAGTGATTGCCACCTCCGCCTGGTAGATACTGTTAGGATTGTTGATTCTGCAGTTGAAATTTGTATAAATTTTGCTCAATTTGATAGATTACGGAAGCGAGAGGTACGAGCTATTTTGATTGAATGTGTTTGTGTGAGCATTTGAGGCTTTGATACAATATTAGGATTTGTATAGATATGCTGATGAATCAAGACGAAGAACATGAAGAACACTGATGGTTGGTGTTTTGAGAGAATGAGAGAGAGAGAGAAAGGAAAATTAAATCACTTGCTATTCTCAACATAATTCATTCACATTTCGTATGCTTACAGTACCTGCTATTTATACATGCTTCATAATATGTATTGCCATACTCTTAACAGAAATTTGATCTTCCGGTACACTTGACATAATTGTTTTTTGACTAACTCAAACTCTACAACGCAGGATCTGCCTACAAGTCGTCATATTTCAACTACTGGTTCCTCAGGATCAAGTTTGAGCTGTCAATCTCCAATCAGCCAATCAAGCTTTAATATTTCTTCTCTCATTGTCCCAATCATTCAGACACCTTTATGTCTCGAAACAAAACACAGGTGGCCACATCACCAAGATAGAATAAGGGCAGCACTGCAAGTAATTTGTCAGTTTGACTAGATACGCTCCACTAAATTTTAATCCTTTTTCAAATTAATAATAAATTTTGTGTTCCTCAAACGGAAGAAGAAGAAAAAAAAGAAGACGGAAGAGGAATAATATTCATAAGAAATTCAATAGATAACAAAATAACGCAATCAATATGGTTTACTGCATGCCGGTCTGCATGCCTGTCAGCTTGTAATGCCAGGACAGGATTTTCTTCTAGTTGTTGTTATTCCAGAATTGCTTCTGAAGATGGTCCACTATATTCTTGTCCACTTGAAAGGCCTTTGCGAGAACGTCAGATCGAATAGGTGGAGTGGATCCAAAGACTGCATTCGCCATTGGAATTATACCAGGGTTCTGGCTGCTGAAGACAGCAATGGCCACAGCTTTGGTTTTCCCCACATTCAATTGGAAGGCAATGAGTCCAACTGGGAACACGAAAACATCTCCCGGGTTCAGGACTTTGGTTATGAGACGATTATCAGGGTTCGATGTGACAAAGCCTGCATACAGAGTTCCCTCCAGGACTATTAAGATCTCCGTGGCACGAGGGTGAGTGTGTGGTGGGTTTAGGCCACCGTTTGGTGCATAATCAACGCGGGCCATGGATATTCCAAGAGTATTCAGTCCTGGAATTTGAGCAACATTAGCAGGAGTGATCACCGAGCCAATTGGATTGGATGTGTTTCTGGCGATGTCGAGCCCTGAAAAGAAGAAGTCCTTCGCTTCGGCAAGCTTTGGGTCCTTGCAGAATTTCCCATTCAGGAATACTGCATGAAATTAAGAGTTTCTGTTAGCAACAAGTTGTTCGTACGCATTAAAAGAAAACAGCATCAGAAAATTTTGTTAAAAAAGAATATGAACTAGAGAGAGTGACTGAGCATACCAGCATCCTTACTATCATTGATGGCTACACAGAAATCCTGTAGAGGACTAGGGTCGGAGGCAAAGGCAAATGAGGCAGCCAGAGCAAGAAATACAAAAGCTACAAGAAAATGAACTCCTTTCATTGTAGTCAGACTATGTCTCGCTTAATTCTTGAATGTTAATGAGATTTGAGGGGTGTGAAGTCCTGTATGAGAAATACGAATATTTATAGATGGCGATCGTTGACTGAGTCTCTGCGTTTCTTTCTCTACATGGGAAGCCAGTGAAGGCCAAGTCTGCAATGATTACCTTTTTCCCCTTTTTCTTCTTTTTTTCTTTTATTTTATTCCCGATGAAGAGCCATTCCTCAGCTACTATACCCTATTTATATTTCTATCCTTGCAACAACACAGTTTCTTGCATTCGGAATGGAAATGGTCAATTTCTCACTTCATACAGTTTAGAGATTAGAAATAGATTGGAACGAAATACAATTTTAAACATATAGTGTTCTATAAAAACATAAATATTTTGAGTCTTTTCCAAAAAAAAACGTGGACTCTTCATCCTAATAACATATTAAACAAATAAAGTCACATATGTCATTGAAATTCATATTCTTCTCTTAGAGATTTGGTCTAGTTGGTTGATGTAATTTGTTTAGTATTAATCGTGATTTAAGTTTAAAAAAAAAATTGGATACAAGGAAACTCCACCCGCTGGAAAGCTTACTTTGTGGTCTAGGGGTCTGTTTGGTATTGCGGTTGCTGTTGTGGTTGAGGTTGAAAAAAATAGTTTCAAAAAAGGCGCTTTTTCTGTGGTTCAAAATATGCAGTGAGTGTTCGGTTAAAACTGTGGTTGAGTCCGAGATTGAAAACAAGCAATTTTGTGTGTTTGGTTACCAAACTTTGCATGTAGCTTTTTACATATACACACACATTTAGAACTCTCTCTGTATATATTTTATATTAATAATCATATTTTTATAATGGAAGGAATAAATCAAGTAAAATTGACCCTTTTTTTTATTTGTTCATCAAACTATTTGCAATGCTATCACGAACAATATCCATACGTAAAAGCTTTTACAATCCCTGACTATTATCTCGCGCTACAATATTTGGTAAAACGTCATCTGTTACATAATTGAGGTTACAATCATATTGAACATAATCAACATCATGTTGCGATCTCTCCTTCAAATAAAGTTATAAAATGTCATCGACGCAACAACAATTTGAACTTGCGTTTTGTATTGATAAGATGGCATGCTCTGTAAAATTATTTTTCTCATTTTTTTACATCAATCAAATCCATCTCCCTTTTTTAAACTCTTTATTTATAGTTTATTGTACCTTACGAATAATAATAAAATTGTTAATTTTTTATCTACAAATATTGGGGTTAATATTAACTTATTCCCTGAATTTTATTAGGACAAATTAATCATTTATTATAGAATATAAGATAATTATTTATTATTTATAGTTTCTAGATTAAAACTTGCATGACTGGAGACCATCATTTCCACCAAAAAAACATTTACATTGCATCAGGGATAAGCAATTATATGTAAAATCGTCAAGTTTTTTTGTTTTGATTTTTTCACCAGCTTACTATGTAGCTACAAATGACTTTCGTCTACCATCTTGCAGGTCCGGCTCCTATTTCCTATCAACACACAGAGGCATATCTTACACAATCTTCCTATCAATTCATTGATGTACGGGCAAACCCATGCAACACGAGATTATGTTAGAAATTGCACATTAATTCCTCTAATTCATCATAAATGCATAACATTACAGTGTTCACAAACATGTCAAAGCACACATCGAAGCTCCTAACATGACAAACGCATCAATGACAGAAAAAATCAAGCTGTTGACAGCAAGAAGAGATTACTTTGGTTGGGTGGTGCTTCGATCTTGTTGCCCTGAAGGAGTTACCGGAGCAGTCACGATCTATTGCCAACGGTGTAGATGACGGTGATGGAAGGCCGGCGCAGCTGTGAGGGAGGAAGAGGAGCAGAGGGTGAGGCTGAGAAACTGTGAAGGAGAAGAGGGGAGATGGGAGATGGGTTTGCAAGGGAGAAGAGGGGACGTTGAGGGATATATCGAGATTGCAAGGGAGGGTATGCAATTTGGGAAGAGACATTTCGGGCGTCTGATAAAAGTAGAAGAAGTTGAAAAATAGAGAAGTGGAAAGAGATGGTTTCTCAATGGAAAAAATAAAAGAAGGAAGTCGGTGGAATAACTTTAGTTGAAAAAAAGCAACTTCGACCTGCTTCACGGTAACCCCTAGTTTGGAACGCAAAATTGGTGAGTGTGGGCATGGTTTAATATCCGCTTTTTACATTACCAAACAGTCAGGATCTGCCGGTACACTTGACATAAAAAATTTTAGACTAACTCAAACTCTACAATGCAGGATCTGCCTACAAGTCGTCATATTTCAACTACTGGTTCCTCGGAATCAAGT
>CM063600.1:3339375-3370530 GCA_032356905.1 Salix exigua
TTTTTTTGTCATGCTTACTTGGATTAACCAACATTTTTTTTACGCAGTGTTTGTCAATGGGAAATTCTGTAAGGACCCGAAGTTAGCGACAGCGAAAGATTTCTCCTTTTCAGGACTCAACATTCCCAGATACACCGGAAACAAAGTCGGATCGAATGTTACTCTTTTAAACGTAGACCAAATACCTGGCCTTAACACGCTCGGCATATCTTTGGCTCGCATCGACTACGCTCCAAATGGTGGCTTAAACCCACCCCACATTCACCCTCGTGGTACAGAGATTCTAGTAGTCATGGAAGGCACACTCTAAGTTGGATTTGTGACATCGAACCCGGATAATCGTTTCATCGCCAAAGTCCTGTACCCTGGAGATGTTTTTGTGTTTCCAGTCGGTCTCATTCACTTCCAACTCAATACTGCAAAAACCCCTGCAGTTGCCGTTGCTGGTTTAAACAGCCAAGATCCCGGTGCTCTCCAAATAGCAAATGCAGTTTTCGGATCAGATCCGCCCATCAGTGCTGATGTTCTTGCCAAGGCCTTCCAGTTGGACAGCAAAATAGTGAGCTATCTTCAGAAACAGTTTGGAGGACACAATAAGTAAGGAAACTTACGTTTGTAACATGCATGGACAAGAAGCGTGATTTTATAATGTTCGGCACCTATCTTTGGTTATGTCATAATCATCAAGTATAGGGAAATGGTTTTATAAGAACTGTTTTCTTAATGTGTTATTGTCTATCTTGGATAGCATTTATAATACATAAGTTTGTTAACTACCTGGCCCTCTATGTTTCAAGTCCACGCATACAGACATTTATATATTGGGTCTGAAAAAGGTCCAATTTTCAACTGGGCTACTACTGCTACTTCACTAAGAATTTTTAGTTTATCAGAAAAATTCCTTGCATCCTTCTGTTATTTCAAAATTTAGCAGAATTCTGTTTTTTTCTATGTTCATCCCCTGCAATTAAATTTTGGAACAGTGAGTTGTGGACAGAACTAGAGTTTCCTTGCGCCGAAGAAAACTTCATTTGAGGACATGACAATAGTTGAGTAGGGTTATTTAAATGGCCAAATGAAAAAACATAAAAAGCTAAGAGAGATGACAAAAATGATTAAACTTTGTAAGAAAAATTGCAGAAAACGCTTTGCATGCGGTGGGCAGTGCTAAGAAAGGGACATACTGCTCCTTCTTTGCTATTTAGGGTGTGTTGACTTGGTAATCAAAGAAATTAGGACGAGTATCTTATAGTTTAATTTAAATCATACTTTGTATTCACTATTTTGTAAATTACAGAAAACATTCGGAAATTAGTATGTGTATCTTGCTCTTACATGGTGTAGTTTTTGTTTCCCATCCTGCAGATCGTGAAAGTTTGTCTATCTATACCATTACCATTAAAACAGGAAAACAAATTTACAAAGTTGAGTCATATAAGTTGTTATGGAGTGTGGTTGAATTGGAGTGTGGTTGAAGTTATTTTTAGTATTTTTCGTTCAGAAATATATTAAAATATTATTTTTTTACTTTAAAATTTTTTTATCCAACATCATCATATTAAAATGATGTAAAAATACTAAAAATAAAAATATAAAATTCTCAATTTTTTTCAAAAACATTTTTGAAACACTTATGACACAGCAAAAAACCACGCGGGAATACGACCAACATCAACATTCCGTAAAATCAACGAAAACGAGATTGAATCTCAATCAAACTCAAAGTTTATTCAATAGAATGAAAGATAAGGCAGCTGCAGGGTTTACAAGGGGTACTTAAAGATAAAACTTTAGCCTAATAAAATACAGAATAGGAAAAGACATAAGACATTAAATTTTCCATAAATGGCAAATTTGAGATAAATGCAGAATATGAAAGAGCTATGAATTATGAGAGAGTACCAATTAACCAAAGTCAATTCGGACTCTTAATTCAAAAGTTATTGTAAAAACGAAACTTTCCTAAAATAGCAAAAACGCCGATTTTGGGGCCGAAACGATGGAATTTGGCCTAAATTGGGTCGAGTTCAAAAGCAAAGCTCTGATTTCTTCCGCAAACGATGAAACGCATTGACTGGATGAGTTTCCCGTTATTCCGACGTCGACGACCCGGTTGCCGAAATTCAGTTGCCTTTGAATTTCGGGTGATCCCTCTTCAGCATATACGATTCCGCAACTCGTTCTACATCTTACTTTTGTCTATCTATACCCTTACCATTAAAATACGAAAACAAATTTACAAAGTTCATCATACCAGTTATTTATAAATATGGTTGAAGTTGTTTTTCAAAGTACTTGTTGTTTAGAAATATATTAAAACAATATATATTTTTTTATTTTTAAAAACTTATTTTTAATATTATCATATCAAAATTATCTAAAAACACTAAAAGTAAAAAAAAATTCTCAATTTTTTTTCAAAAATATTTTTAAAATACAGTGACTAAAAGTCTCAAGGTAAATAAGTGAAAGGGTTATCTCTAGAACCTCAACTTACTGTTCGAGCAGGTAAACAATAATTTTGGTAGCAGTTGTGTAGGATTACTTGCTGCTTTACAAATTGAAACCATCCTTGCACTATACTCATATGAGATTGGATCACAGCTTAAAGTGGACCGCTAACTATAACAACACCATTCCAAAGTTGAAAAACATACCACATTCTAAACGCGGACCTTTTTTGAAACCATACCTAATCTGTAATAATCCAAGTTTTACTAGTCAAAAAACTATTGAGAATGCCAACCAGGAGGACCTGCAGACACAGAAAGTAGCAGGGTCTTCTACTTTTATCCCGTTAGATCATGTGCAGGAAAAAGAGTTGCTGGGTTCGTTAAAATTATAGAGATAAAATATATATTGAGTAGACCGCCATTGCCAAAACTAATGTTGGACGAGGTGGTCAAGGGATGCATTAGATATGGTTATCACCATGTTCTTACAGGTATTGAAAGAAAAGGTCTGATCAATAGCTTCCGAGTCATCCTGAAGTCGAGAGTTCGAGCCTCTCTCGCTCGAAAACCTTGGTCTATTACATCAAAACACTGCTGTACAAGATTTTATCTGTCTTTGAAGATAACTGCTTACGATTCGAAGTCATTTCCTGTTCTCACAACTATCAGTATTTTTCTAACAGCAGAGTAGAGCTGGAAGTCAGAACTTCAATCGTTCAACTTAAGAAGATGCTATATACGGATCTATACGCTAAGTAGTAGGAGTTTAGAATGCCTCTCCTTAGTTTGTTCAGTGGTGGCTATATATTAGTACGATAAATATTTCCAAGATTAGGACATGACTTCATTTCAGCAAGTCAAGGTGTACGTCGATAGCGTTAATGGAGACATATCCAGTAAATTACCTACACTGTATTTTGTACATAATCTACTATCACTATAGCCTTGGTAATATTCTGTATTCTTAAGCAAAAAAAGTATTGCTTCAATCTGCATTTTTTTGAACTATCCAAGCGAGAAAGAGTTGAACTTTGACTCTGGTGAAGAGGCCGGACATGATCGTAACTGCAGGTAAAGCTTATACTGGAGCAGCAAACATCATATTGGCTAGGTTTGTCTGGCGGAATAGATGTGGTGACATGAAAATTTGATGCCAAAGTTTGGGAGATGTGAAAGAAAACTGCTGGGAAAGCCTATAATATATCGCTAGGTTTTTCTAATGGAATATTTAAGGGGCATCGGCAAGAACCAATGGTAACTTCGCTCACCATTCTAGATATGACATCTTTATCATTCCAAATACTTAATTCCGATGAACAGAATTTTAGCAATTAGCTTCAGCAACTCCAAACTCTTATGTAGGATTACAAATCTATACATTGAATAATTACAGAGAAATAAGAGAGAGCAGGGTAAAATATTAGATTGGAATCACCATGACTTCTTTCTGGAAGCTGTATTGAAGAAAGCGTTCAAGGAAAAATTATAGATATGAAGTGGTTTAACAATAAATTATGTTTTATAACTTCTCGAGACGACTTCATCAACTTAGTTTGGGATTACAGAGACTACTGGCTCAGACCATCACCTACAAATACTAATGAGATTCAGGGAAGATTTATCACCCTCAACACTACCAAAATAAATAAATAAAATTGAAGCTAGAGACAGTCAGTCCCAATGAAGGGTGATCACTTACTTGTAGCTTTTGCATTCTGCATTTTGGCTTCCTCATTTGCCTCAGCCTATGACCCTAGCCCTCTTCAGGATTTCTGTGTAGCACTAAATGACATCAAGTTTGTATGTCATACACGACCGACAGTATTCCAGCTTACGCTTTCTATTTGGATTTATTTTCAAAAGGCATATTATCTGTCATTGGACGAGCAATAGTGTTAGGTTTCACGGGATTGGAATGTCATTATCACCTACCAATCTTAGCATATCTTGGTCTTTAGGTGAATTCCTCCACTATTCTAAATTTTCCACTTTCTTAAAAATAAATAAAATTTCCCACTTTCTTAAAAATAAATAAAATTTCCCACATTTTATACCCCTTCACCTCATGTCATAAAGACTTCTAGAAATACGATTAGGTTACAAGTCCATATCATTCTAAAAGGAGGGAATATAAAGGACGATAAATGCATATAGTGGTTCAAGAAAGATTCATCGCTGAAATAAAATAAGATAACCATGGGAATTAAGAGTTTTTAATGCAGGATTAGTTCACTGACTCCAGTCTATAAATAGGGTCCTTCAAAATGCAAGAATTCTCATCCCTCACCTCAAGCAACGAAACGACAACTAAAGTAGCTTGAAGTTTTAGAGCTCGAGTACAATGAAATTTGCTCATTTCCTTGTAGCTTTGGTTGTCTTGGCTTTGGCTTCTTCAATTGCCACTGCCGGTGACCCCAGTCCTCTTCAGGACTTCTGTGTAGCCATCAATGATCCAAAGTCTGCTGGTAACGCTGCCTTCTTCTCCAAGTTTCTACCTTAGTTATGTATTTATTTATTTTTTTTGGATCCGATGAAACCCCACTCCCCAAAGCATGCTTAATTTATGGGTTTAGGTGAACGAGTAAAACTACGTCTATCCTAGATTCTTACAAAGAGTACATGCACTGACTCGAACTCGAGACCTGCTATGAAAATCACAAGCCCTTTGCCATACTAATATATATATCATTCAAATTTCAGGAAATGCAGTCGCTTATGGCTTGCTATTAGCTGCATAAAAATTGTTCCTTAGTTTGTCATGCTTACTTGGATTAACCAGCATTTCTTTTACGCATGCAGTGTTTGTCAATGGGAAATTCTGTATGGACCCGAAGTTAGCGACAGCGAAAGATTTCTCCTTTTCAGGACTCAACACTCCCAGATACACCGGAAACAAAGTCGGATCGAATGTTACTCTTTTAAACGTAGACCAAATAGCTGGCCTTAACACGCTCGGCATATCTTTGGCTCGCATCGACTACGCTCCAAATGGTGGCTTAAACCCACCCCACACTCACCCTCGTGGTACAGAGATTCTAGTAGTCATGGAAGGCACACTCTACGTTGGATTTGTGACATCGAACCCGGATAATCGTTTCATCAACAAAGTCCTGTACCCTGGAGATGTTTTTGTGTTTCCAGTCGGTCTCATTCACTTCCAACTCAATATTGCAAAAACCCCTGCAGTTGCCTTTGCTGGTTTAAGCAGCCAAAATCCCGGTACTATCACAATAGCAAATGCAGTTTTCGGATCAGATCCGCCCATCAGTGCTGATGTTCTTGCCAAGGCCTTCCAGTTGGACAGCAAAATAGTGAGCTATCTTCAGAAAGAGTTTGGAGGAAACAATAAGTAAGGAAACTTACGTTTGTAACATGCATGGACAAGAAGCGTGATTTTATAATGTTCGGCACCTATCTTTGGTTATGTCATTATCATCAAGTATAGGAAAATGGTTTTATAAAACCGTTTTTCTTAATGTGTTATTGTCTATCTTGGATAGCATTTATAATACATAAGTTTGTTAACTACCCGGCCCTCTCTATGTTTTAAGTCCACGCATAAAGACATTTATATATTGGGTCTGAAAAAGGTCCAATTTTCAACTGGGCTACTGCTGCTACTTCACTAAGAATTTTTAGATCATCAGAAAACTTCCTTGCATCCTTCTGTTATTTCCTAATTAAGCAGAATTCTGTGTTATTCAATGTTCATCCCCTGCAATTAAATTTTGCAACAGTGAGTTGTGGACAGAACTAGAGTTTCCTAGCGCCGAAGAAAACTTCATTTGAGGACATGACAATAGTTGAGTAGGGTTATTTAAATGGCCAAATGAAAAAACATAAAAAGCTAAGACAGATGACAAAAACGAAATAAACTTTGTAATAAAAATTGCAGAAAACGCTTTGCATCCGGTGGGCAGTGCTAAGAAAGGGACATACTGCTCCTCCTTTGCTATTTAGGGTGTGTTGACTTGGTAATCAAAGAAATTAGAACGAGTATCTTATAGTTTAATTTAAATCATACTTTGTATTCATTATTTTGTAAATTACAGAAAACATTCGGAAATTAGTATGTGTATCTTGCTCTTACATGGTGTAGTTTTTGTTTTCCATCCTGCAGATCGTGAAAGTTTGTCTATCTATACCCTTACCATTAAAACAGGAAAACAAATTTACAAAGTTAATTGAGTCATATAAGTTGTTTTTGGAGTATGGTTGAAGTTACTTTTCATAGTATTTTTTGTTCAGAAATATATTAAAATATTATTTTTTTACTTTAAAATTTTTTTATCCAACATCATCATATTAAAATGATGTAAAAATACTAAAATTATCAAAAAATTCAAAAACATTTTTGAAACATATATTACTTTTGTCTATCTATACCCTTACCATTAAAACAGGAAAACAAATTTACAAAAAAATTTTTGATAACCGGGTGTCCAGCCAGCTTACGCAGCATCTCGACTATTCCCGGCTCGGTTGAACACCCTGCAAGCCCAAAGAAGCATGTAAGACAATCGCTGGGTGACAGGAATACCATGCAAGGATAGACCCAGGATCAAGAGAAGAGTACCCTCTCCAGCTCCCACTGCCACCGGGAATCGAACCTAGGTTCATTGTGAAGGAGAGGGGACTCCTCCCGCTGGGCCACAACACTTGTTGGTAACAAATTTACAAAGTTCATCATACGAGTTGTTTACAAAGCTCTTTTCAGAGTACTTGTTGTTTAAAAATATATTAAAATAATATTTTTTATTTTTAAAAATTTATTTTTAATATTATCATATCAAAATTATCTAAAAACACTAAAAATAAAAATATAAAATTCTCAATTTTTTTTCAAAAATATTTTTAAAACAAGTGAAATGATTATCTCTAGAACGTCAACTTACTGTTCGAGCAGGTAAACAATAGTTTGGTAGCAGTTGTGTAGGATTACTTGCTGCTTTACAAATTGAAACCATCCATTGCACTATACTCATATGAGATTGGATCACAGCTTAAAGTGGATCGCTAACCTTAACAACACCATTCCAAAGATGAAAAACATACCACATTCTAAACGCGGACCTTTTTTGAAACCATACCTAATCTCTAATAATCCAACTTTTACCAGTCAAAAAACTATTGAAAATGCCAACCAGGAGGACCTGCAGACACAGAAGGTAGCAGGGTCCTCTACTTTTATCCCGTTAGATCATGTGCAGGAAAAAGAGTTGCTGGGTTCGTTAAAATTATAGAGATAAAATATTGAGTAGACCGCCATTGCCAGCACTAATGTTGGACGAGGTGGTCAAGGGATGCATTAGATATGGTTGTCACCATGTTCTTACAGGTATTGAAAGAAAAGGTCTGATCAATAGCTTCCGAGTCATCCTGAAGTCGAGAGTTCGAGCCTCTCTCGCTCGAAAACCTTGGTCTATTACATCAAAACACTGCTGTACATGATTTTATCTGTCTTTGAAGATAACTGCTTAGGATTCGAAGTCATTTCCTGTTCTCACAACTATCAGTATTTTTCTAACAGCAGAGTAGAACTGGAACTCAGAACTTCAACCGTTCAACTTAAGAAGATGCTATATACGGATCTATACGCTAAGTAATAGGAGTTTAGAATGCCTCCCCTTAGTTTGTTCAGTGGTGGCTATCTATTAGTACGATAAATATTTCCAAGATTAGGACATGACTACATTTCAGTGATTCAAGGTGTACGTAGATAGCGTTAATGGAGACATATCCAGTAAATTATTGTTAATGAACTATCTCACCTAAAAGTTTAAGCTTGTAGGTGAGGTTGTAGAATATAATTATATTATACTCTAACACACCTCCTCAAGTGAAAGTTATTTGCGTTTAAAACTTGTACAAGTCTACATTACCTTGTACTTGATTTTTTATCAAATAGAATGGGGGTGGTGAGATTTGTGACCACTGGGTCAATAAGGCTCTGATACCATGTTAAAAAATCATCTCACCTCAAAGCTTAAGCTTGCAGGTGAGACCTCAGAAATATGATTATATTATACTCTAACAATTACCTACACTGTATTTTGTACAAAATCTACTATCACTATAGCCTTGGTAATATTCTGTATTCTTAAGCAAAAACAGTATTGCTTCAGTCTGCATTTTTTTGAACTATCCAAGCAAGAAAGAGTTGAACTTTGACTCTGGTGAAGAGGCCGGACATGATCGTAACTGCAGGTAAAGCTTATACTGGAGAAGCAAACATCATATTGGATAGGTTTGTCTAGCGGAATAGATATGGTGACATGAAAATTTGATGCCAAAGTTTGGGAGATGTGAAAGAAAACTGCTGGGAAAGCCTATAATATATCGCTAGGTTTTTCTAATGGAATATTTAAGGGCCATCGGCAAGAACCAATGGTAACTTCGCTCACCATTCTAGATATGACATCTTTAGCATTCCAAATACTTAATTCCGATGAACAGAATTTTAGCAATTAGCTTCAGCAACTCCAAACTTTTATGAAGGATTACAAATCTATACATTGAATAATTACAGAGAAATAAGAGAGAGCAGGGTAAAATATTAGATTGGAATCACCATGACTTCTTTCTGGAAGCTGTATTGAAGAAAGCGTTCAAGGAAAAATTATAGATATGAAGTGGTTTAACAATAAATTATCTTTTATAACTTCTCGAGAATACTTCATCAACTTAGTTTGGGATTACAGAGAGACTACTGGCTCAGACCATCACCTACAAATACTAATGAGATTCAGGGAAGATTTATCACCCTCAACACTACCAAAATAAATAAATAAAATTGAAGCTAGAGACAGTCAGTCCCAATGAAGGGTGATCACTTCCTTGTAGCTTTTGCATTCTGCATTTTGGCTTCCTCATTTGCCTCAGCCTATGACCCTAGCCCTCTTCGAGATTTACGTGTAGCGATAAATGATGTCGCACGTCCCGCGGCGTCCGGGAGGGATCCTGGCTCGCATGTGTGGAGTTGATGATGAAGAGTCGCCACCTTGCTGTTAAGGGTCGCTAGGAACACCCGATTTGTACTTGGTCTACTCGGAGGTTCAAGGGTAAGGGACTCGGTTGCGTATAGGGAAGGTATTAGCACCTCTAACACGCCTTACCCGAGGTAAGTCGCATTGTCTATTTAGATATGATTTAAAATGTTTCAACAAGTCAGTATTTATTCATAAAAATATTACAATAAAAAAGAAATCGATCGAGTGCTTAAAAGTCCAATAGATTTTATTGATTATTATTATTCCCGCTGAATATTTTTGGGTGTAAACCTTTAAGATTTATTTATCCGAATATTAGCAGTAAATAATAAATTCCCAAAAAATATTTTTGTACTTTTGACATACATTTTTTATATTCTTTTTTATTAACCTTTAAGAAAACACTTTTATTTTATTTTATTTTATATTCTTTTTTTCCTCAAGAAAATAACATAATACGGAATAAATAAAACAGAACACACACCCACACAATCTTTTTTATTCTTTTTTTCATCACATTTAAAAATGGAATGCAACTCACAATCACATTGTCTTTTTTATTACATTTCATAAACAACAATTAAAATTCAACAACATTTCAAATAAAAACATAAACACAAAGAAAACTTCAAAAAAGCCTCGGGAACAGTTCCAATGCATGAACAGTGATGACAGCAGTGCAGGGAGGAATGGTAGCGCGTCTGCCAACGCGCCACCGTCACTGTGATAGCAGAAGGGGAGGCAGATCTGCTCCTTCTCTTCTTCCTCTCGTCGGCGGTGGCTCTCCGGTGACCTGCAAAAGAACAAACCAGCAGCAATCAAACACACAAACAGAAATCAAAATAACTCTCTTCAGGCTCAGTTCTGCCCTTCTTCCTCTTTCTTTCGCCGGAGACAATCCCAACGGCGACCTGCCACAACATAAAAACACACAAACACAACGGCAGCTGGGTCACTCTTCCTTCAGGTCTAAGATCTGTCCTTCTCGTCGTTTCTTCTTCTTCTTCTTCCTCACCTGCGACGGTGGTTCACAAAGACCTGCAAACCAAACAACATCCACAAACACAAATCACACACAGTCCGTTCTTCAAATCAAACACAAATCGAGTTTGTCCTTCTCTGATTTTCTTCCTCCTCGTCTTCTTTTCTGATGGCTAGGTTGTCATGGAGGCAGGGACGCTGTGGTGACCGATTTGTTGGCCAAGAGGAGAGAATCGAAGAGGGCAGCTGGCTGGTCGATCGTGAACGGGAGCCACGGAGGAAACCGTCGGTGTAGGTTGCGCGGCTAAGGAGATGAGAGGCGTCGGGTTGCCTCTCTGGTCTTCGAGGAAGAGAGGGAAGAAAGAAAGGGGGAAAAGAATGGGGAGATGAGGAAGATGGTGGGTCTGTTGTGGTGGCTGTCGGCAAGGGGCTGGTCGGCCGATTGTGAGGTAGAGGAAAGGCAGTCGAGAGAGTGGAAATGAGGGAATGGATGGCGAGAGGGAGGGGCTGCACTTGCTGCCAAGAGGTGGGCGGCGGCTGCAGCCCAAAAATGATAAAAATTAGGGGTTTTGTGATTTTAGGGTTTTGGGTGTAAGTGAGGGTGGAGGGTGTATTGATTTTTTTGTGTTAGGTTTTTTTGATTGTCTTCTTTTTTTTTTTCCTTTTTATTTGGTCCCCCTCTATGTTGATTAAAACCTCTATTTATAGACTTTTTATATTCAAAATTCCAAACACAATCTTCAACTTGCGTATCCTTTTCAATTTAGTCCTTTGATTTACAATTTGCATGATTTGACTAGTAAACTCTCAATTTGTCCAATTTTCCCTATAACAAGATATTTTTGGATTTTTGAGTTTTTTTTGATATTTTCTATTTTTCTTTTTCTTCCAAAACATAAAAAATAAATTGGTCAAAATTTGGGTAGCAACAGATGCCCCCTCTTTACAATGCTTACGACTAAAGTCTTGCAAAAGACTTTAAATAGTAAGCGTTGTAAAGAAAAATAAAGAAAATAAAATAAATAAATAAAATGATGGGTGACCTACACAAATAAAATAAATTAGATAGAAGAGTCTCGATAGTGACGGATGACTTACCCGGGTCTGATGATGACGGGTGACCTGCCCAAGTAGAAAGAGTCTCGATAGTGATGGATGACTTACCCGGGTCTGATTATGACGGGTGACCTACCCAATTGAAAGAGTCTCGATAGTGATGGATGACTTACCCGGGTCTGATTATGACGGGTGACCTGCCCAAGTAGAAAGAGTCTCGATAGTGACAGATGACTTTCCCGGGTCTGATTATGACGGGTGACTCGCCGGGTTAACGATTAGAAGGGTCTCATTTTTCGGGTGACCTACCCGTGTTAGCGATTAGAAGGGTCTCATTTTTCCGGGTGACCTACCCGTGTTAGCGATTAGAAGGGTCTCATTTTTCCGGGTGACCTACCCGTGTTAGTAGTTAGAAGGGTCTCATTTTTCTGGGTGACCTACCCGGGTTAGAATTTTCGAAGGGTCTCATTTTTACGGGTGACCTACCCGAGTTAGAAGATGGAAGGGTCTCAATTTTACGGGTGACCTACCCGGCTGGAAGATGGTGGGGTCTCTTTTTTACGGGTGACCTACCCGGCTGGCGGATTTGGTCTCATTTTTACGGGTGACCTACCCGGCTGGAAGATGGAAGGGTCTCATTTTTACGGGTGACCTACCCGGATGGAAGATTGGGTCTCATTTTTACGGGTGACCTACCCGGCTGGAAGATGGAGGGGTCTCATTTTTACGGGTGACCTACCCGGATGGAGGATTGAGTCTCATTTTTATGGGTGACCTACCCGGATGGAAGATGGAGGGTCTCATTTTTCTGGGTGACCTACCCGGATGGAGGATTGAGTCTCATTTTTATGGGTGACTTACCCGGATGGAAGATGGAGGGTCTCATTTTTCTGGGTGACCTGCCCGGCTAGCTTGGTCTTATTTTTCTGGGTGACCTCCCCGGCTAGCTTGGTCTCATTTTTCTGGGTGACTGGCCCGGCTAGCATGATGGTGAAAAATGGGGTCTCATTATTATGAGTGACCTGCCCGGATGAAATATGATGAAGACGGGGATGCAATGCATGATGATGCATGTATACTTACCTGAGAAATATGGGTCCCCTTTCTCTGATGCTCCATTGTCGTAGGATGTCTTTGCCTAGTGTCCAGAGCTTTGTTGTCATTCATTCATCAAGTCTCAAGCGCATTGCTTCTTTTGGCCTATCTGCGATGATCTCTGCTCTCAGTGCTTATCAATTTTAACATTGCCCCCAGGTGTGGTATTGTTTGATTCACCGTGAAAGAGTGTAACCAACCATCCATCTTCTTGGATTCTCTCAATAATGACTCTCGGCTTGCGTGTGTTTGCTAACAATCATTGCAAAGCTTTCTAGTGCCGACCTCATCTTCGGTTGTCGATCAGTTAATCAATTTTCTTCATCAATTGAATCATGTTTCTCTTGTAGTATGTCATCATCAACCTTCATGGAATTTTCAAGTCATCCATAAATACATCCAAAACTCATCGGTGCATGCTCCATGCTATCATCAATAAATTTCTCTTAGCTTGTAAGAGGAGATGTAATGCTACTATCACCCACATTCATGCGATCAATCTCGCCTTGAGCTGATGCAACTGTTCCGGTCATGCAATCTGAAACTCCTCGTCATAGACTCAATTTCTTCTAAGCAAGTCCTTCTTGTCGTTGCGAACAATTATGATATTGTCATTAACGAAGTTTTTTCTGTCTCCCATATTCATGCAGTGAACTGAACCTTGAGTCGACTAGCTTTGCAAAAATTATCTCATGATCAACCTTTATGGCATGTATACTCTTCAACATTTATCAAAATGCAACCATGCAACAATATCTTTGAAGACAAACAAATCTGCGAGTAAGACAATATTTTTGAAATTTGAAGTTGCCCTTCAAATGCAATCTTATTCTCAATCACTGCTGAAGCTTACCACACCATCACTCTCTATTAAGCCATGTTGCCTTGAGTTGAATCCGTTGGTGCTCATTGATGAATTTCACTAAACCAATCCTTTGCTTATTCTTCTCTGCCCCCAAGCTGATATGAAATTATTTGCATTCCTATCAAGATCCACATTCTGGCCTCTAACTCGCGAGCATTCCTATCATAACCAGAATTGTCAATGTGTAGGATTCTTCAAATCCGGTCAATATTTCCTCCCAATCTTTCTTGTTCTAGAATTAAGTCGCTGATTTCAAAGATCATGTGCTTCCAAAGTCTAATCATTGTAATAAAATCAAAGAGATGTCATTTGTTGAAAATCAAATTCATGTGGTCAAATACCCAACACACGATATTCAATAAATGCAGATTTGAAATATTTTGTATTTCGCAAACAACAATTAACTCATTGTGAGATTGAAATTGTCTTTTTATGGTTTTTTTTTTGGGTTTCAATTCTAATCTCAGATTTTGGGGCATGTCCTTTGATGGTACATGATGAAGTGATGATTTGTGGTTTTCAAACAATTAGAGCTGAGTAAAAACTTGAAGTTCAGTTGAAAATTTTGTCTCATCTTTCAGTACTTACCTTATTAATATGCATAACAACTTGCAACTTTTTCATGAAATTATAACCCTTATGGAAAAACTCTAACAAATTTTGAGAGCGCCACTTATCAGTTAAAATTGCTCGCTTGATCAAGAAGGACTTTTACAAGCATGTAATGAGGCTATGGTTCATGGCTATAAAAGAAAGGGATATTCATAAGCTCAAAAAGTGTTTAAGGGTTTCAAAGACCTAGGATCACCATCATCTAGTCATTAACTCCTTTGCTCTTGTTGTCTTAGTAGAAGAGACCACATCAAAATGTGTTAATTATCTTAACGTGATTTTTATCAATCAACCAATGCTCTAAGAATCTCTACAACCATGTCATTCCTTTCATTGACAATTTCAAACTTAAAAGGGGAATACTAAAACTTGAATCATCATTTGTCATCAAATGTTATTTCATCTCTTGTTGCACTCAACATAGTATAACAAAAACAATTCTGCACAATCTTCCTTTGATGGACAACTTATCTTGAAGACTCAAAAATCTTATTAACATTTCTTCCCACATGAGGTTTGACCACAAATACTAACGGACATGACATAGTTCAATATTCTCTTTTTTCATTTTTTCCCTTTTTTTTCTCTTTTTTTTTGAACTTGTCCTTCCCATTGACTCTTGGTTTTTGTCATGTCCTATCTCAATTTGATTGTTCCCAATGTTGGTGTTTCATCGTTAAACATCCTCCCTTCTATTGATTCTTAATGTTGTCACTGTATCCTCAAACTACAAATCTCTTATTGCCCCCTACTGTATTTGCCCCCAGTGTGAGGGTGTGATCCATGTCGGGTGTTTCAAAAAATTATAATATCAGGCTCAAATTGGGATTAACAAGGGATACATATTTCAAGAATAGTGAAGGAAATAAACAAAGATGGCCTTTTATCATTTCAAGCAAAGTTGGTTTTAACTGATAAATTTTGACCTCGTCCAATGTGATGATTTGGACATGCAAGAGTCATGATTCACGGGTCCATAAGTACCAAATCCATTACATGTCAATATGCATACTAATAAAGCTTAATACTATGATGTGGTTCAAAAACTCGGTGTATGGGCTCAAAAATTGTTCGGTCACCTGATATTGGTCATCATGTCTTTTAACAAAAGTTGGGTCAATTTTGCAATCAAAATACTTTCAAAAATGAGAACTTCAAATTTTGCATGTTGGAGTTTGATCAAAATATTTTGTCAAAAATAAGAATGTCAAACATCTCTTGATTTCCAAACAACAAAAAGACAAGGAAAACACATGCTTCCATGAAAATGATGATTTAACCCCAAAACAAAGTGATAGCCGATGAAATTTCATGAGAAAGTTATTGACGATGCGACACTTTCTCAGACTCTCCAAACAATCATTTCTGCATTGCCACTGCTCAATTGATCTTGCTCATGCTCGCGATAATTTATTGCTGACACTGTCGACGATAACATCCTCCACAAAGCTTAACTTGCCTCTTGTTGATTAATCTCTACACTTGATTACTGAAATTCTTGTGACTGTTCATATCTCTCATCTGGATTATGTCGCAAGAAGAAGACAATATTTTTTTCACTCCACCGCACTCCTCATTGGACATAAAAAAAATAGATCGAGCTAGGAAGCACTCTTGTCAGAACACCAAAGTGCGCAAATCATTAAAAAATTCATCATACACTGAAAAGACTCTTTTGGCAGAAATTTTCGCTGCTTCGAGCCATGTAATCTTGCAGTGCACATACTTTGACTTCTCAGACACCGGATCAAATTCAACAGTGTCATATTATATCTTCTCTCTCAAGATATTCATCTTCGCTTTAACAGACAAAATTGTGCTCAAAATGACATGGTCTTCTGTGCATGGCGGCATAAAACTTTCTGATTTGACAGTGCCGCAATAACCCCATCTAATCCGGAGAGAAATCAATTTGATACTTTAAACAGGCAGACAACTTCTTTCACTAATGCTTGCTTTCTGAAAATGGACTACTCGCACTCCTTCAAAAGAAAACATGAATTTCCACAATCCCCATTGATGATTGCACTAACACTCTTCGACTGATGCTTGCTTCCGAAAATGGACTACTCGCACTTCCACAAAAGAAAACCTGAATTTCCACAATCGCCATTGATGATTGCACTAACGTTCTCCAAATAATATCTGGGCATATGTCCCACTTGATTTCACTAGAGAGCAGAGAACTTTGTTGTGGGCTTGCACAAGAAACATGAATGATGACTTTGTATCGGAACCGGTTCTTCTCAGCAATATCAAATGTCCAATGACTCTAGACTCTTCGGAGGATGACAAATTGAGGGACCCCTATTTCAAAACTATGGAGATGCATGTTGAAATGCATATGCATGTTTTTTTTTTTTTTGACAAACTTGCCCTTTAAAGAGCGACGCGTGCTTGTAATGACTACATGCTAAACAAAAAATGTGATGATGCATGTTGAAATGTATATGCATGTTTCTTGTTTTTTTTTTTACGGGCTCGACCTCGAGGAAGGACGCGCGATCGTAGTAATTACATGATAAACAAAAACAATGGGAATGCGTGCAGAAATGTACATGCATGCTGACTTGTTTGTTTTTTTTTTACTCCTTCGAGAAATGACCCGTGATCCTAAAAATTACATGTTAAACAAAAACAATGATAATGCGTGCTGAAATGTATATGCATGCTGACTCTATTTTTTTTTTTTACTCCTTCAAGGAATGACATGTGATCATAAAAATTACATGATAAAAAAAACTTGTGAGAATGCATCTTGAAAAGCATATGATTTTTTTTTTGCTCACCCGTTTAGGAGTGAAACTTGATTGTAACAATTACATGATACACAAAAACTATGGGAATGAATGTTAAAATGCATATACAAAATTTTTTACAAACTCGTCTATGATATACAAAAACTATGGGAATGCATATAAAAATGCATATGCAATTTTTTTTTTTTGACGAAATCGTCTTTCAAGGAGTGACACATGCTTGTGACAACTGTACGATACACAAAAACCTTAGGAATGCATATGCAATTTTTTGTTTTTGTATTTTTTTTTTTGACAAACTCGTTCTTTGAGAAGTGACACATGCGTTTAACAATTGTATGATACACAAAACTATGGGAATGCATATAAAAATGCATATGCAATTTTTTTTTTTGACGAACTCGCCCTTCGGGGAGTGACACATGCTTGTGACAACTGTACGATACACAAAAACCTTAGGAATGCATGTAAAAATGCATATGCACTTTTTTTTTTTTTGACAAACTCGTCCTTTGAGAAGTGACACATGCTTTTAACAACTGTATGATACACAAAAGCTGTATTTCTGCTTAAACCCAACAATGCAAATTTTCTAAGCGATGATTACTGTGTCACTTATTGAATTTAAATTGCCTCGGGAAGAGTTTGCCTTAATGCAAAACAGAATGAAGGTAACACACACCCTAATTATTGGTTCTAATCTTTACACAACAAAGGATGAGTTTGCTACATTGGACTCTAAACAAGGTCTCTTGCTGCCCAGTGATCACCTTCGTAAAGGCAATATAGGGTCTTAGCAGATAATGGGATGGTACGTATACCAATCACTACCGTCTAAGCTCTCAGCGAAGAGTTGGGGTTTACACAACAAATGATGAGTTTGCTACTTTTAGCTCTAAACAGGGTCTCTTGTTGTCCCAGTGATCACCTTCGTAAAGGCAATATGGGGTCTTAGCAGATAATGGGATGGTACGTATACCAACCACTACCATCTAAGCTCTCAGCGAAGAGTTGGGGTTTACACGACAAATGATGAGTTTGGTACTTTTAGCTCTAAACAGGGTCTCTTGTTGTCCCAGTGATCACCTTTGTAAAGGCAATATGGGGTCTTAGCAGATAATGGGATGGTACGTATACCAACCACTATCATTTAAGCTCTCGGCAAGAGTTTGCTACTTTTGGCTCTAAGCAGGGTCTCTTCTTTGTCCCAGTGATCACCTTCAGTAAAGGCAATATGGGGTCTTAGCAGATAATGGGATGGTACGTATACCAACCACTACCATCTAAGCTCTCAGTAAGAGTTGGGGTTTACACAAACTTCAACCTTGACTCAAGTCATAGGTAAGCTGCTAGTCCCCCACGTAACTTAAAGTTGCAAACTACAATGATATAATTGAAATAAATTAACAACGCATGAACATATATACATATGCACAAATTAAAATGCAAAAGACTTGCTAAAAATAAACACCTAAAATTCAAACAGATTGAAACAAATAAATCACATCAAAATATTCAAAGCTTAGTCCAATATTTTTCAGAAAAAATACCTTCCCCAGCGGAGTCGCCATTCTGTCGCACGTCCCCGCGCGGCGTCCCGGGAGGGATCCTGGCTCTCGCATGTGTGGAGTTGATGATGAGGAGTCGCCACCTTGCTGTTAAGGGTCGCTAGGAACACCCGATTTGTACTGGTTTGCTCAGAGATTCAAGGGTAAAGGACTTGTTGCGTATAGGGAAGGTATTAGCACCCATAATACGCCTTACCTGAGGTAAGCTGCATTGTCTATTTAGATGTGATTTAAAATGTTTCAACAAGTCAGTATTTATTCATAAAAAATATTACAATAAAAAAGAAATCGATCAGTGCTTAAAAGTCCAATAGATTTTATTGATTATTATTATTCCCGCTGAATATTTTTGGGTGTAAACCTTTAAGATTTATTTATCCAAATATTAACCGTGAATAATAAATTACCAAAAAAGATTTTTGTACTTTTGACATACATTTTTTATATTCTTTTTTTATTAACCTTTAAGAAAACACATTTTTTATTTTATTTTATATTCTTTTTTTTCCTCAAGAAAATAACATAATACGGAATAAATAAAACAGAACACACACCCACACAATCTTTTTTATTCTTTTTTTCATCACATTTAAAAATGGAATGCAACTCACACAAATTGTCTTTTTTATTACATTTCATAAACAACAATTAAAATACAACAACAGTTCAAATAAAAACATAAACACAAAGAAAACTTCAAAAAAAGCCTCGGGAACAGTTCCAATGCATGAACAGTGATGGCAGCAGTGCAGGGAGGAATGGTAGCGCGTCTGCCAACGCGCCACCGTCACTGTGATAGCAGAGGGGGAGGCAGATCTGCTCCTTCTCTTCTTCCTCTCGTCGGCGGTGGCTCTCCGATGACCTGCAAAAGAACAAACAAGCAACAATCAAACACACGAACATAAATCAAAATAAATCTCTTCAGGCTCAGTTCTGCCCTTCTTCCTCTTTCTTTCGCCGGAGACAATCCCAACGGCGACCTGCCATAGCATAAAAACACACAAACACAACGGCAGCTGGGTCACTCTTCCTTTAGATCGAAGATCTGTCCTTCTCGGCCGTTTCTTCTTCTTCTTCCTCATCTGCGACGGTGGTTCACAAAGACCTGCAAACCAAACAACATCCACAAACACAAATCAAACACAGTCTGTTCTTCAAATCAAACACAAATCGAGTTTGTCCTTCTCTGATTTTCTTCCTCCTCGTCTTCTTCTTCTGATGGCTGGGTTGTCATGGAGGCAGGGACGCTGTGGTGACCGATTTGTTGGCCAAGAGGAGAGAATCGAAGAGGGCAGCTGGCTGGTCGATCGTGAACGAGAGCCACGGAGGAAACCGTCGGTGTAGGCTGCGCGGCTAAGGAGATGAGAGGTGTCGCACCCCAAAAAATGGTTGGCGAGTGGCGCCGTGGCAACTGGTCCCCATGAGAGGGGGGAGATTATTATGTGTCGGGGGAATTATTTATTTTTTTGACAAAAGGAGTCGCCACCTAGTATTACGGTTACTAGGAAACCTAGTACTGGTCTTTCAGAGATTCTAGGGTAAGGGACTGGTTGCGTAAAGGGAAGGTTTTAGCACCCCTAGTACGCCCTACCTAAGGTAAGCTGCTTGATGTTTTTGTTTGTCTTATAATTGCTAAAATATATATAAAAAAAAATATTTACATGTTTACGCTGAATATTTTGGATAGAATTTATTCAAACTCCGAAAAAAAAAAAAATATAAATCACCGAAAAGTTTTTTTATATTTTTTTGAATATTGGCCAATACCCTTTGGATTTTAGAAACATGTTGTAAAATCTCAAAATGCAAGAAATGATTTTTTCTTTTAGCAAAATCCATGCTAAAACTCATTTTTTTCCCAAAAAACCAAGATAATATATATTTTTCTTTAAGAAAACAATTTTAAAATATGCTAGTGTATTGGCCTTATGCAAGAAAAATAACAAATTTTTTTTAGATTTTTTTGTATAAAAAAAACAAAAATATTTTTTATATTTTTTTATATTTTTTTATTATTTTATTATTTTATTATATTATTATTATATATATATTATATATATTGGGTGAGTTGGATCGCCAATTCACCCTTCTAACTGGTGCCGACCAGTCGGTTCAGTGGTTGGCCGCACCAATCGTATTGGCCTGGACAAGTTATTGTGTCCGGCCGTGGCCTGAACAAGTCTCAGTCCGGCCGTGGCCTGATCAAATCTCGGTCTGAGTCGTGGCCTGATATCAATCTCTCGTGGGCGGTGCAGACTGAGCCGACCCGGTTACTTCAACAGTAACCGGGTTATAAATTGCAGAAAAACGAAAAAGATGGATGCACAGTAACACGGATTTTTCAAGTATGAAGAAAAGAGAAATGGTTAATACCTGGATGTAGAGGATGTTGTGGGGATTCTTCTGGTCGTGGTGGTTTTTGAAATGGCCGCCTGTGCTCGCCGGAAATGGAGCTGGAAGTCGCCGGCTCTGCTTGCTGCGATGGTGGACGCTGCCTCTGTTCTTCACCGGAGACGATGGATGAGATGCTGGGGGTTATGGGAGGATAATGTTGGTGGAAGGTGGTGGTTTTTGGGTGCCCTGAGGTGGTGGTTAAGTTGACCCGACGTGTAGTGAGAGAGGAAGAAACTTCGGTTTTTTAGAGAGAGAGAGGGGGAAAACGAATAGCAGAGGAATAACAAGAGAGGAAGAAGAAAACAAACAGCCAATGAACTTTTAAGTTTTACGTGAAATCCTCTCCTGTTTCAGTTTTTTTTCACGTCATTTTATTTTCTTTCCTTTGTTTCTTCGTCCCCTGTTCTTCTCGTGTTTTTTTAGAAGAGGGAGAGGCAGCGCCGAGAGAGAGAAGGGGAAAGGGAATCAGAGGCTGAGAGATGACGGGACACTGAAGTTTTCAGGCGAGACCAAGGGTGGTCGACGGTGATGTTTTCCTTGCACCGAGAGGGAGAGGGACAAGCCGGTTGCCTTGGTTTTGATCCGAGAGCGAGACAAGGGAAGCTCTGCTCGGGCCGAAGACGAGGGAAATTTTCAACAATATGGAGACCCCCAGGATTCTCTCCCCTGTGAAATCCCCTGCTTTTTTCTTTAAGTATTGACAGGTTACCAAAAAACGGGGTGCTCAATGTATTTTTGAGACATGGGTTTCGGGTGGCTCAATCAAAATGGGTGAGTTCTCAATGTCCATGCTATGTCTGAAAAATAGGGGTTTTTTTGAGTGGCTCAAGTTTTGTTGATTTTGTGCAAAGTACAGTTTGGTCCTTCAATTTGTTACTCCTCCAATTGCACCCTTAATTGAACTTAAATTTATGATCTTGTGCAATTATGTCCTTGTGAAAAATTCAAAGTTAACTTTATTGTTTGCGCACCTTTGGTCTTGGATTTTTATTTGTGCAATATTGTCGAGTTGCCTCTCCGGTCTTCGAGGAGAGTGGGAAGAAAGAATGGGGGAAAAGAATGGGGAGATGAGGAAGATGGTGGGTCTGTTGTGGTGGCTGTCGGCAAGGGGCTGGTCGGCCGATTGTGAGGTAGAGGAAAGGCAGTCGAGAGAGTGGAAATGAGGGAATGGATGGCGAGAGGGAGGGGCTGCACTTGCTGCCAAGAGGTGGAGCGAGCATGCAACCCCAAAATGATAAAAATTAGGGTTTTTGATTTTAGGGTTTTGGGTGTAAGTGAGGGTGGAGGGTGTATTGTTTTTTTTTGTGTTAGGTTTTTTGATTGTCTTCTCTTTTTTTCCTTTTTTTTTGTCCCCTTCTATGTTGATTAAAACCTCTATTTATAGACTTTTTATATTCAAAATTCCAAACATAGTCTTCAACTTGCGTATCCTTTTCAATTTAGTCCTTTGATTTGCAATTTGCATGATTTGACTAGTAAACTCTCAATTTGTCCAATTTTCCTATAACAAGATATTTTTGGATTTTTGTTTTTCTATTTTTCTATTTTTCTTTTTCTTCGAAACATAAAAAATAAGTTGGTCAAAATTTGGGTAGCAACAAATGACACCAAGTTTGTATGTCATACGCGACCGACAGTATTCCGCCTTACGCTCTCTTAAGGTGGCGTGTGCGGGGTTATCGGGTACCCGGAGATGGGCTAATGACATCTCTTTCGATTTGCCGCCGTTTGCTCTTCCTCCCGGTGCGAAGCGTTTCAACCAAGGGTGGTCGTGGACTCGGCGATGATCGGTTAAAGTCGTTAGACCCGTTTTTCTCTCTCCTCCAAGTAAAAGTGCAAAAGAGGCCCCCGGTTTTTGTGTGTTTTCACTTCGGTCCCTGCACTTTTAATTTTGTGTACGGTCTTGATTTATGTTATATAAGTTTTGAATTAGTTTGATTAGGTCCTTCTATTGAAATTAAATCGGTGTTAATGTTTCACTTCTATCCTCTTTTTAATTTCTGGATTGGGTTTAAATAGATTAATATATTCGATACAGAAGTTTCAATTTTTTCAATTTTGTCCTTTGATTGACATTGATAATATATTTGATTTTCATTTCGATCCTTATACTTTTAATTTTTATTTTAATCCCTTTATCTCTTTATATTTGTGGAATAATCACTACTTTTGTCCATGTATATATTAGTGTTCGCTTAGCTTTGATTTTTAATTTTTGTTATTTTCTTATTTGTTGAGGTAATATTTTTTTTTAAAAAATAGCTCTTATATTTTTTATCTATGATAATTTGAAAATTGATATTTCTGTTTTTTTTCTCCCTTTGTTCTTTCTTTTAGTTTTATTCGTTTTTTTATTTTTATTTTCAAGTCAAATCACTTTTTCTTACCTGATAATTTCTTTTTTGTTTAATATTTTGTTACATGATATTTTTTTTACCTGATATTTTCATCATGACATAAATGGCACTCCCTTTAGCTTTCTTTTTTTAAATCTAATATTAATTTTATAACATATATATATCGTTGGAAAATGTATTTGAATTAAGCCTACTTGTAAGTGTTAATAGTCTTGAGCCTACCTGCTAATCTTGGCAAATATAACCAATTGTTATTGTTAGTGATGGTATCCGCCAATTGATCCAAGTCCTCCTCGTTTTTTAATTCTATTTGGATTTATTTTCAAAAGGCATATTATCTGTCATTGGACCAGCAATAGTGTTAGGTTTCACAGGATTGGAATGTCACTATCACCCACCAATCTTAGCAAATCTTGGTCTTAGGTGAATTCCTCGACTATTCTAAATTTTCCACTTTCTTGAAAATAAATAAAATTTCCCACATTTTATACCCCTTCACCTCATGTCATAAAGACTTCTAAAAATAGGATTAGGTTACAAGTCCATATAATTCTAAAAGGAGGGAATATAAAGGACGATAAATGCATATAGTGGTTCAAGAAAGATTCATCGCTGAAATAAAATAAGATAACCATGGGAATTAAGAGTTTTTAATGCAGGACTAGTTCACTGACTCCAGTCTATAAATAGGGTCCTTCAAAATGCAAGAATTCTCATCCCTCACCTCAAGCAACGAAACGACAACTAAAGTAGTTTGAAATTTTAGAGCTCGAGTACAATGAAATTTGCTCATTTCATTGTAGCTTTGGTTGTCTTGGCTTTGGCTTCTTCAATTGCCACTGCCGGTGACCCCAGTCCTCTTCAGGACTTCTGTGTAGCCATCAATGATCCAAAGGCTGCTGGTAACGCTGCCTTCTTCTCCAAGTTTCTACCTTAGTTATGTATATTTATTTTTTGGATCCGATGAAACCCCACTCCAAGACTTGCTATGAAAATCACAATCCCTTTGCCATACTAATATATATATCATTCAAATTTCAGGAAATGCAGTCGCTTATTGCTTGCTATTAGCTGCATAAAAATCGTTCCTTAGTTTGTCATGCTTACTTGGATTAACCAACATTTCTTTTACGCAGTGTTTGTCAATGGGAAATTCTGTATGGACCCGAAGTTAGCAACAGCGAAAGATTTCTCCTTTTCAGGACTCAACACTCCCAGATACACCGGAAACAAAGTCGGATCGAATGTTACTCTTTTAAACGTAGACCAAATACCAGGCCTTAACACGCTCGGCATATCTTTGGCTCGCATCGACTACGCTCCACATGGTGGCTTAAACCCACCCCACACTCACCCTCGAGGTACAGAGATTCTAGTAGTCATGGAAGGCACACTCTACGTTGGATTTGTGACATCGAACCCGGATAATCGTTTCATCAACAAAGTCCTGTACCCTGGAGATGTTTTTGTGTTTCCAGTCGGTCTCATTCACTTCCAACTCAATATTGCAAAAACCCCTGCAGTTGCCTTTGCTGGTTTAAGCAGCCAAAATCCCGGTACTATCACAATAGCAAATGCAGTTTTCGGATCAGATCCTCCCATCAGTGCTGATGTTCTTGCCAAGGCCTTCCAGTTGGACAGCAAAATAGTGAGCTATCTTCAGAAAGAGTTTGGAGGAAACAATAAGTAAGGAAACTTACGTTTGTAACATGCATGGACAAGAAGCGTGATTTTATAATGTTCGGCACCTATCTTTGGTTATGTCATTATCATGAAGTATAGGAAAATGGTTTTATAAAACCCTTTTTCTTAATGTGTTATTGTCTATCTTGGATAGCATTTATAATACATAAGTTTGTTAACTACCCGGCCCTCTCTATATTTTAAGTCCACGCATAAAGATATTTATATATTGGGTCTGAAAAAGGTCCAAATTTCAACTGGGCTATTGCTTCTATTTGACTTAGAATTTTTAGATCATCAGAAAACTTCCTTGCATCCTTCTGTTATTTCCTAATTTAGCAGACTTCTGTGTTTCTCAATGTTCATCCCCTGCAATTAAATTGTGGCGCAACGAGTTGTGGACAGAACTAGAGTTTCCTTGCGGCATAGTTAAGTCACCGAAGAAAACTTCATTCGAGGAGATGACAGTAGTTGAGGATGGTAATTTAAATGGCCAACTGAAAAAAAAATCATAAAAAGCTAAAAGAGATGACAAAAAAGAAATAAACTTTGTAAGAAAAATTGCAGAAAACGCTTTGCTGCCGATGGGCATTGCTAAGAAAGGGACATACATGTTGAAATTTGTAAATTTCATGAAAAACAAGTAATGTTCAAATCAGTACTCAAAACAAGAACAAAAACCTGAGAACCGCTATTGTAGCGATTCAAGTCTGCAAATGGAAAATTTCTCAGAAAATGAAGAACACAAAACTCTGTATTTTGTATTGAAAAGAACGTGAACATGGGCATAATTTTTCGTATAGTTACTGTCATCCCATTATCTTTATTTATAGGTAACAAGAAACATTACAAAGATTAAAATTGAATTCAGTTACAATTTCCAGTTTATCCACTAATTTGACTTAAAACTAATTAACTTGTTGACTTATTTACTATACAATTTAATCATCCTGAATACAATGTAAAATTAATCAAAACAACAATGCTTAGAACATATAATCTTCAATTCTTCAGCTTCTTCTCTCCTCGTCGACTTGCGGACACTGGAATCACAATTCCAGTTTCAACACTCCTCCTTGATTCCTGGGTTGCGCATCCCCACCATTTTCCTTAATTCTTCAAACCTTTCCTTTGCTATAGATTTTGTAAATAAATCAGCTAGTTGTCCTCTGGAACTACAATACTTCATTTCCAATTCACTTTTTTGCTGAAATTGCCGAATAACATGAAACTTGATTTTCATGTGTTTTGTTCTATCATGAAAAACAGAGTTTTTGGAAATGGCAATTGCAGACATATTATCACAAAATAACTCAGTAGGTTCCAATTTATCAAAGTTCACGTCCTTTAAAATTTTTCTCAACCATACCAAGTGATTTGCAACCATAAATGCATAGATGTATTTTGCTTCAGCAGTAGAGTGTGCTACTATTGATTGCTTCTTAGAATTCCAATAAAAAATGCATTCTCCCATTGAAAAAAAATACCCTGAAGTGTTCATCATTTCTTCATCACTCCCTGCCCAGTCACTATCACAAAATCCTTTTAACTTGATAGTGTTTACTCTGCTAAAACACATGCCAAAATCCAGTGTCCCTCTTAAGTATCTCAGCACTCTTTTAGCTGCAATAAAGTGTATTTGACTGGGATTTTGCATGAATCTTGAGAGATAATTGATAGTAAATACAATGTCAGGTCGAGTGGAAGATAAATATAACAAACTTCCAATCAAACTTCTATAAATTCTTCCATCTACACAGGGAGCACCATCTGTTTTTGTTAGTTTCATTCCCAGCACCATAGGTGTGATAACAGGTTTGCAATTTTCCATTGCAAACTTGTTCAACATTTTTGTTGTGAATTGTTTTTGGCATACAAAACACCCTTCCTTTGATTGTGATATTTCCATTCCAAGAAAATATGATAACAATCCAAGTTCATTCATCACAAACTTGTTCTTCATGTTCATCTTAAATTCATCCACAAGCTACTCCTTATCTCCCGTAATCAACAAATCATCCACATAAACTGATATTATCAAAATGTGATCATCATCTTTTTTCACATATAGAGTGGCTTCAATCAAACTTTTTTCAAATCCCAAACTCATCAAATATTCATCTAATTTGCTATATCAAGCTCTAGGAGCTTGTTTTAATCCATACAATGCCTTCTTCAGCAAATACACCTTGTTCAAGTAGGATTCATTTTCAAATCCCTTAGGTTGTTCTATATATATTTCTTCACTTAGTGTCCCATTCAAAAATGCAGAATTGACATCCATTTGCCAAACCAACCAACCTCTTTGTGCAGCCAACATGAGCAGCAACTTTATTGTGTCCATTCTTGAAACAAGGGCAAAGGTATCATGGTAATCAATACCTTGTTCTTGTGAGTAACCTTTAACCACAAGTCTTGCCTTGTTTTTGTTGATACTACCATCAGCATTTAGTTTAGTTTTAAAAATCCATTTAACCCCAATGACTTTTCTATGCTTTGGTCTGTCAACCAGCTGCCAAGTATCATTTTTCTCAATCATCATTAGCTCCTCCTTCATTGTTGCCACCCATATTTGAGAATTCATAGCTTCTCCAACATCAGCTGGTTCAATTTCAGGCAAGTTACATCTGTTATAGATGTCAGTTAGCATCCTAGTTCCCCTCATAGGTAAGTCCTCTTCATCAATTTCTATTGGTTTTTCAATTTCGGCTCAAAAATCATTACTTGTTTCTTCAGCTATTTCAGTTTCCCAATTCCATATTTGACTCTCATCCACCTTTACATTCCTTCCAATTACTGCGGTTTGTCTTTAAATCATACATTTTATAGCCATTTGATCTTGAACTGTAACGTATCAAGATTCCCACCTCAGCCTTCTCATCTAGTTTTCTTCACTTAATTTCAGGCTGCAATACATAGCATGGACTAGCAAAGATTCTTAAATGATCTAAGTTTGGTTTGTAGCCATACAAGAAATTAAAAGGAGTTGTATCTCCTAATGATCTCAAAATCATTCTATTCAAAAGGTAAGAGGCTTTGCTCATAGCGTCTGCCCAAAATTTTAATGGCGATTTCTTCTCATAGAGAAGGCATCTTGCCATCTCCAGTAAGGTTTTATTCCTTCTCTCACTCACACCATTCTGTTGTTGAGTGTAAGGGACTTTCAATTGGTACTTTATACCTTCTTTAGCCAAGTATTCTTCAAATTTATGAGAGGTAAATTCCCCTCCATTATTAGATCTTAAAACCTTTCAAGGTGCAGCTTGATTCCTTCTAAATTGTAGCCTTGAATCTTAGGAATATATCAAATACTTCTCCCTTGATCTTGAGAAAATAAACCAAACAAAACCCGCTAAAGTCATCTATAAACAACAAAAAATACCTTGCAGCATTCAAGGATTCATTGTACATTGGACCACACACATCTGTGTGCACAAGTTGCAGCTTAGTAGTTGTTCTAAGTGCACTTTTATTGAACATGATCCTTGTTTGCTTTCCCAATTGGCATGCTTCACAAACATCCTTTTGTTCATGAATTTCAGGTAATCCTTCTACGACATGCAAGTCTGCCATTTTCTTCAAAGTTGCATAATTAAAATGCCCAAATCTTTTATGCCATAGAACTAAATTTTCACTAGCATTGATGCTCATGCTTATGTGTAATACTTGTTTTTCAATACTAAAACACCTATTTATCATCTTAGCAGTGAATAAAGGAATCCCTTAATCATCTTTAATTGTGCAAATGTCATTTATAAAGAACAATGAATAGCCATTTTCAAGTAATTGACCAACACTAACAAGGTTTTAATCAATTTTTGGTACATACAACACATTTTCAAAATTTTGTGTACCAGCTAAAGTTTCAATTTCAACTTCCCCTCTACCTTCCACACCCACATATTGTCCATTAGCTACCTTTACTTTAAATTTGTAATTTAAATCAAGGTTTTCAAAAATGCTAATTTCTACAAACATATGATTAGTACACCCACTATCAACGAGCCAATTTTCATTACTAACCTCTGTTTTTTTGCAGCTGTGATCTATCATGGATGTGAATAATTGTTCATCTTTAGGCTCTAAGACCTCTACAACATGAGCTTGCTTTCCAGGTGTTGTGTTGTTGTAAGGCCCGGCTCACTCCCCTTGCAGAATATTATCCGCCATAGCTCAGCCCAAACCTGACGTCCACGCCTCACGGTTTTGTTCTTGGCAGCCCGCAGACCCCAAAACATGTCCTACAAGGTTAGGTACCACTTGCTTTAATATGCCCTGGCTCTGGACACTCTTCTTTCGATGTGGGATGTTACAATTCCCTCACCTTAAGAATGAGTCGTCCTCAGCTTTGATACCATATGTAAGGCCCAGCCCACTCCCCCTTACAGAATATTGTCCGCTATGGCTCAGCCCAAACCCGGCGTCCACGCCTCACGGTTTTGTTCTTGGCAGCCCGCAGACCCCAAAACACGTCCTACAAAGTTAGGTACCACTTGCTTTAATATGCCCCGGCTCTGGACACTCTTCTTTCGATGTGGGATGTTACAGATTGTTCTTGCTAAATTTCTAATATGTCCAAATTGCTTGCATTTTCGACATTGAGCATTCTTGAGCCAACACCATGACTCAAGATGATTTGTTTTTTTATAGTACTTGCAGGTGGGAAATTGCTCTCTCTTTTCCTTCATTTTTTAATTGAAATTGTTGGCATAGTTCTGATTATTCTGCCAATTTTTGTTCCGCCAATTTTTTCCAGTATATGTTCATGCTTCTAGGTTTTTGAAGAACACCTGGGAATTGTTTGGGAACTTTGATCTTCCTTTAAACCCTGCAGCAAAGGCTTATTCATTTGAATTTTCTTGCCTGAATGTCTACCTCTATTACATAGCTTGCAAAGCATTAATCAACTCTTGAAGACTCAATTCAATGAAGTCTTTTGAATCTTCTAAAGAACATATCTTGTTCTCGAATCTTTAGGTAAGCTGACAAGGACCTTCTCAACCACCCTTGATTCTTGAACATGTTCTCTCAGTAATGTCATTTGATTCACTATCTTGGATACATTTGAAGAGAATTCATTGATTGTATCTGAGTCTTTCATCTTTAACCCTTCGAATTGTCTCTTCAAGTTCAAAACTGCATTATCTTTGATTTTTCATCACCTTGAAATTCAACTTTCAATTTATCCCACGCTTCCTTTGCAGTTTCACAAGCCATAATTCTTGTGAAAAAATCCTCACTTACTACATTATGAATGCATGTAAGTGCCTTGTATCCCTTTGCCTTTTCTTCATTAAAAAACTTAATCTGTGCAATTGTTGGATTAGCAGTCAAGGGATTGGGCTGCTTGTTGTTTTCCATAATCTCCCACAAATCAAATGTTCTGAGATAGGTTGTCATTTTCACCACCCAAACACCATAGTTTGATCCTGTGAAAATTGGAGATTTTGATGAAAATGATGATATATCCATTTTTGACACTTTGATTTTTCCTTTGCAGTCTTTTTCTTTATCAAGACTCACAGAACAGAGAACAAGGATAATAATTGATGGTTTCTGTCAATTGTTGATCACTTGAAGAACAAATCAAGATTAATTCCTTGATCTGGGATTTTCGAATTCTTTACACCCTTCCTCTTCAAGGCCAAATAACCTTGAATAATTCTCACTTTTTTTATTCACTCGTGTTTCTCTAAAATTTCCTTTCAAAGATTTAATTTTGTTGTGATGCCATGTTGAAATTTGTAAATTTCGTTAAAAACAAGTATTGTTCAAATCAGTACTGAAAACAAGAACAAAAACTTGAGAACCGCTACTGTAGCGATTCAAGTCTGCAAATGGAAACTTTCCCAGAAAATAAAGAACACAAAACTCTGTATTTTGTATTGAAAAGAACGTGAACATGGGCAGAATTTTTCATATGGTTACTTTCATCCCATTATCTTTATTTATATGTAACAAGAAACATTACAAAGATTAAAATTGAATTCAGTTACAATTTCCAGTTTATCCACTAATTTGACTTAAAACTGAAACTAATTACCTTATTGACTATAGGATGTATGTAAAATTAATCAAAACAACAATGCTTAGAACATATAATCTCCAGCTTCTTCTCTCCCTGTTAGCTTGCAGACCTGGAATCACATTTCCAGTTTCAACAATACATATTGCTCCCTCTTTGCTAGTTAGGGTGTGTTGACTTGGTAATCAAAGGAAATTAGAACGAGTATCTTATAGTTTAATTTAAATCATACTTTGTATTCATTATTTTGTAAATTACAGAAAAGATTATGAAATTAGTACGTGCATCCTCCTCGTACATGGCGTAGTTTTAGTTTCC
>CM063600.1:3371030-3484534 GCA_032356905.1 Salix exigua
CAAACTCCTCGAACTTGGTACAACAAAATGGATGAACATCATTTAAACTTGGGGTTTGAGAGAAGCATGAATGAACCTACCTTGTATGTGAAAAAGGTTGTCAAACATATTTTGATTGTGTTAGTGTAAAGGTTGCTGAACATATTTTGATTGTGTTAGTATATGTTGATGATTTATTGATTACATGATATCAAGAGAAGCTAATGGAGGAATTTCAGATCAACATGAAGAACAAGTTCGAAATGAATGAACTTGGGTTGCTGTCATATTTTCTATGTCAAAAAAGGTTCACCATGAAGCTATTAAGCAAGTTTGCAATGCAATGGAAAATTGCAAACCTGTCCATACGCCCAAACATAGTGTTCACTGTTAATTATTTATCAAGGTTCATGCAATGTCCAAGTCAAATTCATTTTGTTGCTGCAATAAAGGTCCTATAACACTTAACGGGGACACTGGAATTTGGTATGAACTTCATTAAAATAAATACCACTAATCTAATTGGTTTTTAAGATAGTGACTGGGCAAGAAGTGATGAAGAGATGATAAACACTTCAGGATTCTATTTTTCTATGGGAAGAATAATCTTTAGCAGGAATTTGAAGAAGCAAATAGTAGTGGCTCATTCCAGTGCTAAGGCTGAGTACATTTTTGTATATGTGGCAACAAATCAATTGGTTTGGTTAAGGAAAATATTGTGAGAATTAAGCTTCGAACAAACTAAACCTATAAAATTATTGTGTGACAACATGGTTGCAATTGCAATATCTAAGAATTCTGTTTTTCATAACAAAACCAAGCATATGAAAATTAAATTTCATGCAATTAGACAGTTTCAATAAGAAAGAGAATTGGAAATGAAGTACTATCCTGCTTAGGAACAACTAATTGATTTATTCATCAAATCATTAGCTAAAGAAAGTGTCGCACGTCCCTCGCGACATCCCGGAGGGATCTTGGCCTCGTAGTGGAGTGGAGGAGGAGTCGCCATCCGGTCGTTGAGCGTCGCTAGGAACACCCAATTTGTACTTGGTGCCTTTCAGAGATTCAAGGGCAAGGGACTAGTTGCGTATAGGGAAGGTATTAACACCCCTAATACGCCTTACTTGAGCTAAGTCTGCATTATCTATTTAGATGTGATTTAAAATATTTCAATAAGTTAGTATTTATTCATAAAAATGTTACAATTAAAAAAAAATCGATCACTACTTAAAAATCCAGTAAATTTTATTGATTATTATTATTCCACTGAATATTTTAGATAATAACCTTTTGGAATTTATTTATCCAAACACGAAAAATAAATAATAGCATACTATTCCCGCTGAATATTTTGGATAAGATTTATTTATCCAAACACCGAACAGTGAATAATAGCATACTATTTCCCCGAATATTTTGGGTATAAACCTTTAAGATTTATTTATCCGAATATTAACAGTGAATAATAAATTCCTAAAAAGATATTTTTGTACTTTTGAAATATTGGTTTCGAATTTTTACAAAGAAAACACATTTTTTATTTTATTTTTATATTCTTTTTCTTAACAAAACAAAATAATACAGAATAAATAAAACACAACACACCCATACAATCTTTTTTATTCTTTTTCATCACACTTTAAAAATCAAATACAATTCACATACACATTTGTCCTTTTTTATTACATTTCATAAACAATAATTAAAATACAATAAAGTCAAATAAAAACACCTAAACATAAAGAAAAACACAAAAAGACTTGAGAACAAGTGGCGAGCAGCGAGGGAGGATCAGTGGCGCGTCGATCCACAGCGTTGTCGGTGGACGAGTAATGCCGAGGAAGACCACGCAGATCTGCAGCCTTCTCTTCAAACTCTCGTCGATGGCAGCTTCAACGGTGACTCGAAAATACACCAAACAAGACGCAAACACAAACACAGAAAATCAATTTCGATTTGAGATCTGTTCTCTTGAGGTCAGTCTACTATTTGTTCTCCTTTCCATACGCTTCTCCTTCTCCTTCTCCTTCCTCTTCTTCTCTTTCTCCTTCTTACGGCAAGGGTTTTCGAAGACACTGCAAACAAAACAAAATCCACAGACAAAAACACAAAATCAAATTATTCCCTTACTGCAAATTTCGGATCTATCCTTCTCGGCGATCGATCCATCCTTCTCAGCGATCTGTTTTTCTTCTCTTTCTGGCTCTGCTCTTGGTTGGGGAGATCAATGACTTAGAGAGGTGGGATGGTGACTGTGCTGGCCGATGAGGAGAAGAAAAGGAGGCTGCGCAGACCTCCCCTTCTCTTCCCTCCCACCGGTGGTATCCTTCAAAAGCGACCGCATAACAAAACAAACACGGACAACAACAGCCAAACACAAACACCAAATCAATGTTATCTAGGGTCCGTTCAAATCTTGGGTCTGCTCAAAATCATGGCTAAGGCAGAGAGGATAAGAAGAAAAGATGAGGATGGGTGGTATGGTGTTTCAACGGACGATAAGGGAGAGGGATTTTGAGGGAGGAGGAGAGAGTGAGGATGGGGCTGTTCGGAGAAGGAGACTAGAGGGGGATCTGTCTGGTGGCTTCGAGGAAGAGAGAATGAGGGAGTGGGGCGGCGTGGTCTGTTGTAGATGGGGTTGACGGGAGGCGGCTGGTGACGGCAAGGCTAATCTGCCATGGGAGAAGGAAGAAAGAGACGGGGAACCAAAAAGCAGAAAATGAGGAGGGGTTGCATTTGCCAAGACAATGGTGGCGACTGCAACCTCAAAATCTTTTTAAGAGAGAAATTAGGGTTTTTAGGGTTTTAGAATGGGATGTAATTTTTGGGTCCTTTTTATTTGTGGGTGGACAACTCTATTTATAGAGGTTTCAAAAGGCAAAAATTCAAAATCAACCATTAACTCACGTGCTTGTTTCAATTTGGTCCTTCCTTTCCAATTTGTGCTATTTCACCTGTATTGATTGTTAAATTCTCAATTTGTTCAATTTTTCCCTGTAACAAGATATTTTTGGATTTTTGTCTTTTTCTATTTTTTCCTGTTTTGAAACATAAAAAATAAATTGGTCAAAATTTGGGTAGCAATGAAAGGTTTGAAGAACTAAGAGAAAAGGTTGGAATGTGCGACCCTACGACTTTAGAACCAAGGAGAAGTGTTAAAGATTGATGACTTTGATTCCAAAACTACAAATAGATTGAAGATTAGAAGATCATTAGTAGTTTTTAATTTATGTTTCAATAAGATCAATATGTTGATCAAGTAGTTATTTCCTAATTAGACTAAGATTTTTCAATTTCCTAGTTAGCTAAGAATTTGTAATAAACTAGAATTCATATTCTTCTAATATTAAAATTTTCTTCCATAAATATATATATATAAAGGATAACAGATAACCTTTAAGTTATTCTACTCCTAATTCTCTAAACAAAGTTGTTTAAAATTTGATTGCCTTGGTTCTCAAGTTTACGCTAATCAAAGACAAACTTTCCAATCGATATGCATAGTGGTTATTTTTCTCGAGCACAAGAGCAAGAACATCCACTAATCCGAGCAATGAGTGGTTTGTGCCTCGGAAATTCTTATTTTTCCAACAAGATATAGATAGATAGATATAGTTTTGTTAGAGATGACATATTCTGCATCATTCATTCTTCAATGGCACCGGTTTCTTCGACTAGATCTCTGACCTTTTCTTGAATCACCTTCCACAAATCATCTACATGCGTTCTTCAATCAAGGTAGATCCGACCGCACAACGTATGATAAACAAGCCACCAACCACCGAGTGAGTCATGAATGCACGACCACTTTCATTCACTGCAGACTAGAAGCTTAAAACAAACCAAAGAAAACCTCCTTGGCACCACCACCTCAAACCTCACTGTCTTTAGCCACTAGTGACTCAAACCGCTTAGCCAAGTTCACATGGCTACGAATATGGAACATAAGGTTAGCAATTCCATGCCTACGAATCACAATCCAAAGCTTGAGCTCGAATCGCTCGCTCAATGCAATTTGCCAATCTTTGTAGTCCACCACGGCATTCGATTCACCGGCATTGTTCTTCAAGTATTCGGATTGCTTGACGGTGACTCGATTAATAAACGAGGCTCCTTAACCCACTAGCGAGCAACAATCCAAGTTAGTGAGAAACCATTTGTGTGCATTCATGCTCAACGAGTCTGCAAGCTCTATTCCATCCAGGTAATGCCCGAACTCGGGGCATATGCATGCACTACTGCGTAAGCTGAATCAATGTGGAACCATAGATTATATTTCACGACAATTTTACCCGGATCCATAAGCTGGATCAACGACTCCACATGCTTTGTAGTGCCTCTCTATTGCGCATAAAAATAATGGCACATATCCGGCTTTGATGTCATTTTCTATTGCATCTTCCGGTGATTGTGGTGATAACGAAAATTTAGATGAAAATGAGGTAGAGAGGCATCGAAAATTAGAGGAGGAATTCCAACTAACTTGGCGCCTTAAGTAGAGTTGAATGAGTTTGATCAGAGGCATAAACTACCAACCTCGCAATGTTTTCGACTCCGATGTTTCTCAAGGTGCAGACTACTGACCGCACAAGTGCTACCGTGCAAGACACCACCTCCATTTCCGAAAACAAAAAGTAGATGGGAGCTTGAGCATCTTTCCCATCCAGTCCATTACTGATGGATTCGAGCTCATCTCTGGCTCCATTCACTATCCAAGAAGCACCCATGATGCACACACTTTTCTTTCCCACTTGTCTTGGTTTGGCGTATGTTTTATCACATTTGATTTGTTTGTTGTGTAAAAATGGGGTTTGATTTGTTTGTGTAGATGTGGGGAGATCTTGTATAGAAGGCAAAAGATGGAGGCTTGGTTGTTATTGACACTTACATTTTTGGAATGTTCATGAACCTTCTCCTGGCAATGTACTCTCTCTTGGATCTCCACTCTACTTTTTGGCACTTGAAACTTTTAATCCATGTCTCTCTGAGCTTATTTGGTTACTCAAAAGGAAACTTTTGGGTTTTGTAGTATAATTTTGAAGATAGATTTGATCCGGTACGGTTCATTAAGACAAGTGCGAGAAAGTGGGGTTATATGTTCATCTCCGAATTGGACCTTATGATAAGATCAACAAATATTTAACAATGATTTGCTAAGAATTGTTTGTTCTCTTCGGTGAGAAAGTACCACAATTATCTCGAATACTTGATTTTTTTCTTCTTCATAGTTTTTGGTTGCTTAAATAAGCGAGAACCATTATAGACAATTCAAGAGCGTAATAATAGAAAACATACATAATAATATAAAGCAACAGATTATAACATATTGAAATAAAAGCAACTATTAAATCGTAACTATAGAAGACCCCAACTTGAAACGCTCATTCTTCCTTAACACCATCTTTAATTAAATCATAACCGCAAGCCCATGCATAGGCGTTCCTTTACTGCGCATACTTGGGGTTTGGCTTATGGTTCCGGATGATCTACGTGGCTTATCAATACCCCCATTTCGGAAACCTTGTCCTCAAGGTTTATATATGGGAACAGATTCTAGTAGCTGATTGGTGGATACCCACGTGGCTTCCTCAACGAGCGAGATATTTCCAGTGGACTAAACTTTCTTCAACAAGTTGGCGCCTTGTTTGATCCAACGATGATCAATAACTGTCTGTGGTGTTAGTAGAACTTCCCCATCTTCATTGAAAGGTGGTATCTCCGTGTTGTGGTCTTTGACAATCTGTATTGGTGTTGTATCTTTTGAGTAGAGAGACATGGAATATTGGATGAACACGTGACTCGATGGTAGCTGGAGCTTGTAAGTGACAGGTCCAACTTTTTCCGAATTTCATAGGGTCCATAGAAGCGACCGGCAAGTTTCGATATTCTCTCCTAAAAAACATTATGTTGGCGATATGGGTGGAGTTTCGAAGGACCAATTCACCAACATTAAAAGAGACATCCCTTCTCTTTTATCTCGTGATTTGTTTCATTCCATTAACAGAGCGTGCCAAGTTAGCTTTGAGTCGTTGGATTAATTCATCGCGGTCTCAGAATCGCTGATCCACTTCATGTATCGTGGATAGTCCTTCATTGTATAATGGAATAGTGGGTGGAAGTCGGCCATATAATGCCCGAAAAGGAGTCATTCTGTTGAAATGTGGTATGTTGTATTATACCAATACTCTACCCATGGTAGGTAGAAGCTCCACTTTTCGACCATTGGTGAACAAAGCATCGTAAGTATTATTCAACACATCGATTAACAACTTCGGTTTGGCCATCGGTTTATGGATGATATGCGAGTCGAGCTTCAATTTTTACCGACATCTTGAAGAATTCTCGCCAAAAATGACTCACAAAAACAGGATCACGGTCGCCGACTATAGATTTCGAGCATGCCATGTAACTTAACAATACCTTCCACAAAATTTTCTACAACACTCTTAGTTGTAAAGGATGTCTTAAGGAGAGGAAATGAGTTGATTTGTTGAGCCGATCGACGACAACCATAATGGTGTCCTTGCCCTGGGACACGGGTAAGCGCTTGATGAAGTCAAGTGTAATGTCATCCCACACCTGGCAAGGAATAGGCAGTGGTTGGAGGAGACCCACGGGGCCAATGTATCCGATTTGGTCTTCTAGCACACCACATAATTCTTGATATATTCTTGGACCGAGTTCCACATGCCTGGCCAATAGAATTGTTGTGCTAGCTTCTTATATGTGCGTAAAGCGCTAGAGTGGCCTCCAATCTTGGTATCATGCATTTCGTGCAACAACTTTGCGCGTAGATTAGAGTCTGCGAGGATGATTACTCGCTCCTTGTATCGAAGTAAGCCATTTTGCCACACAAAGTGATTGTGTATTTGATTCGTGGCTAATTGACTCATGGATCTGGATATAGACATCTGTCTTGGTTGCTGTTTAATTTCTTCCCACAAATTAACCTGAGGAACAAAAATATGGTGAAGAACAGGACTACCTTGTTTGCACGAGAGGCGTTGGTCGCAAAGTTTTCTTGTCCTAGACGATATATGATCTCGTAGTCGTAGCCCAAGTGTTTGGCTATCCATTTTGTCTGCTCTGGTGTGGTGATTCGTTGCTCTAGCAGAAATTTTAGGTTGCGTTGGCTTGTCCGAATAAAGAACTTTCGGCCAAGTAGATATGGCCGCCATAGTCTTATAGCCTCAAGGATAGCCGACATCTCTTTAGCATAAGTAGACCAAGATTTCTTTGCCACCCCAAGTGCTTTACTCATAAATGCCACTGGTTTGCTTTTGTCGGGTTAATATGGCGCCAATACCATCACCCGATGCATCGGTTTCTACTGATGAAAATGTCTTTGAAATTGGGCATTGCAAGTGTTGGCGTGGTTGTCATGGCTTGTTTGAGTGCTTTGAAGGCGGTTCGACTTCCTCATTCCACCCGAATTGGCCCTTTTTAGGAGATTGTTGAGAGCCCGCGCCAAAATGCTATAATTTTTGACAAACTTCCTGTAATATCCTGTCAATCCTAAGAACCCACCAATCTCTGAAATATTAGCGGTCGTGGCCATGACACTATTGTTGCAATCTTATTTTCGTCTACCTTTACTCCATGATTGGTGATTATGTGCCCTAAGTACTCCAACTCTTTTTGGCCAAAAACACACTTACTTGGTTTTGACAAAGAATTGATCTTCATTGTAATATCTCAAAAGTTTGTCTTACGTGCACCAAATACATGTCCCATGTAGGACTATAAACTAATATGTCATCGAAAAACCGAGTATAAATTTTCGAAGATGAGGTTGAAATATAGAATTCATGATAGCTTGAAATGTTGAGGAGCATTACACAATCCGAAGGGCATAACCAAGTATTCATAGTGTCCGTTGTGGGTGAAAAGCGCTTTTGGAATATCCATAGAATTAACCGTGCACTGGTGATACCCGACTCGCGAGATCAAGCTTGGTAAAATATGAAGCACCATAGAGCTCATCTAACATATCATCAATTGTAGGAATAGGGAAGCGGTCCTTCATGATTCGCAGCATTGAGTGTCCGTGATCTGTACAAAATGAAAAAGGGTTGGCACTTGGTCCGATAAGTCCGAATTCAGCATTTCATGTACTTGCTTCTCAATTTCTTCCCTTTGATAGTATGCATAACGGTATGGCCGAACATTAATAGGCTTGGTTCCGTCTTTAAGAAAGATGCGGTGATCAACCCCTCGATGGGTGGAAGACTCGTCGGATCCTTTAAGATATCTGGAAACTCCAAAATGGCTTCTATATCGGGATGAATCATGCGGTCATTTGTCTCCTCCATACTCGACCGAAGACAAATTGCAAAAATGGCATGGTGCTCGATGAATTGCTTTAGTTACTTCCGTGATAGATGCAATTTGTATGCCTTCCTCGCCCAATCCTTATAACCGCGAAATTGGTTACGCCATTGGAATTCCATAGTCAATCTGTTTTCAATTGCATACCACGGAACCCAATAATTCCAACCATTGGATTCTTAGGACCAGGTCCAACCCTATAAGTGGAAGAGAATAAAGAGTTAATGGAAAAATGAGTGCCTTGCGAGGTTCACTTCAACCTCTTCAAAGCGCCCTCGGCATTTCAATTTTTCACCATTCGCTACTCGCATTGTGAAAGTTGCGGTTAGCACCACTAGTATTCGTAAGGCATTGACCAATCTCTCGCTAATGAAGTTGTGAGATGATCCATTGTCAATTAAAGCGACGGTGTCGTTGGCCCCTAACTTGGCGGAAATGCGCATGGTTTTGGAGTGCGACCCATCCCGTCAACGCATGCGAGTGTAATTTACGGTTCGATTCATCGTCTCAAAAGTCTCATGAGCGGGTTGGTCATCACCTTCCTTCTCACATAACCGAGTGTTATTGTCATCGAAACCTTCCAACATTAGAAGTCGAGGCTCACGACATTTATGTCCTGCAGATAAATCGCTCATTGCAATTAAAGCATAAATTCTAAGCTCGTCGTCTCTGCATTTCTTCCTAGGTGAGGCGCCGAATGGGGTTGACGAGAACCGTTGGGGCAGCTCGATTCAAACCGGGAGATGAAAGTGTCGATCCGATTGGAGATGGTGGTGTTGGTCTAAGAAACCTCCTCTGTCGGCTAAGTTGATCATCCTTCATTCGGGCTAGACTTATGGCCTCCTTCAAGGTCTGTGGTTTAAACATTTGAATTCCATCTAAAATCTCGGTTTTAATCCACCAATAAATGTTCCTACAAGAGCCTTTTGTGTCCAACCTCGTACTCGATTGCCCAGCCGCTCAAATTCACAGTGACCCTCCTTGTTTGATTCTTGAAAGGGCCTCATCGAAATCCTCACACTCTGAAGGACCAAAACGAGCCCATAGTTCATCTTCAAAGTTTGCCCATGAGAGAACGCGTCCTTCTTCTTCGATCAACCTACTGAACCCATTGCCACCACTAGTTGGCTTCTCCTTCCAGTGGTAAGAAGCCGGAGAGACCTTCCGAATTTCTAGGGTATTTTGAAATGCAAAGAAGCTGATTCACACGGTTAAACCATTACGTGCGATCGTCTCCTGAAAATCGAGGAAACTCAAGACGAGTTATCTTGGAAGAGACAATTAGTCTTCCCCCTTCACGTTCGGACTTTCACGTTGTTGGTTAACCAGGTTGGCGGGATCTTGGTTTGCCGAGTAATCCATCGGAAAGTCGAGTTAAATGTGTCTTCCAAATGTTGTAGCCTATCAACCATGCTCACCTTCATGCGATGTAGACCCTCTTCTAGATGCTCAATTCGTTCCTTATTAGTGCCCATAAGGAAGTGCAGGCTCGATACCAATGATAAGATCAACAAATATTTAACAATGATTTGCTTGAGAATTGTTTGTTCTCTTCGGTGAGAAAGTACCACAATTATCTCGAATACTTGATTTTTTTCTTCTTCATAGTTTTTGGTTGCTTAAATAAGCGGAACCATTATAGACAATTCAAGAGCGTAATAATAGAAAACATACATAATAATATAAAGCAACAGTTATAACATATTGAAATAAAAGCAACTATTAAATCGTAACTATAGAAGACCCGACTTGAAACGCTCATTCTTCCTTAACACCATCTTTAATTAAATCATAACTGCAAGCCCATGCATAGACGTTCCTTTACTGCGCATACTTGGGGTTTGGCTTCATGGTTCTGGATGATCTACGCGGCTTATCACCTTATGTCGATGCAAAATGGAATTTTGGGTACATGGAATTTCTGCTCTTTTATGTTCCTGTTCTTTTAACTTTTGTGGCATCCATTCATTATTATATCCCTTCTTCCTTCCGGTTTTCTTCTTCTCACTCGTGGTTGGGGCATTATTTGCTTCTTAACCTGGTAAAAATGAATTCTTTAGTTTGATTTGATTCTCTCTCTCTCGCATTACGCATGCGGGATTTCTGTTTGGTTGAAGTATGTTCAGTATCGACTTGAAGCAGACAATGGGCCTTTCAAGGTTTTTCCTATTTTACCTCCATTGCGTTGTTTAAACCCTTTCCTCGAGAAAAAGAGAGAATTAGAACATATGACTCGAAAATTAGGTGGTTAATGTGGCTTGACTTTCTTTCTCTTTGGTTTTGAAGGCTGCAATGCAAGGATTCACCTAAAAGATTATGCAAATGATGAAAGTTGAAAGGCTATTTCAATCACAAGGAGGCCACATTATCTTCTCTCAAGTATGTGATCTTTTGATGAATTTTGTCATTTAATATATGCAAATAGACCCTTTTTTTAGTAATTGGGATGCACAAATGGTCGTTGGATTGAATACTCGGAGTTCCTTGGGTGATGTGCAAGGAAGATGATGCCCCGGACCTAGTGGTGAGCTATCTTAATCTTTCCACTTACCAAGCCTAGTTACCTTAGTCGTCCCAGAATTAATTTGTGACCTGCATTTACTATTTACGTTATCTGCAGTTTAAAATTTAAAACCTTTCTTGATTGGTGAAATTCATGCAATGGTTTTTATTGTGACGCTTTCTCTCCCAACAAACCTTACAAGCCAACGATGTGGATTGAGGCTTGGAGTGGTCGGTAAATGTTACGACAAGCGATAGAGTTGAAGTTGACTCTCTGAATTTAAATTTAGTCCTCTGATCCCTCCCTTTTTTACGAGCCAGGGTAAAAGGTTTACTGAGTTTGGCGGTTCATTTCACCACAGACCAGTTCAAGATCCGGCATTTGCGGTTGCAAGATTCATTCAAAAGGGTGGCTCATTTGTCAACTACTACATGGTAGGGTACCTTGAACTGAAAACTTTTAATCCATGTGGAATGCTTGTGGAATTGGCATGTGATGTTGGAAGCCATGTTGAAATTAGAAGTCGGTGTTCGATTCATAATTTCTTGAATGCATTTCAACCGAGCATGAATCAGGCTCCAATGTTTTACTGGTGAAATCACATAGATGCATGGAATCAGGTCTACTCATACAAAAGTTGGTCTTGATGGTGCCCTTCATTTTCATTTTGTTCACCAAAGTTATCTTGACTATCTCAAACACCTAATACATTTTTAGATGCATGACTTTTTCCCATGATTCTTAAGTCAATCTAGCTTGCTCTGCGAGCATACTTGAAAAGCCACCACTCCATTTAGATAACTTAACGTCACATTATGATCTCCACATATTGTACAGGAAGCTACATTAGGTTTGCTTTGATTAGTCATTGTTGGTTGTTACAACTACTTGATTTATTTCCTAACTATCAATGTAAACCTTGTTTAGTAGTAACTCCTCCACAACTCATGTGGCTCTTACTTGAATCACATCTTGTGACTTCAACTTTCATTATTTTGTCTTCCTTTGGATTCTCATCTATCAATACAATTGTCTTTCACGTTGGATAAATTTATGATTGCCTTGTAATGGCCATTTTAAACATGACTTCTTTTTGTTTTTCAGGTTTGTAGTAACTTCCATTTCAGGAGCTCATGTAAAAGTGGATATCTACTAACAAACAAAGAGGATGAGGAACAAACTATTGGTCTTATGCGAGTTATTTTAGCTTATGGTTTTCATTCCATAAATGGATCGAGTAGCCAATACTTCAAAATATGTATTTTTATTCCATGTTGATTTACTTATACACGTAATTGTAATCGAATCTTTGTTGTATTATAAATTTTAATCTATGAAATTTTTATTTCAACTATATTTATTTAGTTCTCAATATTAATAACATATCAATAATATTTATGAAAATATTTATTCATAATTAATTAAAAATAAATATTTATTCATAATATTAATAAATTGATTAAAAATTAATTACCACTTTGCAGCGGATAATCCGTTGCAAAGTTACAAGAGATAATTAACTTGCAGATCACGGTTTTGCAACGGAATGCATCCATTGCAAAATCATGTTGCAAATTCAAATTTGCAACTGCAACCTTACTAATTTGCAATGGACAATTCCGTTGCAAATCGCCTGCTTTTAGTAGTGAACCATAGATTATATTTCCGGCAATTTTACCTAGATCCATAAGCTGGATCAACGGCTCCAAATCTTTGTAGTGCCAAGCAGTAGCTCATAAAAATAAGGGCACATATCCAGCTTTGATGTGATTTTCTATTGCATCTTACGGTGATTGTGGTGATAACGAAAATTCAGATGAAAATGAGGTAGAGAGGCATCGAAAATTAGAGGAGGGAATTCCAACTAACTTGGCGCCCTTAAGTAGAGTTGAATGAGTTTGATCAGAGGCATAAACTACCAACTTCGCAATGTTTTCAGCTCAGATGTTTCTCAAGGTCCTGTCTCTTGCTACGGGTAAGGTGCGGACTCTGACCTCACAAGTGCTACAGTGCAAGACACCACCTCCATTTCTGAAAACAAAAAGTAGATGGGAGCTTGAGCACCTTTCCCATCCAGTCCATTACAGATGGATTCGAGCTCGGTAGCTACGGGGATGCAATCCAACCGAAACCAACAACATTAAGGCTTGTGCATAGCATCTCACCAACAAACCTGCAGGTGCTTGCATTTGACTGGAAGTAAGCAAAGAAGTTAGGCCTTTGCCAATGAGTGAGGCCTGGTATAATGCTATCTGTAAGAAATATCAAAACCTTTGAAAAGAAGAACAATCAATTTCTTGGAAGAAGAGGGTGAATAGAACTTATCTCGTTTCAGTAGAAAATCCTCTTAATACTTTTATTCCACGGATGATTAATTTATACACCCACATATCATTCTGTTTTGTACCTCTCAACAGAGTTGAGCAGAGAATCAAAAGAAAAGCGAGAAAGGACTTATCGACTAAAAATATACAGAATAACCGAAAATGAATTACACATAAACAATGCGTGTTATCTGTCTTTTTGTGCAGATGAGGAGGGAGGCAAATGACTAGTCTTCCGTCCTTGTAAAAACTAGTCTTCGTCCTTCTACATTAACAATATTCGTGTCCCGTAATACCCCCCACAAGATGGAGAATGGAAGTTGACAATTCCCACCTTGAGTAAGTGTGATTGCACAAGAGAAGAGGGAAGTGCCTTTGTAAGAAGATTAGCTCGTTGAAGTTGAGTGGGAGCGTGCATGGTGGCAATGAATCCTTCCAAAATTTTATCCTCGATGAGATGACAGTCCAATTCGATGTGCTTTGTACGCTCATGGAAAACGGGTTTGAGGCAATATGAAGTGCGGCCTGATTATCACAATAAAGGGTGGTTGCATGAGGATGGTCGACATGCAAATCAGCAAGAAGGAACCAAGCCAAGTGAGCTTAGAAGTTGTGGCAGACCATGGCTCGATATTACGCCTCTCTGAAGACCAAGATACAATGCTTTGCTTCTTCATTTTCCATGAAATAAGGGATCGACCCAAGTAGCACGCAATACCCTATAACCGAGAGACAAGTATCGAGGCAAGAAGCCAAATCGGAATCACAATAAGCAATCAACTCCAGAGCGGAAGAGGCGGATAATAATATTCCTTGTCTAGGCGCGAGACTTGATGTATCGCGAGGACCTTATGGGCAGTTGTTAAATGAGAATGAGAAGGTTTATCCATGAACCGACTAAGAACTTGCCATTGGATAACTAATGTCAGGCCTCGTAATGGTGAGATAGAGTAATCTGCCAATAAGTCTTCGGTATGTTGAGGATCGACCAAATAGTCACCTGCATCCTTGCTCAATTTTGAATTCTGCTCCATAGGAATTTTCATTGTTTTACAACCTAGAATACTGAATCGGCTAAAATATCAAGGGCATATTTGCGTTGACAAATGTGTATGCTGCAGATGACCTTGCCACCTCTATTCCAAGGAAAACCACAAAGCACCCAAGTCCTTGATTTTAAATTTCTCATGCAAACAATCTTTGACTGCAACAATATTGGTCATAGAATCGCTAGCAAGGATTATGTCATCGACATAGACAAGTAGGGTCTGTGAAAGAAGTGCTAGTGGACATAGTGAACAAGTCTGTAATCAGCCTTTGATTGAATGAAACCAAAATCCAACAAGCAAGAGGTAAGTTTAGCATACCATTATCTGGCTGGTCTGTTTTAAACCATACAAGCTTTTGAGAAGCTTACATACCGTCCAGTTGTGGCTTTGCTATACCCTAGTGGTTTTCGCATGTAAATTTCTTCTTCTAAGTCTCCATGCAAGAAGGCGTTATTTACATCGAATTGATGCAAATGCCAACCACGTCATGCAGACAATTGACAAAAGACATCGCACAGTGACCATCTTTGCTACGGAGAGAAAGTTTCATGATAATCAATTCCTTCTGTTAAGTATACCCTTTGCGACCAATCTAGCCTTCAATCTTTCTATACTTGTCATCTGAATTTCTCTTGATCTTGTACACATACTTGCAATCCAAGACATCCTTTCTAGAGGCGGATTAGTGAGGATCCAAGTCTTATTCTCTTCCAAGGCATGCAATTCAGCATCCATGGCCTTGCACCAACCCAAATCCTTAAATGTTGTGGAGTATGAGGCCGGTTCAACCATGATGGAAAGATTAGCAACAAAAGCTTGGAAATTGGGTGAAAAATGGTCATAAGAAGGTAATGGGACAAAGGAAAAGAACAATTTGTATGAGAAAGAGGTACTGTGTAATTTCAGAGGTAAAGAGAAGGGCTACACACCATATGAGTCAGTAGCCCCTGAATCAATGATCCAGGAAATACTATACGGCTTTAAAAATGCAGCATATATGTCATTATGAAACATAATTTTACCGGACATATTTGGAGGCGTGACACTAATTTTGGAATTGATTGGAGTTTGATTTGTCGAGGAATTTCGATCAAGCATGCTCTTGGGTTGGATAAGGCTCATGAGATGACGATATTGCTCCTTAGTGAAAACCATTTTCTCTTCACTCACCTCCTACCTCACTGGAACTTGCAGACACAACAACTTGATTGGCAAATGAACTTGCAACTTTTACCTTGTATAACTTATGACCCGAGGATACCCATGAATCTTGTAACATTTTTAATCACATGACCATTCATGTTACAAGTGAGAACATACTAGGGGCTCAACATTTTCAGCCTTGTAGCAATTTTCAAGTGTGTGTCCTTGTGTGTGACAATGTTGACGATGCGGTCTCTCTTTCCTTGTGAAATTTTTGTTACTTGTCTTGAATGAAGAATTAACAAATTTACTAGCGAATGCCATAGATTCACTAGAAGGAGTGTTATTGATGAGTTGGTGGTGTTGTTCTTGTTGTTGAATCAAGGAAAACACCTTGTTAATGCTAGGAAGGGGCTCGATCAACATGATTTGGTCTCTAGCACTAATATATTGATCATTTAAACCCATAAGAAATTGTATAACATAATCCCTCTCGGTACCTTTCATTCAACACCTTCGATCGACCACAAGTACATAATGGCATAGGATTATAAGCGATCATCTCATCCCAAAGAGTTTTAAGATTATCGAAATACGTACTTACAGAGTCTCTGTCTGTTGCGGAGTTAGCCAAATCTCTTCTAAGCTGGAAGATGCGAGGACCATTTTGTTGAGTGAAGCGATCCCTTAACTCTGTCCATACCATTTGAGCATCATCAACAAAAGCCGAGTATGTTTGATGTCAATGCTAATCGCATTTTGTATCCAAGAAACAACCATGTCGTTGCACCTCTCCCACATTTCAAATAGAGGATCCTCCTCATCCATCGGCTGACAACATTTCCGGAAATAAAACCAAGTTTGTTCTTCGCTCTAAATGCTCGACGCATTGCTCGTGACCAGGTAATGTAATTTTCGGTGGTGAGCGGTTCGGTGACAAGAACCAAGGATGTGTGATCTCCATTTTCTATACGATAAGGATTATTTGGATCTGCGAAGTTGAAATAAGAAGAAATCTGTTTGGGATTTTGGGTGTTTGCAGATTGTGAAGTTGGGGATTGTTCTTCCATGGTTTGATTGGAGAAAAGAAAAACAAAATGATTAACCCCGCTCCGATACCATGTAAGAAATATCAAAACCTTTGAAAAGAAGAACAATCAATTTAAGAAGAGGTTGAATAGAACTCATCTCGTTTCTGAGAAAATCCTCTTAATACTTTTACTCCACAGATGATTAATTTATACACCCACATATCATTACTGTTTTGTACCTCTCAACAGATTGAGGAGAGAATCAAAAGAAAAGCGAAAAGGACTTATCGACTTAAAATATACAGAATAATCGAAAATGAATTACACATAAACAATGCGTGTTATCTGTCTTTTTGTGCGAGATGAGGAGGGAGGCAAATGACTAGTCTTACGTCCTTGTAAGCGACTAGTCTTACGTCCTTCTACATTAACAATATTACGTGTCCGTAATACCCCCACAAGATGGAGAATGGAAGTTGACAATTCCCACCTTGAGTAAGTGTGATTGCACAAGAGAAGAGGGAAGTGCCTTTGTAAGAAGATTAGCTCGTTGAAGTTGAGTGGGAGCGTGCATGGTGGCAATGAATCCTTCCAAAATTTTATCCACGATGAGATGACGATCCAATTCGATGTGCTTTATACGCTCATGGAAAGCGGGTTTGAGGCAATATGAAGTGCGGCCTGATTATCACAATAAAGGGTGGTTGCATGAGGATGGTCGACATGCGGATCGACAAGAAGGAACCGAAGCCAAGTGAGCTTAGAAGTTGTGGCAGCCATGGCTCGATATTCTGCAGGAGCAGATTACGGACATGCCAAATTTGTGTTTGAAAAATAAAATTTGGTCCCTCAATGTTCGATTGGTTCAATCGCACCTATAATTAGCTTTAAACTTTTAATTTTGTGCAATTGTATCCCCGTTATAATTTAAACAACAACCTTAACTTTGCGCGCCTTTTTTAGTTTGGTCCTTAAGTTTCCGATTTGTGCGATTTAACCTTTAATTGATTGTTAAACTCTCAATTCGTTCACTTCGGTCCCTGATTTCGCATAATTGACTCAAAAATTCAAATCGGTCTCCGAAAATTCCATTCTCATTAATTGAGTCGAATTAAATTCAATAAATTGATTTTTCAATGACTAAGCCCTTACTAAAATTAATTTAACCAATTTAAAGTATAATTAAGTTCTTGCACTTCATTAAATCGTTCAATTGGACCTTAAAGTAATTCCTTATCATAATTAAACTTTAAATTTGTCAACGATTAAATCGAATCAACCCATAAAAAATATAATTATATCTTTTAAATTAATTTTTACACAGATTCATCCAATGATAAATTATTTTTGCCTATATTTGTATTTTTCTCTATTTTTGGATTCAGAGAGGTACGATTGGACTTGCGACAACAACCAAAATTTCCACATTGATATTTCTACCTATGTTGGATCCCTTTATTTTATTTTTGTTATTTTTATTTTATTTTGTGAAGTAACCTAAAAATTGGGTTACGATCAATCGTAGTAAAAAATCTTTTTATCTACAGGTATACTTTACAATGTAAATTTACCCCATAGTTAAAACACTTTTTTTTCATTTACGGGTGTACTTTACAATATAATTTTACACCTAATAGATAAAATAAAAATATTTAAAATTCTTTTGATATTTTAGCCAAATTCCAACGGATAATTATAAACCGGTTATGATATCCAATTTTGTTTTAAAACATGATGAAGATGTAAAATATGTTTTGTGAAAAATATGATGGAAACAAATCTTGGAATCCGGCCGTATGCACAAAAACAACACATTTTTATTATTAATTTTCAAATGCATTTTTTAGTATTTTTTCAAATAAATAAATAAAAATTCAAATCAGGCCCAACTAAATAGGATGGCTAAGCAAGATGGGACAAAACCGATTTTTAATGGGTCGAGTCGGGACAAGAGCAGAGCCAACCCAAGACAAACAAGAGGAAAAAAGAAAGGGTAAAACCGCACCATTTAGAAAATGTTAATTAATCATAGTTTATGTATTTCATGAATAGTAAAATGGTGGTCAACTGACCACGGCGAGAGGGTCACCTACTATTGTCGCTGGCTAGAGGAGGTTGAGGTGGTTGTCCATGCGGTGGTGATGTAAAAAATAGTAGCCCGTGGCGGCCGGAGGAGGCGTTGGAAGTGTCGGGGTTGTGGCGGTTGTTCGGTCGTTGTTTCACCTCGTCTGCTGCTCCTACGAAGGTCACCAGAGAAGAAGGATGGTCTGTTGCAGGTCACGGTGGAGGAATTACTGGTAATGACGAGACGGTATGTGGTGGCCGGAGTTGATGGCTACTGGAGGAGAGAAATAGAGGCCTCTTGTTTTGGTGAGAGAGAAACCTGCAAAAACCGAGAGAGAGAGAGGGAGAAAGAGCTACTACAAAGACCTGGAAGATGAAGGGTGGTTCACACTACTGCAAATTTGTGCAATTTAACCCTCCATTGACCATTAAACTTTTCATTATCTTCAATTTAAGCCCTAATTTCGCACAATTAGCTTGGAAAAATTCAATCGGGTCCCCAAAAATTCCAATCTTCTCAATTGAGCTAGAATTAAATTCAAGAAATTTGATTTTTCAGCAATTCGACCCTTAATAAAATCAATTTGACCAATTTAAAGCAAAATTAAGTCCTTGAACTTAATTAAATTCTTCAATTAGATCTTAAATTAATTCCGAAATGTAATAATATTTTAAATTAGACCATGATTAAATTAAATTGGCCTAAACAAATATAATTATAAATTTCAAACCCAAAAGATTTTCATTTGAAGGGTGTGTTAGAGAATAATAAAAATTATATTTTAGAACCTTACTTAATAGTTTAACCTTTTAGATGAGATGGTTCCTTAACCATCATCTAATCTAAACTTGTTGCTCCTTTTACCTTTGCGACTTTTGACCACCGATATTGGTTAATCAATGACATACAATGAAGTCGCTCATTATAATTAGAGAGATGTTTTCGGATAAAAGATTTACACAATGATTTGGTGTTTTTGATTGATAATATGTATTACATCTCACTTGTGTATATATATTACAATGGCGAGCAATATTAAAGGAAATAATATCAATACACACTAATGCATATAAATACAGAATCAATCAACGCTGGAATATTGGCAGAGGTAATCAACGCAGATTGCAACAGAGTAAATCATGGCTGATTTATGTGGGTTCCCTTATACGACCCCTCAAAATTGACGTGCCATCAGCAACGTTGATTTTGCCCCGCAGTAAGGAAAAACGAGTGCGAGCAAGGGGCTTTGTGAGAAGATCTGCAAGCTGGTCATCAGTGTGAACATGAGCTACACGTAATTTACCCTTGCGAACAAAGTCACGAACAAAATGAAGGTCTATGGCAATGTGTTTCATCCGTGAATGCATAACAGGATTTAGACTGAGCTGTGTGGCACCCACATTATCACATAACAAGAGTGGTGGTTCACGTAATTTCATGCCAAGTTCATCAAGCGAGATCGAATCCAGGCAACATCGAAGTTGCGATAGCTAGTGCACGGTTCTCAGCTTCTGTAGAGGAACGGGCCACTGCTTTTTGTTTACGAGTGCGCCAGCTTATAGGATTGTTGCCTAGAAATATGATATAGGTTGTAGTTGATTTTCGATCATCAATATCACCACCCCAGTCAGCATCAGAAAATCCCCTGAGCACTGGATTTGTTTGACGTCGCAGTAGGAGACCAAAATGAATGGTTTGCTTGACATATCTGAGGAGCCTTTTAACATGTTGCCAATGAGTGTTCGTTGGTTTGTGCATGAACTGAGCCAAACGATTGACTGCAAAACCAAGGTCTGGACGAGTGAGGGAGAGGTATTGAAGAGAACCAATGGTGCGTCTGTATTCCAAGGCATCACAGGCAGCTGATCCATCTTCAAGCTACAGTTTAGCAATTACAGACATGGGTGTTTGAACTTCCTTGGCACCATCCATCTTCAGCCTTGTAAGGAGATCGTGCACATACCTGTTTTGAGAGAGGAACAATCCTTGCTGAACATGGATGACTTCCACCCCTAGGAAGTAGTGAAGATCACTTAGCTCCTTTAGTGAAAATTGCCGATGAGAATTAGATCGTCCACATATACGAGTACATAAAACAGAATCCCAGCCTTATTGAAGATAAATAGTGATGCAGCGAGTGGACCAGCTGGCGTTAGACTATTTAGAGAAGTGGGAGTCGAAACCATCCAAGTGGCAGTAGATCATATGGAGGGACGAGATTGGAAACAATTTAATTTATGAAGGAGTAAGATTAGGAGCGGAATTCGAATCATTCCAATTCTGAAAGTGATCAGGATTCTCCTTAGATGTGGTATTTGTTTTAATTCCATTTTTCTTTTTTTTATTCAGTTTCCTTTTAGATCGTTTTCTTCCCAAAGAATTCGATTAGCTGTAGGATTTGTTTTTTCCTTTAAATTGGATGTAAGCCGGGGAGGCAAGGCAGTTTTTTGATGAATAAATTTGATCTCTAATTTTAATCCAATTTCGAATTCGACACAATTCTACAAATTGAAGCCTAAACCCTCCAGTATTTGTGATCAAATCAACGGAGTTTTTAGTAGGTTGCTCTCAACCATTGTTTACTGTGTCTTTCTCGATCTAGCTTCCGCTACATCGGCTTGGTATCAGAGCGCGGTTCGTTCAGGACAATCTCAGCATGCCTCCTAGACGACGACCAGCCCAGATTCCAGTAGACGTGGCCATCGAACGTGACCGTATGGCACAATTGGAGCAACAGGTGGAGCAATTGACAGCGCAACTCGCGGCGGCAAGGGCCAACCAAAATCAGTATCAGGCGTTAAATCCTGATTCAAGCAGTGACGAAGTGGAAGGGGATCCACGACCATGTCGTGGACAGAGAGCACCAGTAGCTGGTGACAGGGCTGATGACAGGGTTGAAGATTTTAGAAGATGGGAGTCAGGGATGCGGACTGAGGTTCCAGAATTTCGTGGAAGCATGCAGCCAGAGGAGTTTCTGGAGTGGCTCGGTGTCACTGAGGACATTTTGGAATTCAAAAGAGTTCCTGCGAATGAGAGGGTGGCATTAGTAGCCACACGATTTCGGGGAAGAGCCGCGGCTTGGTGGCAGCAATGCAAATTGACTAGGAATCGCGCGGGCAAACCAAAAATTGTTGACTGGGAGAAAATGAAGCGAAAATTGCGAGCAGAATTTCTACCTCACAATTTTGCAAGATTAATGTACCAGAGATTGCAGAATCTACGGCAAGGCACAAGGTCTGTCGATGAATACACAACTGAGTTCTATGAATTGTTGGTGCGGAATGATATAGAGGAGTCACAAGACCAATTGGTGTCACACTACTGTGGAGGGTTGCGTCCACAAATTTTAGACATGGTGAATTTATTTGACCCTGTGACGAGAATCGAAGGGCATCGAGAGCTTTACAATTGGAGAAGACGCTCGCAAGAAAATCGGGGAGTGGACCATTGTCGGGTTTTGGAGGTTGATTGATTAACCGAAATAGGACCACTGGGGGCAGTAGTTTGGGTGAAAATTCTGGGGGGCGAATCAACACCAACAGCAGTACCATGCCACACACCCCCACAATTAACAATCAAACTCCACTAACAACAGGTGGATTTCGGTGTTTTGGGTGTGGGAAACAGCCACAGTGTCGTCCAGAGTGCCCCAAGCCAGCAAAAGGTATTATTTGTTGACCCGGCAGAATTTAATGAGGAGGATGCAGAGATGGTTGAAGAAACACAGCCAGGAGAGGAAGGGGCCAGTGAAGAGTTAGTAGATAGTGACCCGGCAGAACAATGTTGATGGTGCGACGCACTTGCTTGGCACCAAGAACGGAAGAAGAGGAGTGGCTTCGAAATAATATTTTCCAATCCACTTGTACCATCCTTGGTAAGGTGTGCCGATATGTCATTGACGGGGGGAGTTGTGAGAATATGGTATCAACCGAGCGGTAAAAATTGGGGTGAAGACGGAAAAACATCCAAAACCATATAGGTTAGCATGGCTGCAAAAGGGGAGAGGTGGCGGTATCACAGCGGGCACTAATGACTTTCTCCATGGGAACCAACTACAAGGATCGGATGTGGTGTGATGTGGTGGACATGGATGCATGTCACCTGTTACTAGGGAGGCCGTGGCAATTTGACGAGCGAGTGTTTCATGACGGGTTCAAAAATACCTACTCATTTGTTTTCAATGGCAAAAGAATTGTGCTACTATCGGAAAACCCATCGAGAAGGTAACAGCGTCGGAGATAATACCAACCTGTTATCATATGCAAAATTTGAACTGGAAGTAAAGGAAGCGGAAACTGTGTTTGTGTTATTGGGGAAGGAAACGCAGGCTGATATGGAGGTTCCTAGTGCAGCAGCTCCTCTGATTTTGGAGTTCGCTGATGTGTTTCAGGAGGATTTACCTCCGGGACTACCCCCTCTACGCGACATACAGCATCATATCGACCTAGAACCAGGAGCGATGTTGCCGAACAAACCACATTACGAGAATGAGTCCCACGGAGCATGAAGAGTTACGACGGCAGGTAGAGGAGTTACAGTCAAAGGGGCACATTCGGGAAAGTTTGAGTCCATGTGCTGTTCCCGCGTTATTAATCCCTAAGAAAGACGGAACCTGGAGGATGTGCGTCGACAGTCGCGCCATCAATAAAATCACAGTAAGATATCGCTTCCCCATACCGAGATTAGATGATTTGCTAGATCAATTGAGTGGTGCGCATGTGTTCACCAAATTGGACCTGAAGAGTGGTTATCACCAGATTCGTATCCGACCGGGGATGAATGGAAAACAGCGTTTAAAACGCGAGAGGATTATCACGAATGGTTAGTCATGCCCTTCGATTTGTCAAACGCACCTAGCACTTTTATGAGGGTGATGAACCAAGCCCTCCGACCGTTCATCGGTAAGTTTGTTGTCGTTTACTTGATGATATCTTAATATACAGATGCAAATCTCGAATTACATTGTCAGCACATCCGAGAAGTATTAGATGTGTTGCGAAGAGAAAAATTTATTGCGGCAGCAAAGAAGTGTGTTTTTATGACACTTAAGGTGTTATTTTTGGGATTTATTATTTCGGGGGAAGGTCTACAAGTCGACGAGTCCAAGATAGTGGCCGTGAGACAATGGCCACGACCAAAAACAGTGACGGAAGTGTGAAGTTTCCATGGATTGGCGTCATTCTACCGACGGTTCATTCCACATTTTAGTAGCATAATGGCACCTATCACAGAATGCATGAAAGGAGCCAAATTTCGATGGACAACCGAAGTCGAAGAAGGTTTTCGGCAAATCAAAGAGAAATTGACAACAGCCCCTATACTCATTCTTCCTGATTTTTCCCAACCGTTTGAGTTGCATAGTGATGCGTCCAAGGTGGGAATAGGAGCTGTCTTGAGCCAGGGGGGGAAACCAGTGGCATATTTCAGTGAGAAATTATCAGGATCTCGCGCACGTTATAGCACCTATGACATGGAATTCTATGCCGTGGTCCAAGCAGTGAAACATTGGCGACATTACTTATTTCACCGTGAATTCATTCTCTTCACCGATCATGATTCATTGAGGCATCTCCACAGTCAAGAGAAAATTTCTGCCCGACATGCTTCATGGTCGAGATACCTTCAACAATTTACATTTGTCCTAAAGCACAAAGCGGTGTGACAAACCGAGTGGTCGATGCTTTGAGCGGATGAAACAATCATTGTCCATAATGAATGTCCGGATCCAGCTTTTATTCATTTAGAGAATTGCTTGATTCGAGACCCTCACTTTGCGGAAATCATGACTACTCGTCCGAGAGGGCGAAATTCGAATTTGTATTAGTAGATGGGTTCCTATTTCGGGAAATCAACTATGTATTCTTGAGTGTAGTTTATGGCTACACATTATTAGGGAATTGCATGGAGAGGGACACATAGGAAGAGATCGCACTCTTCAGTTGGTCAAAGCATCATACTTTTGGCCAACAATTAGAAAAGAAGTGGAGAAGTATGTGGAACGTTGCCAGATTTGCCAAGTATCCAAAGGAAAGGCCACAAATGCTGGTTTGTACAGGCCCTTACCGATTCCTACTCAACCCTGGACTGACTTGAGCATGGATTTTGTTTTGGGACTGCCCAGAACCCAACGAGGATGTGATTCCATCTATGTGGTGGTTGACCGATTTTCCAAGATGGTTCATTTCATCCCGTGCGAAAAAACTACTGACGCTGTCAAAATAGCCCAGTTGTTCTTCCGCGAGATCTATCGTCTTCATGGATTACCAACGTCAATTGTTTCGCATCGAGACACTCGCTTCTCGATCACTTCTAGCGGTGTCTTTGGAGGATGGTCAACACACGGCTTGATTTTAGTAGTGCATACCACCCACAAACGGACGGACAGACGGAAGTGGTGAACCGATCACTTGGAGATTTACTGAGATGTCTGGTGGGAGACAATGTTCGGTCCTGGGATTTGAAGCTGAGTCAAGCTGAATTTGCTCATAACCATGCTGTCAACAGGAGCACCGGGTTCAGTCCTTTTCAGGTTGTATATTCACTGTTGCCGCGAAGCCCCATTGACCTAATCCCTTTACCTAGCAAGACCAGAGCTCATGGGAAAGCTGAAGATTTCGTTCAAGGATTACAAGAGGTTCATAAGCAGGTGCAGGAAAATTTGTTGCAATCAGTGGAGAAATATAAATTGGTTGGGATAAAAAGAAGCGTCACTTGGAGTTTGAGGTGGGCGATTTTGTGTGGGCGGTCCTCACAAAGGACAGGTTTGCGGTGGGAGAGTATAATAAACTTGCTGCTAAGAAGGTAGGACCACTAGAAATAGTGGAGAAAATTAATCCAAATGCCTATCGCCTGAAACTTCCCAGCCATATTCGAACTCATGATGTCTTTAATGTCAAGCATCTGATACCTTTTCATGGGGATTCATCTGATGAGGACACCGCAACAAATTCGAGGTCGAATTTTCTCCAACTTGGGGAGAATGATGCAGCAGTGGACCAACTGGCGTTAGACTATTTAGAGAAGTGGGAATCGAAACCATCCAAGTGGCAGTAGATCATATGGAGGGACGAGATTGGAAACAATTTAATTTATGAAGGAGTAAGATTAGGAGCGAATTCAAATCATTCCACTCGGAAGTGATCGAGATTCTCCTTAGATGTGGTATTTGTTTTAATTCCATTTTCCTGTTTTGATTCGAGTTTCCTTTTAGATCGTTTTCTTCCCAAAGAATCCGATTAGTCGTAGGATTTGTTTTCTCCTTTAAATTGGATGTAGTCGGAGGCAAAGAGTTTTTTTGATGAATAAATTTGAGAGTTTTCTTCTCTAATTTTAATCCAATTTCAGAATTCGACACAATTCTACAAATTGAAGCCTAAACCCTCCGGTATTTGTGATCAAATCAACGGAGTTTTTAGTAGGTTGCTCTCAACCATTGTTTACAGGTCTTTCTCGATCTAGCTTCCGCTACATCAAATAGAGAGCTATCAGATTTGGAATTAAAAAATCCCAATGCAAGGAGACCAGAACACAATGCATTAAACCAGGCTCTAGGTGCCTGTTTGAGTCCATAAATGGACTTCTGAAGAGAGCAGACGTGATGAGGTTGAGCTGAGTCTAGGAACCCGACTGGTTGCTGCATAAAAACTTGCTCAGTTAAGTTGCCATGGAGAAAGGCATTATTAACGTCAAGTTGCTTAAGTTGCCAGCCATTGGACAAAGCCAAGGATAAAATGAGGCGTATGGTTGTCGGTTTTATAACTGGGCTGAAAGTTTCAGTGTAATCAACACCAGGACGCTGATTAAATCCTTTAGCAACAAGACGCGCCTTAAACCGATCCACTGAACCATCAGGATGTCGCTTGATCCGAAATACCCACTTGCAGCCTATAATATTGGAGGCTGTGGATTTGGGAACCAGTTTCCATGTTCCATGTGAGGTTAATGCTGTGAATTCATCTGCCATTGCCTTGCGCCAACGTGGATCCTTTAAAGCCTGTGAAGCACAAGTTGGTACCAAGGGAGCTGCAATAGGATGTTTAGTAGTGGCAGAAATTTGCTTAGGACAAAATATATTGTTCTGGGCCCTTGTAACCATAGGATGGGTTCTAGTAGGAGGAGCAGGTGCTATAGGTGGGATAGGAGAGGACATACCTGGTGAAGGTGGTGAGATGACAGGAGCCGTGACTTCAGGCAGAACAGGTGTTATGGCGTGTTCATCAATGGTTACTGGAGGAACTGGAGAAGGAGGAAGAAGAACTGGACACGATGCAGCAGCAGGTATTGGAACAGATGAAGATGTTTTGGTGAATGGAAACAGATTTTCATCAAATGTAACGTGACGAGAATGAAAGAGTTTACCAGTGTGTAGATCAAGACATTTGAAAGCATGCTGAGTAAGAGAATACCCGAGAAAGACGCAGGGTGTGGACTTGGATTGGAGCTTATTGGAGCGGTAAGGAACAAGCCGGGGATAGCACCGAGAGTGCTTTTAAACAATGCTTCAAAAGGGCTTCGATTTGAAAGTAAACAGGAGGGTAGACGATTGAGAAGATAGGCTGTTGATAGTGCATAGGTCCAGTAATTGGAAGGCATGGATGCATGATGTAAAAGAGTCATTCCCATGTCAACAATACTTCGATGACGGCGCTCCACAGTACCATTTTGCTGAGGAGTATGTGGCGCCGTGGTAAAATGACTGATGCCGTGATTAGCAAGAAAAGATCGAAGTGCTATGAATTCCCCCCCATTGTCAGAATAGAAGTTTTTAATCTTGACAGAAAATTGATTTTCAACCATAGAGGTGAATTGCACAAAAATGATGGAAACATTTGATTTATTTTTCATGGGATAGAACCAGCAATACTTGGTGAAATGATCAACAAGTAGAATATAATAGTAGTATCCATCAATGGAAGAAACCGGGGATGGTCCCCAAACATCTGCATATATGTATTCTAGTGGAGCATGACTTTTGAGGGAAGTGACACTGAAGGGTAATTTTTGGGATTTATTGCACTTGCAAGAAATACATGATAATTGAGATTTCGGTGAAGACAGAGGTAAATTAAAGGAATTTAAAAGTGATGATAGAAGCTTTGGAGTGGGGTGACCCAATCGATGATGCCAACGATCGAATGAAGCACGAGTTCCAGCCAATGTAACTGTATGAATTTGAGGAAAGGATGATAGAAGATCCATGGGATAAACACCACCTTCACACCTGCCGCGCATGAGCATGGTTCTCGTCATCAGATCCTTCACAAGATAAAAATATGGATGAAATTCAACAATAACATTATTGTGAAGAGTGAATTGGTGAACAAATATCAAATTTGTGTGAATAGATGGCACATGCGAGTGTTTCTTTCAAATCAAGTGACCGAGAAGGGAAGAGATTGAGGTAGAGCCAATGTTGGCAACTTGCAAACCTATATCGTTTCCAAGTATAACCTCATCTTGTCCATCATATTTTGAGTGAATTGAGAGATATGCCAAATCAGATGTAATATTGTGTGAAGCAACGGAATCAAGGAGCCATTTGCTATTGGATGAGGTCAAGTAGTGCAGATTAGCGAGCAGTCGAGATCGCATCTTGAAGCATTGCTTGGCAGTGTGTCCAGGCTTGTCACAGAATTGACATACAACAGATGGTTTCTGAGTTTGAGGTCTGTTGTTGAAATTCTGTTTGGGACGATTTTTGTTGTTTTTGAACCTTTGGTTGAAGGTTTTCCTTTGTGAGGAATTGGCAATAACAACTAGTGGGGAAGAATGGCCATCCATGCGTTTGATGTAGTGTTCATGACCAATTAAAAGATCATGTAGTTCTGCAAAGGAGAGAGCAGTTTCTCTTGTGCGAATAGGTGCTGCCATATCTCTAAATTCCATGCCAAGACCATTCAACACATATAATGTCAAGTCATCATCCGAAACTGGTGCATCAATCAATGAGAGTTCATCTGCAATTGCTTTTACTGCATGAAGGAACTCAGTCACTGTGCGGTTACCTCTTTGAATAAGGGTAAGATCTTCCTTTAACTGCATAATTCGTGCCCTTGATTTGCTAGCAAACAATCGTGAGAGATGTTGCCAGGCATCACGACTTGTATTAACCATGGCTATAAGGGGCATGACTGCTTCAGAAACAGAAGCAAATATAGCATTTAGTAGCAACTGATCCTGTCGACACCAGTGCATGTAGAGTGCTATAGCAGTTGTTGAAGAATCCACAGCAGGTGAAGGAGGACACGGGAAGGTGCCATCCAGATATTTCATCAGGTCATAACCGATGAGAATTGTGAGAAAAGTTGCACGCCAGGAAGGATAGTTTGACGATGTGAGTTTGTAAGGTAATTGGCTGGAAGTGTTTATGGTGATTAGAGAAAGAGTGGTTGCAGAATTTGCTACTGATGAATTTTCAGTAGATGACATGGCGTTGGATGCTTCTGTTCTCGTAGGAGAAGAACGCTCTGATACCATAAAAGATTTACACAATGATTTGGTGTTTTTAATTGATAATTTGTATTACATCTCGCCTGTGTATATATATTACAATGGCAGCAATATTAAAGGAAATAATATCAATACACACTAATGCATATAAATACAGAATCAATCAATGGAAGATTGACAAAGGCAATTAACGCAGATTGCAAAGAGGAAATCATGGCTGATTTATGTGGGTTCCTTATATCAGAGATATCCTACCTCCCTGGAAAAAGACAACTGGGTTTTCATATTTTAATAGACTTGTAGAAGAGCTCGCACCAGGCGCCTGTGTTGTGGCTGTAAAGAGTTTGCATTTTCTTCAATTTGTGGCTGTGAAGAGATTGCGCTTGCTTCAATTTGCATCACGCAACCCTGTTGTGGTTGTAAGGAGTTTGCATTTGATTCAATATTTTTCCTTCTTTCTCACAGAAGGAAAAGGACAGTCCATAGCCACAGAATACAACGCGTAAAATTTTGAAACCAAAGAGTATTGGACAAAACTGAACTTCGACGTCCCATGAGGTAAGAATAAAAGTGGCATGAGGGCATTTACAACATCACGTTATGTGAACTTTTTGATGTACACGAGATTGCGCTTGCTTCAATTGAAGATTCTACAAGAAATAGAAAATCAATTGAAAAACTTACAGGAATTCCAACTAATTTGACGCCCTTAAGAAGAGTTGAATGAATTTGATCAGACGCATAAAATAACAACTTCGCAATGTTTTCAGCTACGAAGTTTCTCAAAGTCTTGTCTCTTGCTGCAACTAGGGTGCAGACTATCGCCTCACAAGTGCTACCGTGCAAGACACCACCTCCATTTCCTGAGAACAAAAAAGTAGATGGGAGCTTGAGCATCTTTCCCATCCAATCCATTACAATGATTTCGAGTTCGGTAGCAGCAGAGGGGATGCAATCCAGCTGAAACCAACAACATCAATGCCTGTGCATAGCATCTCACCAACAAACCCTGCAGTGCTTGCTTTTGACTGGAAGTAAGCAAAGAAGTTAGGGCTTTGCCAATGAGTGAGGCCTGGTATAAGCTATCAGTTACATCTTTGAGAACATCTTCTAATGATTCCTGGCAATACGGGGCGGTGTCTGGTAATTTGGTGAGTAAGTACCCTGGTTTCACTTGGCTTTGAACCGGGTAGTTTTCAATATTCTTGTAATGATCAGCAATGAAATCAAACAACATTTTGGAATCATTGGTGAAACCATCTGAATCTAGAGAGGAGAAAGTGTTTGTGGAGAGATCGAGAACCCATTTAACTCGGACAGATGAATAACTGAATCTTCTCAATTTCAGCTACCGTGTTCTCTTTCCTTGAAAGTGTTACAGATTAGGAATAGAGTGTGAAAGAAAGTTAAGAAACTGTCTGTGTTTTACATTTATTTATTTTCTATAGAATTACAGCGTGTGTGGTGAGTGTGTAAAGATGGAGAGCAGATATAAATTATCAACTTGTGTTTTAAGTCTTTAAAATGGTTTCCTTCAAGATTTTAGGTGGTGTGTGCACTTAGAAAACACTGGATAAGGACTCAGGGAATTAATGATCCATGAGTGGACCCTGTTATTGCAGCGTTGCCGTTCTTAATATTTAGGGTCAATTTGTTTTTGACACCAAGACTTGTAGCTTTGATCGCCTTCCATCTAGAACATTCGGAACAAGAATCATGCATGGATGTTAAGAGAGATGAATAAAGAGAAGGTTCTGTGAATTGTGGGCATGTGAAACAAACTGTGTTTTTTTGTTTGTTTGTTTTTATTTTATTTTATACAATGACAATATATATATATATGTACATAACCTTGTCTTTATAGAACTAGTTAAATCAGTCAGTTAACTTTTATATAGAAGACATCAAACACTACTGGAAAATTAATAAATAAAAACAAAAAAGGTGGTGGAAATTATTACGTTGATTCGGAATTTTCTATCACTAATCACCGAATGACAGAAAATTTCCATCAATAACTAGGAAGAAAATCATTAAATATCTCCCTGTAAGATATTCTGATTTGTATTACACACTCCTACTCCAACAAATCTCAACATGTCATTGAATATTTTATTGTGATTTATCATGAGTTTAAGGATGGTCCTCATAGGAGATGCTCAATGTACGAAATTAATCACCAAGTTCCAAACATTAAAATAAAATAAAAAATATTTAAGTATATTTAACGGCACGGCACGGCACATCCATGTAGATACAGCGATCATCTCTCGGGACGGCACATCCAAATGGAAACAGACATCCAAATGGAAACACAGCCATTGTCGGGACGGCACGCCACATCCAAGTGGAAACAGACATCCAAATGGAAACACAGCCATAATTTCTCGGGACGGCACGCTACATACAATGAAAGAAGAGTTAATGCTTTCATACTTCTCCTGTTCTCCATACTCTCGTTTAGTATTTAAAACTTTTCTTTGTTATTTTTTGTTTTAATATCATTAAAGTAGATTATATTCTAATCAATATTATATTCTTTTGTGTCATTAGGAGAGTTCAAATTAACACCATTCGTGCTTTATAAAATAGTGATTTTAATAGAATAGTGCTTTATAAAATAAAGTAGTGATTTTAATATATATATATATATATATATATATATTGACACAATAACTTAATATTATGAACTTTAATGTCATTAGAATATTCAAAAATTCAATATCCTGCACCTCTTATGTGTGCATATTAGATTATGTTGAAGTGTTTTCCTTTTGGCATAGGCATGCCAAATAATTTCTTCGTAGTAGTTAACGTTAGAGTTAGAAACTCTTACTAAAATTGTAATAAAGTCAATACCATATAATCATGGTCTACACTATCTTTATATAACGGTAAGGTATTTTTACATTTTATTTTTCTATCTTTCATCGCGTTATTTTTATTTCTGAATATATATTAAGATTTTAATTAAATTTTCAAGCTAAACTACTAAAACTAGTAATGTGATTCGTGTGTGAAGGATTTAAATTTACTGGGCTTGCAAGGGCATTTTTAAATAAAACATAATATATCCATATCACAGGACTAATTTTGATGATTTGGCTTTAAAATCTTGGTAGAAAAACATATCATAAACTTAATGTATACTAAAATAAAATCAGCTTCTATAATATAATAAAGAACTATCTCATTATACATAGATTGAACTATTAATCTTAAGAAAATATTAGCATACGTTATAATCTTTATTTGTATATATATATATATAAAACAAGGTCACTCGAGTATGTTAAGAAATCATCTCACCTAAAAGCTTAAACTATTAGTTAAGATCCAGAATAATATGATTTATATTATTCTCTAATACAATTCTTAAAGTGAAATTTTTTAGCTTAAAACTTGCATAGGCCCACACAAACTTGTATTTGATTTTTATCAAATAGAATGAGTATAGTTCGAAATTGTGATTATTGAGTTAACAATATTCTGATACCATGTTAAGAAACCATCTCACCTAAAAAATTAAACTATTAGGTGAGACCAGAATATAATTTAAATTACATTCTAATACAATATTGCTTTTTGACTACCATATGTTTCTGAAGATTTTTATTCCATATCTTGAAATGCCACGTACAAAACGTTCTCATAATGCCCTCTGCATTATGCCTTATTTAGACTTTGTTATTTAAATTTAGAAATTGAAATTTTCCTTTCAATATAAATTACGAGCTAAAACATGATATCGTGGCTGAGATCGAACCTCGATCATTTACTATATTACCGATACCATATTCTCCAACATTCATTCTGCAATAGCACCAGTTTCTTCGACTAGATCTGCGGCCTTTTCTTGAATCAACTTCCACAAATCATCTACATGCCGTTCTTCAATCAAGGTAGATCCAACCGCACAGCGTATGATAAACAAGCCACCAACCACCGAGTGAGTCATGAATGCACGACCACTTTCATTCACTGCAGCTAGAAGCTTACGGTTCAATTCCGAGGCTTTGCATGCATCGTTGTGCTTGAGCCTAAAACAAACCAAAGAAAACCTCCTTGGCACCACCACCTCAAACCTACTGTCTTTAGCCACTAGTGACTCAAACCGCTTAGCCAAGTTCACATGGCTACGAATATGGAGCATAAGGTTAGCAATTCCATGCCTACGAATCACAATCCAAAGCTTCAGAGCTCTGAATCGCCTGCTCAATGCAATTTGCCAATCTTTGTAGTCCACCACGGCATTCGATTCACTGGCATTGTTCTTCAAGTATTCTGGATTGCTTGACAGTGACTCGATTAATAAACGAGGCTCCTTAACCCACAAGCAGCAACAATCCAAGTTAGTGAGAAACCATTTGTGTGCATTCATGCTCAACGAGTCTGCAAGCTCTATTCCATCCAGGTAATGCCTGAACTCAGGGCATATGCATGCACTACCTGCGTAAGCTGCATCAATGTGGAACCATAGATTATATTTCCTGGCAATTTTACCCAGATCCATAACTGGATCAACAGCTCCACATGCTGTAGTGCCTACTGTTGCGCATAAAAATAATGGCACATATCCAGCTTTGATGTCATTTTCTATTGCATCTTCCAGTGATTGTGGTGATAACGAAAATTCAGATGAAAATGAGGTAGAGAGGCATCGAAAATTAGAGGAGGGAATTCCAACTAACTTGACGCCCTTAAGTAGAGTTGAATGAGTTTGATCAGAGGCATAAACTACCAACTTCGCAATGTTTTCAGCTCCGATGTTTCTCAAGGTCCTGTCTCTTGCTGCAGCTAAGGTGCAGACTACAGCCTCACAAGTGCTACCGTGCAAGACACCACCTCCATTTCCTGAAAACAAAAAAGTAGATGGGAGCTTGAGCATCTTTCCCATCCAGTCCATTACAGTGGATTCGAGCTCGGTAGCTGCAGGGGATGCAATCCAGCTGAAACCAACAACATTAAGGCCTGTGCATAGCATCTCACCAACAAACCCTGCAGTGCTTGCATTTGACTGGAAATAAGCAAAGAAGTTAGGGCTTTGCCAATGAGTGAGGCCTGGTATAATGCTATCAGTTACATCTTTGAGAACATCTTCTAATGATTCTGGGCAACGTGGGGCGGTGTCTGGTAATTTGGTGAGTAAGTACCCTGGTTTTACTTGGCTTTGAACCGGGTAGTTTTCAATATTCTTGTAATAATCAGCAATGAAATCAATCACCATTTTGGAATCATTTGTGAAACCATCTGAGTCTAGAGAGGAGAAAGTGTTTGTGGAGATAGAACCCATTTAACTCGGATAGAGGAGTCACTGTAGTTCTCTTTCCTTCCAAGTGTTTGATGATTTATAATGAGTGAAAGGGTGCTTTTTATAGGGGTTACTCGGTGTGCCTGTTTGAAGTAGGTGAGTTCATCAGCGCACGTGGTAGCTGAGATCTTCCCATGAGATATATGAAGAGGTAAATATCAACGTTGATTGATTTAAGAATCACGTTTTTTTCTTTTCTTTTTTATCAATTACCTTAAGCCAACGCTGTCCCAAAAAGTAAAACATACACCGAAGATGACTGCCCTGTAATTCATCAATGAGGTGGAAATTATATCTCGAAGATGAATCGAGGAATTCTTCTAACTGACCAAAAGAGGACCAATGATCTCACTTAGATAGGTAGGATGTGATCGGTTATTTACCGAAATGTATAACTTATTGTTTGAAAATTTGTTCGTGGTTGTTTTTAACAATATTTTTTATTAAAAATATATTAAAAAGATATTTTATATTTTTTAAAATTATCTTTTGAAATTAATATATAAAAATAATCTAAAAAAAAAATTAATTTAAAATAAAAAATAAATATAATTTTTTAATTTTTTTCAAATATATTTTTATAACACAATACCAAATACCATTAGTCATAGGAGTTACACCTCTTGAAAGTTTAGATAGGAACTAGTTGAATGTCCATGACGTGAGTACGGGAGAAACAAATAATTTTTACAGCTGTTGAGATTAAAATATAATATTTTAATATATAAAATTTGATATACTTAAAGGGATTAACATCGTCTATTATACTAACAATGATATCGAATTCTAAACTTCTAAAATTATCATTACTTTTATTGTAAAAAAATTAAACATTATTGAACAAATGAGAGGGATATAAAAAAACATATTAATAAAAAAGCATGTTGGAACAAAAACTAAAATTATTATTGTTGTTGTTGCTTCTGCTTTAATAACAGGAAGAAAATTAAATTAAATGAAAGACTAAAAATAAGCTTAAAAACATTAACAAAAGAGTAAATAAAAAATAAAATAAATGATAAAAAAACATAAAAATTATTGACTGGAAAAAAATTATTTGAAAATTTAAAAAAATTATCACACCACGTTGTGGGTTGAGTAAGAAGTTTTAATAATTGTTGGGATAAAAAAATTAATAGGATATGTTGGTCTAAAATTAAAATATAATATTTATATATGAAAAATTCAATATAGTAAAATAGATCACCACACCCTATCATAAAAATAGTAACATTGAAGTCTTAAAATCTAAAACTATCATTGCAGTTGTAGTCAAAACAATAAAAAATATCAAATTATCCTAAGAAAAAAAACAAAAAAACTTTAACAAAAGAGCAAGTAAGAAAAAAATAAAAATAAAAATATATCATTATTATTACTGCCAAAACAATAAAAATTATCAAATCATCCTCAGAAAAAAAACCCTAAAAAACATCAACAAAAGAGTAAGCAAGAAAAAGAATTAAATTATTATTGTTATTATTATATATTTTTTTAATAATGAAAGAAAAAAAATAAAAGAGCGAAAAAATCCTAAAAACCTCAACAAAAGATCAAACAAATTTTTTTTTATAATTGTTATTACTGTTAAAACAATAAATTATCAAATTATCCGGGAGAAAAAAACCTAAAAACATTAACAAAAGAGTAAGCAAGAAAAAAATTTATTATTATTATTATTATTATTATTATTATTATTATTATGATGATGATGATGATGATGATGATGATGATGATGATGTTATTAATGGGAAAATAAAATAAATGAAAGATTAAAAGATCGGACACAAAAATAAAATAAAAATTACCAAGCAAAAAAGTCATTCGATATAAAAATAAAAATAAAAACGAATAAAAACTAAAAAAAAGAACAAAAGGAAAAAAACACAAATATCAATTTATCAAGGGATTAAAATCCAAAATTAAAACTATATATATTATCAATTTCAATAAAAGGATCCAATTGAAGAAATCAAAACTTCAGATCTGTATTTATTGAACAATTTAAACCCAATCTGAAATTAAAAGAAGGAGGATCAAGTGAAACATTGACATTCAATCAATTCCAATCGGAGAACCCAGTCGAATTAAATCAAAACTTATCCAACAAAAATCGGGACAAAAACAAAATCGAAAGTCAAGGGACTCAAGTGAAAAGTAGCACAAAATGGGGACTCTCCTACACTTTTACGTGCGGAGAGAGAGAAATGTGCCCAGCGGTTTGAACCAGCCACCAAAGCGGTCACGAACATTTGTAGGGGACACGCGCCACCACAGGAGGAAGAACACACGTAGATGCACCGTGATAGACATCGGCAGCTCATCTCCGACCACCATATGACCCCACACGTGCCACCTACACAGGCGTGGGGCGGAAAATAGGATGGCGCGTGCGTCACACTCCACGACAATAACCAAAAAAAATACTAAAAAAATAGGGTCAATTACTGGACTATTCCTAGACCAAAATCACCGCTTTTGTCTTATTAGTGTTAGGATTGAGAAATGTTGCGAGGTGATTGAAGGAATTTAGAAAGGAAGGGAAATTTGTACACTCGAACGGAAGAGAGAGAAGAGAGAAAGAGGGAAGAATGTATATTGTATTGTAACAATAAAATAATTCCGTTTTCCATACCATTCTTGTGTGTACACTTCTCTATTTATACACATTATAATATTCTAGAATATACTCTAACATCCCCCCTCAATCTCATGCTTTGATAAACCAAGCATGAGATTGCAACAATGAAAATGAAATACAAGAGTAGTTAATTTTTTTGACAAACAATATGTAAACAAGAGAAGAGAAGGAATATCATTGGTCTATTCTTGACCAGAATTTCATTTATCTACTTCAGCTTTTACGAAGGATTTTATTTGGCTTCTCCGACTTTTCGAAGTTTTTCTTCAACTTTTCGAAGTTTTTTGCCGATGAATTTCTTAATCTGTGTAAGAATTCATTTTCTTCTTCTTCTTCATTGGATTAAGTTTTTCTTAATCTCTCTCTTTTTTTTCGTTTTTTCGTTTTTTTATTTATTTATTTAAACGGCAACATGAAACACATAAAACGGCACAGCACACAGACGACAACATACAAAACACAAACGACACCAGCACAAAACATAAAATCTAGGTTTTCAACAAATCTTCTCTCAGCCACGCCGCAGCCTCATCTCTTCTCTGCCAAAATTTTGCAATTCATCTTGACTCAACACCATAAAAATGAAGCAGAGCTTGACACACACGAACCTGACCTGACTTTTACCCTGCCTTTTAGTTGCCTTTGCCTTGATTGACAATGCTGAGATGCATATGATTCATAAATCTGGAATCCAAGTCTTGATAATCAAAAGAGCAAAATTAGGATGTCAATCTTGTGGCAAAACAGTATGATGCCCATCAACGGAGTCTCCTAGCTTCGCTCTCAGACTCAAGCAAGGTAAGAATGTCACCTTCTCAACTATTCACGAATAGGAGAGGATGGTACATCTTTTGTTTTTGTTAATGAGGAGAACAAGAATTTATATCCAGATCTGGTCGAAGTCTGTGCCTATCGAAATGATTCGCCATGAAAGTTCCAGCACCGCACTCAGCATTAGGGCACTCCTTCCTCAACCTCTGGACTTTGCCGCTATCATCAACCTTATAGAGTTGTTATCCCTCGCGAGCTTGTTAATTCAAGCTACGCTACATGTTCTTTACCCATGGGCAAGGGCCAGAGAAAGCGAAAGCAAGGTAAAATGATATTATGATTTTTTTGTGGCTTTCAGCAGACTCTTTGAACAGTGAGTGTTTTATTTAAGGAGTGAAAGAAGAAGAGCAGAAGAAGAAGAAGAAGATGATACAAATGATGATAAGGTTCATGGATTTGGCATGAAAAATGCTAGATGTTGCCATAGCAGCAACACAAACTATATTTTAAGGAAGAATAAAGGAAATCACTGAGAATAAAACTATTATTGAAGGAGCAACTATTGATTCGTAGGAAGAGAACGAAAATACCAGAAACAAACGATATGATGTGCAAAACATATTACTGAGACTGGAGATTTGAAAAGGATAGAAGTGATATTACCTTGAGTGGTATTGTAAATAAGAAGCAGCAGCGGCATGGATGGTCATCTTCATCTTCAGCTGCAGATTTTTTTTTTTGAATGATCCATTGAAGGATTAGATTGCGGAAGCTTGGATCAATTAATGCTGTAGCAAAAAAGCTCTGATACCATGATAGGATTGAGAAATGTTGCAGGGTGATTGAAGGAATTTAGAAAGGAAGGGAAAGTTGTACAGTGAACGGAAGAGAGAGAAGAGAGAAAGAGGGAAGAATGTATATTGTATTTGTAACGATAAAATAATTACTGTTTTCCATACCATTCTTGTGTGTACACTTCTCTATTTATACACATTATAATATTCTAGAATATACTCTAACAATTAGGGGTTAGAACAATATTTAGCCATTTTAAATATATTAAAAAAAAGTTGTGGCAGACCGGACCGGTCCGTACACGTGCAATTACATGAGTGACCCTTACCCGTAATCGTTTTACCCTCAGTAGAGCCTCTATTTTGTCATATTATTGAGGTCGAAATCGTGAAAACACTGTTCATCAAAGAAAAAAGGTGGAAGAACTCGTACGATGCATAGATGAAAAATATTCACTCCACGAGTGCAATGTCTCTTGCGCTACTGATAAAATTAATGAGGTGTTTTAGATTATTGTATAACTAGCCAATGCCCCTGCCTCGTTGCAGGCGATATCATAATTTTTCAACACAAAAAATTTTAATTGTTTTTTATAATATGTTTTTGGTTAAAATGATAAATTTGTGCAGAATTCTGTGGCGTGCAAGTTTTCTATAAATTATATGAATTTTAAATCAATACAATTTTATCTGTTTAATAGGTTTGAACGAAATAACCAACATAAAATTATCATAATCATTAAAAAGCAAGAAAATTATCATAATCATTAAAAAATTAATCATATTTATAAGTAAAATAGAAATCGTCAAGAGTGGACTTGAACCTCCAACCTCTCGAGCGGATATTTTGTCTCCCACCTCATAAAACCGCTCGGCTACCTCAACATTCGTTCATCTTTCTCGAAAATATATATTAAATCTAATTTTAACATGAATTCACTAAAAAAATGTGTTGAGAGTGGGCTTCAAACCAATGCCCTCGTAGGGGACCTTAATCTGGCGCTCTTTAGATCATCTCGGCTACCTTAACAATCGTTTATCTTTCACGAAAATATATATTAATAGTAGGTGTTATTGTGGATTAGCACAATAAAAGCGGGACGTGTTTTATTGTATAGCTAATAATATATATATCGTTTTATCAAATGCGAGAAAAACACCGTATATTGCTACAGATGTTTTTGGGTATAAAAATAATAATAAAAATTAAAAAAAATACAATGTAACCGACATAAATTAAAATTTTAGAACGATAAGTACAAAAAATAAAAATAAAATCTAAAACATATGAATTATTTGTCCAAAAGAAAAAAAACACTAAAAGAATATATTATATTATATTATATTGAAGTGGGAAAACATTGCTACAATATTTTCCCCACTAGTATTATATATATAGTAATTATATTATATTATATTATATTATATTATATATTAGCATGGAGAAAACATTTATACAGTGTTTTTCCACTACTATTATATATATATAGTAATGTGTTGTAGCCCATCTTAGCATGTGTCTTCTAGTGCTCATTAAAAGCGATTCCGCCATTAAATGCGATTCCACCTTACACCCCTTAAGTAGGTGAGTTCATCAGTGCACGTGGTAGCTGAGATCTTCCCATGAGATATATGATATTTCTTCAATTTTCAAGTGTGTTTTTGTTTTCTGTAATTTATTTATTCAATTGTGGCTGTTTTGTAGCCACGTGTAGATTTAAGTGATTTATTTGAACCTATTTTGCATGCTGTCGGTACATGTTAACTATAAAAATAAATTTAAGAGTAATCGGATAGTTTAAGTTTGAAAACAAATTATAATAAGATAGTATGCCCTAAACAATTCAAGAATTACAAATAAATCCCGTGACTAATTTACCCTTTTAAGGGACAAAATTATCATTTTACTTTTTAATCCACAATAATAAATGACATTTATACAATAACTTGGCCATACCTTTTAAATTTTTGTAATATATTACAAAATCTTCAACCATGGAAGATGTTAAATTGCATGGCTATAATAGCAATGTAATTCATGATAAGATAAGAGGTATATCATCCTATTCAAGAGAACCCACCATTTCGTGTAAGCTTAGCCACTAAGAGGTACATCATCCTATTCAAGAGAACAACCATTTCGTGTAAACTTAGCCACTAAGTTTCACATTGATAACTTTCACATCTACTTGTCTTTTCTATTTTATGTCTCTAATGTTGCGAAAATATAGCTTGTATATTAAGTAGTGAAAGAAAACTTTACTCCACATTAAAATGATAAGAGAATTTATATTTTTAACATAAAACAACAGTGTGGAAGGTATAGGAACCTCAGAATAGTTTTCTATGCTTGGAAAGAGCTTCATTAAGCTTGTTAGATGTAAAAAAAAAAATGTTCTAGGTATACTTGCTGTAAAGCTTATATTTGTGGTTTGCTTTTGTTTTTTGTTTACTTTCTTTTGTTTTATATTTATGTTTATAAGTATAGAAAAGAAGTTTAAGTGTTGAATAAATGATGTTATATTCACCTCTTTGTTGTTGAGATTTATATATAATGAAGTTTTTGATATATTAAAGTTGTTTAAGTGTACTTTTAATGTATAATGTTGTTTTAGTTTTTGTTTAGCATAAGCTATGCATGTTGAAGCAAAGGTGTTTATCCTTAACTTATTAAGCATGTTTATGCACAAAATGGGCTCAAAAATTAATTTTGATGTTTTCATTTTATATATAATTTTTGTATTCAAACATGTTTGAATATGATATTGAGACTTGTGGGGATACAAAAAGTGTGTTTTAGAGGCCAAAAATATCCATTTCAAGCCTTCGATGTGGTTGCCTTCTAGGTATTTTCGTTGGGTTTATAGGCAAATTCTTTGTGTTCTTAGAAAGAACTTTGTCTTAGCCCCAGCCATTTTACATTTATTTCCTTACACATAAACCTTCTTTATGCATGATTATTAGATAATCAAAGGTTTATTGTCATTAATAACATATTTTTAGGGTATTTTAATCCTAGGATTTTGATTTTGATTTTGATCCAAAACCTATTTTAATAAAATTGTAATGTTTTAGTGATAATCGGAGTTAATGAATGCTAAATTATTTATAATTTTTGATTTCAACATGTATTTACCTTCATTTTGACTAAATTCGGTTTGACTTGAAATAGATATTGCTAGGTTCATGTTTAGTGTTCTTGATGTTTCAGGTGTTCTTCATATTTTTTGGATGTATGATCTGTTTATTCAAGTTCTTTTTGTTTTATAAAAGTTTAATCTTTTTTGTCTTTGTTTCTATTTTTAGGTTGTTTTCAGGTCAAATTAGTTTTTGGTTCAGTTTATGAATGAACAAAAATTTTCAGGTGAACCAACGAGGGTAAAATATTTTGGGTCATAGAGTTTATATCGTGTTTAGTTTGTCATATTTTTATTAAGGGATTTCTTTTGCTTAAGGGTGTGTTTGGTAGACAAATTTTAGCTTAATTTCTTATAGTTTTATTTTAGAAAAAATGGGTTTTTACCAAGACTAGAAAAATATATATAAAAAAACATAATTTTTTTTCATACATATGGCTAACCATGCTAAGATATAATTTGAGCATTTATTTAAAAAATATACTTTTGCATAGATTTTTACAACAGGTTTGTTCTTTTTGAATATAGGATCACAAACTCATATGTAAGATATATTTTCAATATTTAATTAAAAACACCCAAAAAATTTGTATTAGTATTTGAGATTATAAACTTATAAATAAAATGTATTTTTAATATTAAATAAAAGATAAAAAATTTAATATTGATATTAGAACGATGGAGGTTTTGATTTGCCAAGATAAGAGATTTCTAGTGTGCAGTACTCACCCGTGATGATTTCTGGTGGGCAAGCACAAGAAGTTAAAAAAAAAAACAAATAGTTCTTGTGTTGTTGTTGGCTTCGTATCCACTTAAAGATATCTTATATTTTGAATATGTTACCACTTAACACTTTATTAGGAAAGGTACTCCATGTCAGAAATATGGGACCACGTGAAACGACCAGCATCTGTCAGAGCATGTTTTTACTTTTTACCTCTATTCTCTATTTTTTTAACGATTGAGGCTTTACGCCCATCGTTTTTCAAAAGTTATCAATGTGGGCCTTCACGCCCATCGTTTTTCCAAAGTTAAACGTGTATCACGTATTGGTTTTTTTATTGGAATGAAATATTTTGATTTCATAATGTTTTGGTTTGTGGTTTTGGTTTGTGATTTTAGGTTGTATTGTTTTCATATAATTATATATATATATATATATAAATATATAATTAAAATTTAATTTAATAAGCATAATTAAAATTTAAGATAAATTAACTTTAAATTATAAAATATAAAAACAAAGTCAAACAAATATAATCTCAAAATTAGAAAACAAATCACATGTTAATCAAAATAAAGAGAATAGACGTTCAGCTAGAATTTTCGAACGGTACGAATTAAAACCAAGACCAAAACGACATCATTTCATCTTCATTTTTCAACGGAGCAAAATATTTCGGCCATTCAGTCGAAACAGAAAGGAATTAATTACTTTGGTTTTTCTCCTAGTTAATTCACTTAGGTATTTCTTAGTTGATTCAATGAAGTAAAATTTAATTCATGGAACACGGCTTTAGTAAAGTCCTAGGTATTTCGTTCATGGAAGAAAGCACAATTTAATTGATTATATATATATATATATATATATATATATATATATATATATATATATATTTGTAGAAAAACAGCTCATGTTAACGGAAATCAAGGATGAAGATCAATCAGTACCAAAAAAAGGATGAACATCAATGCAGTAATAATGAATTAATTAAATGTAGTGACAGCAATTACAGAATGGAAAGGAAGCAATTACAGATGGAGAAATGCATGCAACAAACCTGCAGATAACGGCAATAACATTAAAAGGAAAGAATTAATTACAGAAGCAATGCAACAACAAATCTGCAATTAATTAACTATATATATATATAGTTAATTAATTGCAGATATATATATATATATATAGTTAATTAATTACTTTTTGAAATTAATTCAATGAAGAGTTGTGTTTTGAACTTTGCAATATATTGATTTTGTTAAAGAAGTGTAGCTTTGAACTTTACAGATATATTGATTCAATTAAAAACAAATTGTGTTTTCAAATCAAGGGAAGGGGTGGTGACACGAAGCACGAAAGCATGAGGAATGGGAAGTCAAATATATATATCGGCATATTTCACTCCACAAGGCCTGGCTAGTGGCTTTAAGCAGGATTCCTGATAGCAGAAGAGATAGATGGTGAGGCTTCTGTTTTTCTCTTCTTTTTCACCGAGGAACTAGCTAGATCTCCTTCATTCCAGTTTCCATGGTCATATTTCGAAAATGTGTCGGGCCCACCACATTAAAATTCATTGCAAAGAAAACATGACCTTGAGGAGCACCAAGCTGATACCCTTGATTCGTCCTCGTTCTCTCTTGTGAATGTCGGATCTGCACTAGATGTTTGTGCGTGTTGATTCCATTCCTTGATGATTTTCCGAACAACTTTTATATATATACTAACTATTTACTTGTGTTTTATGGTTGTTGAAATTATATTTTTTCAATACAAAAATATTAAGATGAAAAATAATTCTGAAAACAAATAATAATAAAATACTGAATTATCTATACACCTTAGACCAAACAATAACTATAAAAAAACTAGGTATGAAAGCCCACAAGGCCCCATTTCCATGCTTTTGTGTTTGTATTTTCTAGGGGTATTTGTGTAGTTTCATTGTCAATAAATATGTGAAAAGCGAAACTACCCCGAATTGTTCCTCTGTCTTTTTCAGCTTCAAGAATAAAAATCTAGTTTTAGTGTGCAAATTAAAGCGAAAAATACCGGAAAATCCCAAACAATCTGAAAATACCCTAGAAATGTCCAAAATGTTCCCGATTCCATGGGCTAGATTTTTCGATTCGATCGGTAAAATGATAATTTTACTGTTGAAATCCACAATAATTTATGTTAAGGGACACAGATAAAACATCGACGTTTTTATTTGTGTTTTTAATATGCTCGTATTTGACTTAATATAAACAAATATGTGTAAACTCGTGTTTTATTTGAGGAATGCCATAGAAAGGGTGTCAATATAAAAATGATAGTTTAGGGGTTTAAAAATCTCAAAACTATAGTGTTGTTTCATAGTGGTATCCACAATGGAGCAATTCATGCAAAAATAGTGCGTTAAAAATCCATGATGAGATGGTCTCTCCAAAAATGTTATATGAAGAATCTATGAAGAGATGAACCACATATAAAATAAAGTTTATGATGCATAATTGTTGTTGATTGAGATCTAAACTCGAAGACAAGTCTCTTCTAACTTGGAGAAACTAATGCATGAACTTTTTTAATTTTATTATTAGTAATGGAATTTTGTATTTCATCTTTATCTTGCAAATTACAAGATATTGGTTTACAATCTGCTTGCCTTGTCTTAGGTTGTTACGAGCTTTTTATATTGAATACTTTGATTCCTAATAGGTTTCTAATTGCCTGAGGAATAGGAGACAATATACTTTAATACCCCCCCTCAAGTTGGAGCATGAAGATCTCGAATGCCCAACTTGCGCAATAATAACTCATATTGTTGTTTTCCCAAAGCCTATGTAAAGATGTCAGCAAGCTACATAGATGAGGAGACGAACATAGTAGTACGGTCACCTGCAATAATAGTATCACGGATAAAATGGTAGTTGACCTCAATATGTTTGGTGCGCTCGTGAAATACCGGATTTTGAGAAATATGAAGAGCCGCCTGGCTATCACAATGGAGAGTCATTGGACGAGTATGAGACACGCCTAGACTGGATAATAGAGCTTTGAGCCATGTCAACTCACATGTAGTCATAGCCATAGATCGATATTCTGCTTCTGCAAAAGAGCGAGAAAAAATATGCTATTTCTTTGTTTTCTAAAAAATCGGAGAATCCCCTAAAAAAATAATCCATCTAGTAAGAGAACGTCAAGTCATAGGGCACCCAGCCCAATCAACATCACACCATCCATGTAGTTGTAGATCATTTTGTCGACGGAGTTGTATTCCTTGACCAGGATTACTTTTAAGACAGCGGACGACGCGTCAAGCTGCTTCCATGTGTTCATCACGTGGACACTGCATAAATTGAGATAATACATGAACACTGTAGGATAATTCCGAGAGAGTGAAACACAAATAAATTAACCGCCCCACTAGGCGATGGTACTGCTCCGGATCTATGAGAGATGCACTGGTAGATAAGGCTAGTCGGTGGTTCGGTTCCATTGGAACTGTAGCAGGTCGAGCTCCCAGTAACCCTGCCTCAGAAATAATATCAAGTGCATATTTACGTTGAAAAAACACAAATCCTTCAGGACAATGTGCCATTTCTATACCCAAGAAGTACTTTAGAGGACCAAGATCTTTCATGTGAAAGCATGCACTGAGATAATCTTTCAATATTTGTATGTCGGTTGGATGGCTTCCGGCGATGATAAGATCGTCAACATAAATCAGAACACTAAGTTGTTTGGTTCCTTGGCGCAGGGTGAACAAGGAGTAATCAGAGTACGATTGTGTAAAACTGTATTTTGTCAGAGCTGATGAAAGTTTAGCAAACCAACATCTGGGTGCCTGTTTTAGCCCGTATAATGATTTTCGGAGCTTGCATACTTTTCTGGACGTTCAGTCAATGAACCCAAATTTCTTTCGAGCTCTAAGGCGATTCGATTGAGCGTGCCCATTCTTCGTAATTGTCTCCTATTAATTGAACTTAAGTAATTGTGAAACCTGGATTGTCAAGAGAAGTTATGTCATATGGTGATATTGTTTTCCTTTGTTGCAGAAGCAGCAGTGGTGCTCTCGGCCATGGTTCAGTCTTTGATTTGTTCCTAACTTCTTGACAGACGTGGATGATGGTTTGATGATCTTTGGTAATTTCTGGGTTGGTTCAATTCGTGTTTTTGATTTTCTAGTTTGATTTTGGTGTTTTCACGAGTCACGGCGGATGTGAGGTTGGTATGTGTTTTTAGGGATTTGATCACGGCGGATGTGCAATTGGTATGTGTTTTTGATTCTTTGATTTGGATGAAAAACACGGGTTCTTAGCAATTCCGAGTTCTTGGTAGTTTTGAGTTCTTTGGCAATTTCGGGCACAAAGCTAATTTCGGGTTTCTTTGTCTGATTTGGTAGTTTTGGGTTCTTTGACATTTTTCTGTTTTCTGGGTTCTTTGGCAATTTCTAGGTTCTAGATTTTTATTGGTTTTGTGTTTAATTTTGGTTTTGTATGTTTAGGCTCTGATACTATAATGAAATTTTGTATTTCATCTTATCTTGCAAATTACAAGATAATGGATTACAATCTGCTTGCCTTGTCTTAGGTCATTCATGAGCTTTTTATATTGAATACTTTGATTCCTAATAGGTTTCTAATTCACTGATGAATAGGAGGAGGAATAGCAGACAATATACTTTAATAATTAAGCGTTTTTAGTTTTTCTTTATAAAGATTTATAATAGTTTTTGGTGAAAAACGTCATGAATTAATAAAATTAAATATTTTGAGAGTTTTTTCATCGTTAAAGTGTTCTCGATCTTTGACTTGTGATGAACTTTTTTCCCGTTCAAATCATTTTTGTGTAGAAAGTTTAATTTCTTCAAATAGTTAATTAGTATGGTAAAACTATATGAAAAGCATAATCAGGCTTCACGGTGCAAATCACGTTTCACGCAGAAGAGTATAATTTATTTATAATTTTTTATCGTCAAATGTAGTTTGTACCGCAAAAGCATAACGTAGCCAAATGAGCCCTGAATCATGCTTTCTTTGTAAAAACACGACATGACAGCAATTTTTAAGCTTCCAATTATCCTCGAGTCCAAAATCGTTGTCCGCAAAAAGTACAGTAACCTGCAATGATTGGAATGCACAAGACAAATTTTAAACTTTAATTTTGTGCAATTGTATCCTCGTCAAATTTCAACAGCAACTTTAAATGTGCGTGCCTTTTTTATTTTGGTATCTGGTTTCCAATTTGCGCGTTTTAACCCTTAATTGACCATTAGATTCTCAATTCGTTCTATTTCGTCCCTGATTTCGCATAATTGACTAAAAAATTCAATCCGTCTCCAAAAATTTCATTCTCATCAATTGAGCCAGAATTAAATTCCCTTAATAAAATTAATTTGACCAATTTAAAGTATAATTAAGTCCTTATACTTAATTAAATCCTTCAATTGGATCCCGATTATAATTAAACTTTAAATTGGTTGACGATTAAATTGAATCAACCCATAAAAATATAATCATATCGTTCAACCTAAATTTTATACAGATTTATCCAATGATAAATTAGTTTTGCCTTAAATATCTATTTTCCTCTATTTTTGGAACAAAAAAGATATAATTGAACTTGCAAAAACAACCAAAATTTCCAAATTGATTTTGTTTTATTTTATTCATTTTTGAACAAAAGAGATATGATTGAGCGTTCACTCCTTTTATTTTATTTTTTCATTTTTATTTTATTTTGGGAGTAACCCAAAATTGGATTACGACAATGTTGACTTTAAAAAACCCAGCAGGGCATAAAGACCTGCTGATGCAAAAGCCAAACCTCTTTTCGTTCACCTGAGCTTTTAGACTACATTATACATCTATGATTCACGCTACAAGGAACCACATGCTCTGATACTAATGTTACGTTCCAAGCAATGAAAGAAGAAAAAATAGATTATTCGAGGAATTCACAACCTTCAAATCTTAATTCAAAAAAATGCTTAGTTCTTTTTTATTAAAATTCATGGCTTAAATATAAACTAAAATTAACAACTTACCAAGCTATAATACCCCCTAATAAGCTAAACCCTTCTAAGTAATTGTTATTTAGCTAACAGCCCATCAAAGTAGTTGATTTAGCTAACTACCCATCTTGATCTATTCCCAAGCCTTATATCTGGCTATAAATTGCATGTATAAAAATGAGTAATTCGTTTATTGGACCCACTTCTTATTTAATTAAGTGGCATGTGAACTAAATAGTAACAACTTAAACTAAACTATACTAATTGGACTAATGACATTTGAATTGTAACCATACTAACACAATTGCAACCAAACTAACCAACTGACTAACCCGATTAACCCATTGAATTGACATAGCTTGCACTGTAGGCGTGCTGAATTGACTAGGAGCTGACTTGATTAAGACGGGGCAAGCAGGAATTTGAAGAAGCAAACAGTATGGCTCACTCCACTGCTAAGGCTTATATGTGGCAACAAATCAATTGGTTTGGTTAAGGAAAATATTGTGAGAATTAAGCTTCGAACAAACTAAACCTATAAAATTATTGTGTGACAACATGGTTGCAATTGCAATATCTAAGAATTCTGTTTTTCATAACAAAACCAAGCATATGAAAATTAAATTTCATGCAATTAGACAGTTTCAATAAGAAAGAGAATTGGAAATGAAGTACTATCCTGCTTAGGAACAACTAATTGATTTATTCATCAAATCATTAGCTAAAGAAAGGTTTGAAAACTAAGTCAAATGGTTGGAATGTGCAGCCCTGCAGCTTTAGAACCAAGGAGAAGTGTTAAAGATTGAAGACTTTGATTCCAAAACTACAAATAGATTGAAGAATAGAAGGTCATTAGTAGTTTTTAATTTATGTTTCAATAAGATCAATGTGTTGATCAAGTATGTTAGTTATTTTCTAATTAGACTAAGATTTTTCAATTTTCTAATTAGCTAAGAATTTGTAATAAAATATAATTCATATTCTTGTAATATTACAATTTTCTTCTATAAATAAATATAAAGGATAACAGTAACCTTAAGTTATTCTGCTCCTAATTCTCTAAACAAAGTTGTTTAAAATTTGATTGCCTTGGTTCTCAAGTGTCTGCTAATCAAAGACAAACTTTCCACTGATATGCATAGTGGTTATTTTTCTAGGCACAAGAGCAAGAACAACCACTAATCTGAACAGTAGCTGTTTGTGCCTCAGAAATTCTTATTTTTTCCAACAAGATATAGATAGATAGATATAGTTTTATTAGAGATGACATATTCTGCATCATTCATTCTTCAATGGCACCATTTTCTTCGACTAGATCTGCGGCCTTTTCTTGAATCAGCTTCCACAAATCATCTACATGTCGTTCTTCAATCAAGGTAGATCCGACCGCACAACGTATGATAAACAAGCCACCAACCACCGAGTGAGTCATAAATGCACGACCACTTTCATTCACTGCAGCTAGAAGCTTACGGTTCAATTCTGAGGCTTTGCATGCATCGTTGTGCTTGAGCCTAAAACAAACCAAAGAAAACCTCCTTGGCACCACTACCTCAAACCTACTGTCTTTAGCCACTAGTGACTCGAACCGCTTAGCCAAGTTCACATGGCTACGAATATGGAACATAAGGTTAGCAATTCCATGCCTACGAATCACAATCCAAAGCTTCAGAGCTCTGAATCGCCTGCTCAATGCAATTTGCCAATCTTTGTAGTCCACCACGGCATTCGATTCACTGGCATTGTTCTTCAAGTATTCTGGATTGCTTGACAGTGACTCGATTAATAAACGAGGCTCCTTAACCCACAAGCAGCAACAATCCAAGTTAGTGAGAAACCATTTGTGTGCATTCATGCTCAACGAGTCTGCAAGCTCTATTCCATCCAGGTAATGCCTGAACTCAGGGCATATGCATGCACTACCTGCGTAAGCTGCATCAATGTGGAACCATAGATTATATTTCCTGGCAATTTTACCCAGATCCATAACTGGATCAACAGCTCCACATGCTGTAGTGCCGACTGTAGCGCATATATATAATGGCACATATCCAGCTTTGATGTCATTTTCAATTGCGTCTTCTAGTGATTGTGGCGATAACGAAAATTCAGATGAAAATGAGGTAGAGAGGCATCGAAAATTAGAGGAGGGAATTCCAACTAATTTGACGCCCTTAAGTAGAGTTGAATGAGTTTGATCAGAGGCATAGACTACCAACTTCGTAATGTTTTCAGCTCCGATGTTTCTCAATATCTTGTCTCTTGCTGCAACTAGGGTGCAAACTATAGCCTCACAAGTGCTACCGTACAAGACACCACCTCCATTTCCTGAGAACAGAAAAGTAGATGGGAGCTTGAGCATCTTTCCCATCCAATCCATTACAATGGATTCGAGTTCGGTAGCAGCAGGGGATGCAATCCAGTTGAAACCAATCACATTAAGGCCTGTGCATAGCATCTCACCAACAAACCCTGCAGTGCTTGCGTTTGCTTGGAAGTAAGCAAAGAAGTTAGGGCTTTGCCAATGAGTGAGGCCTGGTATAATGCTATCAGTTACATCTTTTAGAACATCTTCTAATGATTCTGGGCAATATGGGGCGGTGTCTGGTAATTTGGTGAGTAGGTACCCTGGTTTTACTTGGCTTTGAACCGGGTAGTTTTCAATATTCTTGTAATAATCAGCAATGAAATCAATCACCATTTTGGAATCAATGGTGAAACCATCTGAGTCTAGAGAGGAGAAAGTGTTTGTGGAGAGAGAACCCATTTAACTTGGATAGATGAGTCACTTTAGTTCTCTTTTCTTCAGGTGTTTGTTGACTTATCATGAGTGAAGGGTGTTTTTATAGGGGTTACTCGGTGTGCCTGTCTGAAGTAGGTGAGTTCATCAGTGCACATGGTGGATGAGATCTTCGAATAAGATATATTAAGAGGTAAGAATCTGTTCGCGCTTACTTGTCATTCTTCCACTTCAAGTCTCTAAAGCAACTACAAGGGAGAGTTAAAATAAAAGTTAAAAGAAAAATATAAAAAATTATTATCATTCATTCGTCATTTTCATAGATACAAGAGAGCTATATTAAAAAAACTAAAATAACATTTCTAAGTTGAAGAGTTATTTTTATATATTAATCAAAAGAGTCAAAAATTGATTGATATATTTCTATACAAAAAAATAGTTTTGATTATATTTGTACTAGTTAGATATTATTAATAACTAGTTAAATCAATATTATATATATCAAAATAGAATTGATTTTTCAAAAAAAAATTTCATTGGACCGCAAATATAAAAAATATTATATTTATATTATTCAAAAATTCATATTACTTCTCTAAATGTGATAGTGATGGTTGCCTCTTATTTGCGCCTTAATGTTGTGGGACTGAATATGGGCAAGCGAAAAGCCAAACATTGCAATAAAAAGAAACTAGAGAAGTAAAACGAGGGAAAAAGCAAATAAAGAAAACTTGCGGACATGGAAAGTCTATAAGTTGTTTTCACGTGTCTCAAGTTAGCAAAGAACTTGACTATCCCACACTAAGGGGGAATTATATATATCTCGAAGATGAATTGAGGAACTCTTCCAACTGACCAAAACAATTAACATTGGACCACTCATTTCCTCTTTAATAATTACATGGCTATAAAAGCAATATCCTTTATGATATGACATACATTATCCTATTCAAGAGAACTCACTGTTTGGTATAAAATTATAAGGCTATAAAAGCAATGTCCTTCATGAATGGACATAACTCTATTCAATTGAACTCATTGTTTCGTCTAAGTTTAACCACTCATTTCCTCTTTAATAATTACATGGCTATAAAAGCAATGTCCTTCATGATATGAAAGACATCACCCCATTCAAGAAGCAATGTCCTTCATGATACGATGGACATCACACTATTCAATTGAACTCATTGTTTCTTCTAAGTTTGACCACTCATTTCCTCTTTAATAATTACATGACTATATAAGCAATGTCCTTCATAATACGACATACATTACCCTATTAAAGAGAACTCACTGTTTGGTTTAAAATTACATGGCTATAAAAGCAATGTCCTTCATGATACGATGGACATCACTCTACTCAATTGAACTCATTATTTCGTCTAAGTTTAACCACTCATTTCCTCTTTAATAATTACATGGCTATAAAAGCAATGTCCTTCATGATACGATCGACATCACCCTATTCAAGAGAACTCATTGTTTGGTATAAAATTACATGGCTATAACAACAATGTCCATCATGATACAATGGACATCACTCTATTCAATTGAACTCATTGTTTCGTCTAAGTTTAATCACTCATTTTCTCTTTAATAATTACATGGCGATAAAAACAATGTCCTTCATGATATGAAAGACATCACCCTATTCAAGAGATCTCACTGTTTGGTATAAAATAAAAGCAATGTCCTTCATGATACGATGGACATCACATTATTCAATTGAAGTCATTGTTTTGTCTAAGTTTAACCACTCATTTCCTCTTTAATATTGCATGGCTATAAAAGCAATGTCCTTCATGATACGACATACATTACCCTATTCAAGAGAACTCACTGTTTGGTATAAAATTACATGGCTATAAAAGCAATGTACTTCACGATACAATGGACATAACTCTATTCAATTGAACTCATTGTTTCGTCTAAGTTTAACCACTCATTTCCTCTTTAATAATTACATGGCTATAAAAGCAATGTCCTTCATGATACTGACAGTACATCGACCTACTCAAAAGATTTCATTGTTTCAGTCTAAGCTTAACCACTCATTTCCTCTTTAATAGATGTCACTCCTATTTGTCCTTTTCCACTTTATGTCTCTAATGTTGTGAAAATATAGCTTGTATATTAAGTTGTGAGAGAGAACTTTACTCCACATTAAAATGATAAGAGAATTTGTAGTTGTTAACTTAAAATATTAGTGTGAAAGGTATAGGAACTCGAAAAAGTTTTCTATACTTGGAAAGATCTTTATTATGCTTGTGAGTTATAAAAGAAAAAAGTTGGTCTAGGTATACTTGTTATAAAGCCTTTGTGCTCTACTTTTGTTGTTTTTGTTTACTTTTTTTGTTATATATTTATATTTTCAAGCATAGAAAAGAAGTTTAAGTGTTGAATTAATGATGTTTTATTCACCTTTTTGTTGTTGAGATTTTTATATTTTGATGTTTTTGATATATTAAAGTTGTTGTTTAAGTTTGGTTTTAATGTAGAATGTTGTTTTAGTTTTTGTTTAGCATAACCGATGCATGTTGAGGCAAGGGTGTTTATCCTTAGCTTGTTAAGTATGTTCATCTACAAAATAGGTTCAAAAACTAATTTTGAGTCCATGTTAGCTTGCTATTTTTTTTATTTGGTATCTCTCAATTATTTTTAATGTTTAATTATTTATATATTTTTGTATTCAAACATGTTTAAATATGATATTGTGACTTATTGGGATACAAAAAGTATGTTTTAGAGGCCAAAAATATCCATTTCTAGCCTTGAAAGTGGTTGGCTTTCTAGGTTTATTGGTTGAGCAAATTCTTTGTGTTCTTCGAAAGAACTTTGTCTTAACCCCATTATTTGAGCCATTTTACATCCATTTTTTACACATAAACCGACGCAGTAGAAAATCACGCGGGAATACAACCAACGTCAATATTCAATAAAATCAAAGAAAACAAGATTAAATCTCAATTAAACTCAAATTTTATTCAATTGCATAAAAGATAAGTCGACTGCAGGGTTTACAAGGGATACTTAAAGATAAAACCCTAGCCTAATTTAATACAGAATAGGAAAGGACATAAAACATTAAATTTTCCATTGAGATAAATGCAAAATATGAAAGGGCTATGAATTCGAGAGAGTACTAATTGACCAAAGTCAATTCGAACTCTTAATTCAAAAGTTATTGCAAAAACAAATTTTTTCTAAAATAGCAAAAGCGCCGATTTCAGGTCGAAACGATGGAATTTGGCCAAAATTGAGTCGAGGTTAGCAGACAAAGCTGCTGGTTTATTCCATAAACGACGAAACGCATTGACTGGGTGAGTTTCGCGATTATTCCGACGTCGACGATTCGGTTGTCGAAATTCGATTGCCTTTGAATTTCGGGTGATCCTCTTCAGACATATATGATTCCATAACCTGTTCTACATCATAAACCTTACTTATATTTTTAGATTAAAATATGATTATTAGGTAATGAACGGTTTATTGTCATTAATAACATATTTTAATCCTAGGATTTTGATTTGACCAAAACCCATTTTAATAAAATTGTAATGTTTCAATGATAATCAGAGTTAATCGAAGCTAAATTATTTATAATATTTTTATTTCAACATGTATGGACTTCATTTTGACCAAATTTGGTTTTATTTGGAACATATATTGCTAGATTCATGTTTAGTGTTCTTGATGTTTTGGGTGTTCTTCATTTTATTTGGATGTGTGATCCTTTTATTCAAGCTCTTTTGTGTTTTATAAAAGTTTTTTTATTCTTAGGTTGTTTCTATGTACCTTCATTTTTCTTTGTTTCTATTCTTAGGTTGTTTTTGAGGTCAAACCAGTTTTTTTATTCAGTTTATGACTGAACAAAAATTTCAGGTGAACCTAGTAGTATAATTTATTTTGGATCATTGAGTGTATATCGTGTTTAGTTTGTTATGTTTTTATTAAAGAGCTTTTTTTGTTTAAGGGTATGTTTGGGAGACACATTTTAGCTTAATTTCTTATAGTTTTAATTTAGAAAAAATGGGTTTTACCAAGACTAGAAAAATATATATAAAAACAATAGCTAACAATGCTAAGAGATAATTAGAGCATTTATTTTTTTTTTAAAAAAAAGAAAATACTTTTGCATGGATTTTTACTACAAGTTTGTTCTTTTTCAATATGGGATTACAAACTCATATAAATAAATAATTATTTTTTAATATTTTTCTATTAGTATTTGGGATTTTACACTTATAAATAAAATATATTTTTAATATCAAATAAATAAATAAATAATTCTTTTTAATATTGATATTAGAACGGTGAAGTTTTGGATGTGAGAAGACAAGAGATTTCTTGTCGGCAGTACTCACCCGTGAGTAGTTGCTTACATGCTTTGGCTTCATATCCACTGAAATATATTTTATATGTTGAACATGTACCAGTGAATGTCGATTCGCCACGTACTTGATTAAACATGATATGAATATGGGACCACGTGAAACGACCGGTCATTCAATTCTCCACGTAAATTAAACACGATATGAATATGGGACCACGTGAAACGACCGGTCAATTTTCAGAGCCTAGTAAAAGAAAAGGTTTAGGTTATGTTAATCCAGATTAGCCCTAATATAATTTATAATTTTCGGGACATGCCCATGGCTTTGGTGGAAAGGTTCTCGTGATTTTCTATTCTCCACGTGCTTGATTAATCAACATAGCTTGAAGAGGATTAAATTCTGGTTCATTTTGGATTTTTAGATAAATATGATCAAAAATGTTTTGATTTTGTTCTTTTGTTCTATTTCAACTAAATAATTTTTTTAGATAATGAATAATTTTATAATATTAATCATATATCTTAATCTGACTATTTGATTAAGATAAAATTTTAAGAGGAGTCTTTTAACATATATATATATATTAATATTAATTTAAAATTTCATAACAATAAGAGAATGTAATGAAATTGTTAAATTGATAATAATATTCTCGTAATATTATATATGTTCATTATTTTGTTTAGAAAAATCATTTTATTATGTCTTTTTATATTAAATTCTAGAATTCTAAATAATTTTATTTTTGAATTTAAACTATTTTCTTTTAATTAATATATTTTACTACATATATATACACATAAATAATATAATTCTGAAATAATGTGCCAAAATACTCTAAAATCAAAATATTTGATTTCAATTAAAAAAATCAAATGTAATAAAAAATCGTGAACCGAAACGAAATCTGAGCATGACATGAATTTATGGGCCACGTCATTTCTGAATTTATGGACCACGTCAATTCTCAGTTTAGCAAAAACTTATTTGTTCCAATAACTCGTTTGTGTCTTAAATCTCCTCTCAGGAAATGTTATTAGTCCATAAATATATTAAATGATTTTTTTATTTTTAAAATACTATTTATAGTATTATCACATGAAAATAATTTTAAAATACAAAAATTAATAAATTTAATTTTTTAAAAAAACAGTATTCTAGGCATAGATATTAATACTGCTCCATTCCTTTCAAAAACCGAGACAAAACTATGTTGTTTTCGTCTTGCTTTTAATTCCATTCTATTCTGGAAATTCGGGAAGGAACGCCGGTTCTGTTCCCGACGTGTTGTTCGGGTTCAAAATCTATTTTTAAAAATTATTTTTGACACCTATACATCAAAATAATTTAAAAACACCAAAATATTTTAAATAAAAAGAATTTAAATTTTAATTATGCTTGTTAGGTTAATATTTTATTTATATATATATAATTAATTATATATGAACAGTACAACACCGAAATAACATGGAGAACGTTAATTGGAGTCACGAACAAAACATATTGACAATTCAAATTCTCGCGTGTTAAAGTGGGTTGTGAACTACTGTAACAACTCAAATTCTCGCGTCCCGGACATAGGATCTCGGGCGACGTGACAACTGGCTGTCGTGTGGCAAGTTTGTTATCTTGCTATAGCATGTTCAAATTACTGTCCCTCTTTTTTCCTTGTTAATTGACTGCCTCTAAATCCCTGTATTTAAATATCCTTGTTCTTAATTAATTAAATTTAACCCAGAAAGTCATTCTATAAAAACAATCGACCCATGTGTTTCGCATTTAATAGACATGCCAATACAGCTCATGATCACTGCCAATATAATAATAGTAAATAATATGTATATTGATTCATTTTATTTGGGCATTGTGCCATTTAACGAATACAAACATATTAGAAACACATCTCATTGAGTCATTTCCTCTCTATACTGGGCTCAGGCTCACCCAGCTTTAGGTGTCGTCTAAGATGCGATCTTCCTATTTTTTAATCAACTAGCTGCCAATTTTAACTGTTTGAAAAAGTCTTCTGGACAAGAAACAGTAGTTTTGATGATAGATTGCTTAGGCTCAGCTAAAATTAAGGCGTCACCATACTAGCAGCCTTTGTTCATGTAAAGTGGTTATACCTAAGAAGTTAACTTTGAAGTTAATTCGATTTTAGGTTTTTTAATCAAATTCAAGGGTTTGGCCAGTTATCAAATTCAAGGGCTTGCAAATACTCTAAAAGTTCAATGTTTCTTGGGATATCAACAATATTCATAATACAACGTGTTTTAGTCATGCGTTTTTATAAAACAAAAGTGATAAAAGGGTGCATTAAAAACCATGTACAAATGAAACAAAACATGTTCCTCCATAACATTACAGAGGATAATTTAGCGATACTTTCTTCTTGGCCATGTTGCAATGTAGACTGCATGATTCCCTGAAAGTCAAACATGACGAAAGGTGAGGATTCATGTCTTGTAACGATACAAAAGCAATAGTATCCCATGAAGAAGAATTGGGAAGGTTCTCATTAAATAACTCCAAGCAATCAGTCTCAATCAGCACAAAATTCCTTTCAGTTTCTGCAATATGATATTTCACCTTCCTTTTGGTCTCTACAAACTAGTATTTCGACTCTATTGTTACATGCTCTCTCTTTTCTTCGTATGTTCAGTCGCCACTATGATTTTTCGCACTTCGTGCCCCGCCATCTAGTGGATTGGAGAGACAACGGAGCACGGTGAACAAGGGCTGGTCGGGAGATGCTAGCATTGAGGAGGGAGACCAGGTGGTGATCGGTGGCAGAAAAATCCCCCTGCCGAGGAGGTAGGCATGTGCTGGAATAGGAGGAGAGAAAAAAAGTTGAACACTACAACACGAGGAGAGAGAGAGAGATAATTGTCGCCAGCGATGGAGCTACAAGAGATGGAGAAGAAGAGCTGAGGGAGACGAAGGTGTGGTTGTCGGTGGTGAGAGTTTGTAGCCACACGTCCCTGCAATTTCCAGTGTCCGTCGTCCCCGTTGTCCCTGTTTTCTGCAAATGCTTTGTGTGTGTTTTGTGTTCTCCCCTCAATTTTCAGGATTATTTCATCCTTGTTTCTGTATTTTCTTCTCCATTCAATCCCCCCTTCCTCTTAAAATATGCTCCCTTTTTATAGACTTTTGCAGATATGGTAGTGTTGTCCCGGAATGGGAGTGGGTCGCAAGGCATGACCACAACATGGCTCTAGTAATGCCTCTGCAGTTTTTTAAAATAATATAAAATGGATTGAAGAAAATGGGTTGTTACAAAAGAGTTTTTCAACGTAAAGAACAATGTTTTTATCTTCAATTTTGGCTTACGATTTCACCCAAAAAGTTTCATCACCGAAATTCTGATCTTCTCAATTTAACCCAAATTAAGCTTCCAAACTTAATTTCTCATCAATTAAGCCCTTAATAACATTAATTTGACGCATTTAAAGTGTAATTAATCCCTTGTGCTTAATTAAATCTTTCAATTGGGCTCTCAATAAATCCCTAAATATAATTACACTTTAAATTGACCGACGATTAAATCAAATTGACCTATAAAAATATAATTATGTAGATTCGTCCAACAATCAATTATTTTAGCTTTGAATCTGCAATTTCTTTCTTATCCGGGCAAAAAGAGGTACGATCGGGCTTTTAAAAACATCAAAAATTTCACTTTGATTTTTTCGTTGACACTAGCCCCTTTTATTTTATTTTTGTTATTAGTGGCTATATTTTGTGGAATAAAATAGAAATTGGGTTATGACAATAGCTACTAAAATAGATAATTTGCTTCAATCTATGAGTGTGAGGTTAGATGGAAAGAATTAATCATATTGGGGTTTTGTGATGAGAAACGTTTTAAGGGTTTACAATGTGGGGATATGTTAGTGGAACTCTTCCGAAACCTCAAAGGGTTATGCTGTTTTGATAGATGCATGAGAAACAAACAATGCAAAGATTATTACTTGGATAAACAATTTTGTTGACCATTCTATAATTACACAATAGGCAAAGTATGAGATAACAAAGAAAATTGGGATCATCTGAAAATGTTTTTACTCAATCAAATTTTACAAAATAGTATCAATTAGAGAACGACACGCGAACTCTTCACCAAAAGAATATGAGTATTCAAGAGTTTTTGTTTTTAAAATTATTTTCATTTATTTTTGTTTTGTCCTTTATTGATTTTTTCAATTATGATTTTTGTTAATATTGTTAGGTGTTGAAATTTATAATTATTATAGATAAGATATTAAAAATAAATAATAACAATGATTATCTGTAATATTTTTCCTTAAAAATAAGACTAATTACATATTTTGATATTTTTTCATGTTAACGTCTTAAAATATATAAAAAAAATTGAACAGACTTTTCTTTATAAATCTCACATTAATTTAATCTTAGTGTTCTAAAAACATTTTAATATAATAATATGAAGAAACAAAATCTGAAAAAAGAATCTTTGATACATTTTAGTCGTTGTATGTTTTCTATCCATCAAATAAATTATTCGACAAATAGTTAAAACATGTCCAACAAACAATTAATATGTTGCACACAACAAATAATATATCTTTAGTCATGGTGGGCATAAACTATCCCATACACATTAATGATAATAATTTGATCAATTGTAGTTTTGATATCTACCAATTAAATTATTAGCAAAATAGTTAAAAAAAATCATCAATCAAATTGTTTGTTGCATAAAACAAATCACTAATCTATGCTACAAATCAACAACTCTGATTTTACTATGTTTTCATGTAACTAATAAAGCATACACAACAATCAATCAATATGTTACACGGAGCACGTGACTCATTTTAACAGAATTTGTTTTATTCCAATTTTACAGTTTACCAATTGAATAATTATCAAAACAATTTTAACAAGTAGCAACATTCAATGATTTTTAGGCTGGAAAAAATCATTTTCTAACATATTCTATCAATTATAATTTTAATAGTAAAATTTTAAAATAACCAATTATAACACGCACAAAATCAAGCACTTTTCTACATAGAAAAAAGTCCAACGCAACATGTGGTTTTAATTTTTGACTTATTTAATGTTGATTTAAAATGGGTTTATTGAGTAATTTATGGTGTTTGATTAGAAAAAATTAGGATTTCTTTTTATTTTTATTTTAAAAGAGAGAATGATACATTATCCATTCAATTTAAACAACACAAAAAAGAAAAAAAAACATACCTTGGGGCCTAGCTTTCTTTGTTTTGGGCCAAGATTTGGCGAATCAGCTTTTAGATAACTTAACTATTTTCTTATCCTTTTGCGAGGGAGAAGAAAATGAAGGAGATTCTGGAGTGTGTGATATTTCACACTTTTCCCTGTCATAAATGGAATAATGGAAACTAGCAACCTTCAGTAACATGACCACTCACCAAGACTAGAGGCATTTCTCCATTTTTACGCTCAATGTACTGGCCACTAATCTACGTGAAACATATTTTTTTAATATACAAAAATATTAATTATGCGAGAGTTTTTATTATAATATATAAATTTGAAAAAATAATAAATATTAGCAGAATTCTTATGAGGTTCAAGTTTCTTATCAAATATATGAATTTTTAATTGATATAAATTTATTTGTATAGTAAGTTTCAATGAAATCACAAGGGTAAAATTATCATCATCATTTAAAAAAAGATTCGAATACCTGAATTATTGAACTCACTATATTAACATTAATTCATTTTATAACAAAAAGAACAAAAAGAGAACAAAAAGAGAACAAAGAGAAAAAGAAGAAACATTAATTTTAAAATGGTCACTAATATAAATTAAAATTTCATAATTAAACTGAATAAAAATAAAATCCAATAAAAATAAAACGAAAGAAAATAAAAACAAAAATTAAAAGCATAAGTGCATATATACATATAAATAATAAATATTGTTCAAGAAGGACTGAAAAACAAAAGGAATTAATACCAAATAACAAATTCAAAGAATAAGTGCCGAAATAAAAATAAAATATATGATTAATTCCAATCGAGGACAAAATTGAAACAAGCAAAAACCTTTAGTACCAAAACAAATAAAGGCATTTAAAAAATGCTATTTAATTTTGTTGTAAAATAAAAGAATAAGGATCAAAATGAAAAGTAGCATATATGACAAATTAAAAACTAATGAAAACCTGCATACCGAATAAATTAAAGGAACCAAAAACAACTCAAAAATCAAAAGAATAAGGACTTAATTGAAACCCAACATATATAATCCGTTTCAATTAAAGGGCACAATTGAATGAAATCAAATTTTCAATTGAAAAATAAGTAATAATAATGAAATCAAAAGATGAGGGAGTAAAATAAAACAATAGCAAACATGAAGGACTTACATGTAATTTCCGACTACGGGAGAGAGAAAAGGGAGAAAAAGCTAAAAATCGTTCACTCGGCGATTCAACGTCACGTGCTGTACCGGGAGGTAGAGGACATGGTCGCGCATCAGGTGACACAGTGGAAGGGCAATTTCCAGTGCCCAACGACGTCGCACGTGCCGCCTGAATGGCGCGTGCTTGTGAAACACTACTAGCGTGTTCCTACGACGTGCCTGCAGTGTTTCAATAAAGAAAATGGTAAATTATCTATACACACGTGGACCCAGTGATAATCATGAAAAAACCGAGGATGAAAGTACCACACTACCCCGGTTTCAGGCTTCTTTTGTCTTTTTTGGGGGCCTGATTGTATTTTTAATATGCACAAATATTTAAAAACCGAACTCACCACTACTATTCCGAGTTATTTCATTAGCAATTCGGGTAAAATAGTAGTTTTATTGTGTAAAGGAATGAGATATATCATACATGCCTATTGGAAATCATATATACGAATTTCAACACTTTTGAAATTAGTTAATTAATTACTGTTTTGAAATTAATTCAATAAAGAGTTGTGTTTCGAACTTTGCAATATATTGATTCAATTAAAATGTTAAAGAAGTGTACCTTTAAACTTTACAGATATATTGATTCAATTAAAAAAATAGTGTTTTTAAATCTTAAAAATAATTTTTAAAAATGAAAAAATACTATTTTGATTATTTTTATATATAGAAAATATTGGTTAGATAGATTTATTATTATCAAAATCAACAACTTCACGTGAGCAAGATCTGGGATTTAGCACTCCTATATATTCACATCAACCTTGATCAGTCATCTGCCGCCGATGTTGAGAGGGAACACGTACGGACTGGGCACCTCTGCATTAATGTCAGTCTTTGACCTAAAAATTGACTAATTTGCGAGCAATCTATCAAGGGAAGGGTTGGGGACACGAAGCACGAAAGCATGAGGAATGGGAAGTCAAATATATATATCGGCATATTTCATTCCACAAGGCCTGGCTAGTGGCTTCAAGCAGGATCCTGATAGCAGAAGAGATAGATGGAGAGGCTTCTGTTTTTAAAATTGTCAAAGAGATGGAAACATTTTTGACCTACCCTTGATTCGTCCTCGTTCTCTCTTGTGAATGTCGGATCTGCACTAGATGTTTGTGCGTGTTGATTCCATTTATTGATGATTTTCCGAACAACTTTATCATTGTTATTTCACGGACAACGAGCTCATAAAATCATATGATTCATAGAACATATAAAAATAATAAAAATATAAACAAAAAGAAAAAGAACAAAGTAAAATATTTTAATTTTAAAATGATTAACAACGTAAATTAAAATTTTAAGAATGAATCGAATAAAAATAAACCCAATTTTTTTGACAAAAATTAAACACAAAACTAAAAGTGTAGATGCATAAATATGAGTACAAAATAAACATTTTTCAAGAAGAACCAAAAAAATAATACCAAATAAAAAAATTCAAAGAATAAGAGATGAAATAAAAAATATATAATTAAATCCTATCCAAGGATAAAATTAAAATAAAGAAAAACCTTGGGACCGAAAATGAACTTTTTTCTTATAAAAATGCGAGTGTGATTTTGTTAAAAAAAATAAAAGAATGAATACTAAAATGAAAAGTAGCATATATAATTAATTTCAATTGGAGGATAAAATTAAAACTTGCATACCGAAAAAAATAAACTAAAAATCAAGAGAAGAAGGACTGAAATGAAAATCAACATATACAATTAGTTTCAATTGAAGGGCACAATTAAAACACAATCAAAATTTCCATTGAACAAATCAGATTAAAACCAAAATCAAATTTTCATGACAAATATATGTCGCACACCCTCCTAAGCGTGCGTGCGCATAAAGCGCTATTGCCACGTTAGTATAACGCACTTGCTGTAATTCAAAAGGAAATAATAAAAATAACAAATTACCTATGCACCGCTTTTCTTTTGATTGAATGACCCAACGATAACCACAAAAAACGGGCATGAAAGTATCACAATACCCTCAACTCCAAGCCTTCATTTTTGTCTTTTGGAGGGTATTTGCATAGTTTCATTGTTCACGGATATATGAAGAACCAAAACTACCTATAACTATTCATTGTCGTTTTTCAGCTCCTAATGGGAAAATTATAGTTTCATTGTGCAAATTAAAACAAAAATATTAGAAAACCTTAAATAATTTGAAAATAGCATACATGTCCCCTGAAAATGTTCAAAATACCCTCACTGCGAGGGTAAAATTTTCCGACCCAATAGATAAAATGATAATTTTATTGTTGAAATCCATAGTAATCTATGTAAAACTCATGTTTTATTTAAGTGAGGGATGTCAAAGAAAGGGTGTCAATACAAAAATTCGATAGTTTAGGGGTTTAACTGAAAAGTAAATAGTTGAGCGTTTAATTCATGAGTTTTTTTAAAAAATGTATTTTCTTAATTAGTTTTATCTTCTTAAGAAAAATTAATTTTGTATTATCAATTTGTTCTATTTTTGTATTATTTCTATTCTACTTTTCATATTCAATATTATTAGGTTTTCAGTTTTTTTTTATATAAAGATTTGTGATAATGTTTTGGTAACACTTGAGGTTGTGACCTAGCGGTGGGAAGAGATCTGTTACCTTCCACTACATCCGGGTTTGATACTCTCAATGCATGTTTGTCACCCCCATAGTACTTTAACTATCCAACTGTATTTGCAGGATATTCAATTGGATCTGAAGATTAATTATAGAGTATGTAAGTTGATCTGGACACCCGATTACAAAAACAAAATAGAGATCTAAATAAATAAAATTAAGTATTTTGAGAGTCGCTCTGTAATTATGTTACATTTGGTGTTCAAAAGTTTGGACTTATAGCAAAATATATTATCAGCAATGCCACTTTACATGATTTGCTATCAAAACCGAATAATTCCTCGTTGTTTTGGTTAGAGACCCTATATAACTTATATTAGAGTTCAACGAATTTTGTTGGTTAGTTCTTGTGTGTTATCAGATACCCATGGTTGAAAAAGGTTGTAGAATAGAACGTGTTTTGTAGGAAGGGATTAAGAGATTTCTTTTCTAAGGAAAAAATCTCAAAACTATATTGTTGTTTCATAGTAGTATCAACGATGGAACAATTAACACAAAAATAGGGAGAAAAGAAGCTTTGTATTTTGCTGTTTTGGTATTGTAGTTTGTCTACAAATTAACTTATAGCTGAAATTTACAGATTTATTTTGTATTTTGAATTCTAACAAATATATGAAAAACGTGGTGCATGTTTGGCCAATCAGTTGGAACGATATTTGATTAAATTTTGAATTTTATTTTATTTTAAATAAATTTTTTCATGTTTTTATATTATTTTGATATGATAATGTAAAAATAAATTATTTTAATATAATTAAAAATATTTTAAAAAATAACAACCATTCTTCCGAACAGTCCATGCTTCACGGTCCAAATCACGTTTCACGCAGAAGAGTATAATTTTCTTATATTTTACCTCAAACGCATTACGTAGCCAAATGAGCCCTGAATCCTGCTTTCTATGTAAAAAACACGACATGACAGCAATTTTTAAGCTTCCAATTATCCTCGACTCCAAAAAGATCAGTAACCTGCATTGATTGCTGCATTGATTGGAATGCAGAAGACAAATTTTAAACAAGTGGAGTAGCAGTAAAAGGCTAAAAGCCATGTTTAGCCTTTGAAGCTCGGCCATGCAGCAGAGTCAGACTCACTTTTTGTAACAGTTACTGACCCCCAGATCGAGGTGGAAAAAAAAAAACCCTGTAAAGTGTAGGTCCCGATTTCTTGTCTGCCGTGTTCTTCTCGCTTAAAGAAATCCTTCTTTGCAGATAAACGCAACGGATGATTTCGAGGTAAAAAAGGCATCTCGATTTTATAATCTGATCAGGTTGACTTTACAAAAACAAAAAACCAGCAGCGCAGAAAGACCTGCCGATGCAAAAGCCAAACCTCTTTTCGTTCACCTGAGCTTTTAGACTACAGTATACCTCTACCTTTTACGCTGCAAGGAACAGCAATGTTATGTCTTTGCCGATTCGGTCTGCAATTCTGACCTAGAATTTATATATATATTTTGTCTTGAATTGTTTATTGTGAGATTACCCACATCCTTCTTTTTAACCTTTTCGTTCTTCCCTTCTCAATCTCCTATCTTTTCTCTACCCTTTACAGCAACTTTTTGGTTCAGTCTCATCTTTGGTTTCTTGCGTTATCCTGCCATAATCGGCCAAAATGGATGTAAGCTCTCTCGCCATTTCTTGGCTTCTTGTTTTCAACCTCTTTCAGTGTTCGATTCTTTGTGTTACTCTTGAGATTTCTTCCCATGGAATGTTTCGGTTCGTTTGGTTTTTAGCTTCCCATTAACATGTTTAATATCTCTTTTCATTTAGGAATGGAGAAGAAGTGGACAAATACCAGCATTCGGAAACTGGGACCAAGCAAATGACCTTCCGATCACACTGTATTTTGAGTCTGCAAGACAGGCAGGGCTGATCCGACACAGTACGAATTCCTCCGGAGAATGTGGTCATCGTCCTTTCATGCATAGTGATCTTAATGCTTCTGATAATTTCAGCAAACCTTCTCGTTATAATGTTGCTCCCAGAAAGGTTCGTCCTCTACCTTCTCCACAAAAAAACTCTCTTCCCCATAGACACTGATCAAACTGGAAATAGAGTATGGTCACATGGACGTATATTCTTAAAGAATTTTTTAATCTGGAAGAACGTAAAAATTAGTACAGCTTGATTTATAGTTTTAATGGTTGAAGTAAATGACATTGATTATATTCTTACAAACGTTAACAAGAAGTCGTGGAATTTGAATGATCGTGTTGAATTTGTAGACAAGAACGAGAGAAGAGCGAGGCCCGCACTCGAGAGAGCAGAGAAAGCAGGGCAAAGTCTATGACGTGACCGGACCGGCAAGGAACCAACAACCCACCACGATGCCACGTTGTCGTAAAATGGACGGTCCGATTTCTCCTAAAGTTCATCGTAAGCCTCCTAAAGCTGTCGATGAAGATCTCTACAAAATCCCACCAGAGCTCCTCCGCTCTTCCAAGCGGGTAACTACTTCTCTTGTTTAATTCCCTCCCTTGGTAGAACTTCATATATAATTACTGTGAATTGCTACATAGAAATTATCTTATCCTTGTGTTTATGGATAGTTTCATCTTTTTCAATGTCATTATCTTCACTTTCTTTTTGATAATTTATGAAGATCTAGATTACACGTTTTAAGGTTTTAAGAGGTTTTTTAAAAGTTGTTTTTATTTATATTTAATTTTTAATGTTATTATTTTGATTAATCTATACTTTTTAATATATATATATATATGTATGAATTTTAATTTTAAAATAAATAATAGTTTTAAAAAATAATATTTCTAACATATTTGGCTTTACCTAATAATTTTTTGTATGCATTTCTAATTTTAGTTCTAAGAACTCAATTGCAGAAAACATAACTATATTCATCGATGACAACCTATTGTATGGTTTGTCAAATATTGTCAGGAATACTTTTTAGTGTTTGTTTGGTAGTATGGTCGATGTTATTTTTTAAAGTGTTTTTCGTTCAGAAATATATCAAAATAATATTACTATTTATTTTTAAAAAATTAATTTTGATATCAACACATCAAAATAATTTAAAAATATATTTTTTTTAATTTAAAATAAAAAATAAAAATATTTTTGAAGCCCGTGTCATAGTCTTCAAATAATTAAAAACAATAGAATGAAATTATTTTTAATGGCGGTTGGCTAGAATTTGAATTTTGTTTTTTTGTTTATTTTTTGTATTTTTAAATTATTTTAATATACCAATATCAATATTATATTTTAAAAAATAAAAATATATATTATTTTATTCTATTTTCAAGTGAAAAACTTGAAAAACAACTACCACCCTACTTCAAGTCATAGCAAATAGCGTAAAATCATGTAAGTGTTTTTTTCTAGCATCCGGTTTGAATACAACTTTTCAGTCCCAATATTTCTTTTTGAGAGTTGAAATATTGGCAATTCTTTGTGAACACGTGCGAATGAACATGCCAGTCACTGCCCAAATGGTCATCATTTTGAAAACTAAATAAAATAAAATAAAATAAAGTAAAGTAAAGTAAAGTAAAGTAAAACAAAAGTTTCTTTGTTGTTGAATAAATTTGGTGGGCATCGTACGAGGTCACATGGCTGCAAGAAACTTGTGGACTTGCAAAAGGACCCACAAGAAGTCAGCCTCAACCTGCTGGCCTAATTGATGCCCAAAGACTATTATTTTTTTTAACAAGAAATTAAAACATCAATAATATTTTATTTAACTATTATATTCCTCTTTTTTTTTCTTTTCTTTTTTTTTGTTTCATGCAGAAGAAATACCACGGATTGATTTCATGCCTTGTGCCTGCCTGCGCTTCATAGATTTAGAAGAAAATAGGGTTCAGTTCTCCGAGAACTTGTTGCTCTCCTAAATGCTTATGTCTCACGGTAGAGGTTTAGATTTGCTAGTAACATATGCGATGAATGAAAATTGAATTCTTCTGTGCTATTTCATAATTCGGCTCTTGGTTTTAATTTCTCCAAGATGGACGATGGAATGATTAATTAGGTATGCATGATACTTAGCAATTGTGAGATCACTTGCAATAAGGCCAATCATTTACAAGGTTGGTTGAGGAAATTGTTTTATTATGGAGCTAAATTTGGCCTTCGTTTGGGAAACATGTCATCATGCCATTTCACATGATATTAGTTGTGTGTTGAAGACCAAAGCATTTGATGCATTTTAGCCTTCACATTGTCTAAAAAAGTAAATTTAAATTTGGAAATTTTTAAAAATTATGTGGTTTTCATTTTTAGACCATATTTTGGTTAATATAAGGCAGACAAATACAAACAAAAGATTTGTTAAAGTCTCTTAAGTGTTTCTTAAATATCTTCATATCTAATGTTTTTGAAAATGGGTTTTTTTAATCCAAGAAATCAAAAGCATGACTTGGCCATTTTAGTGTATGTTTGGTAGTATGATTGAGGTTGATTTGAAAGTGGTTTTTTTTTTAAAAAAAAATGAATCAAATGGTTTTATTTTTATTTTTAAAAATTATTTTTGACATCAACACATGAAAATGATCTAAAACTACTATTTTTTTAATTTAAAGTAAAAATAAACAATATAATTTTTAATGTTTTTAAGAGTGAAACACCCTTTTAATTGATATTTGATGTTGAAACTAAAGATTACATGTCATCTATTAATATAAACAAAACATTGTTTGATATTTGTTTTTTAAAGATTGACAAACAAAAGCTAAACATATAGGTCAAGTATGTCCATTTTCATTATATAAAGAAAATCACCAAATTATAGGATAAAAAGAGAAAGTTGTAAAATGAAGACCAAAATATTTGATCTTGGTGTCATATGTCCATTCAAATAAAAGAAATTTCTTTGAGATACTTTTTAGCCTTCACCTTGTCTAAAATGTATATCAAATTTTGATTCTTTTTAAATTATTCTATTTTGTTATTCATTGTTAGACCATTTTTGGTTAATTTAAGACAAACAAACAAACAAAAAAAGATTAATTAAGATCTCTAAAGTATTTCTTAGATATTTTCTGGTCTAAAGTTTTTTAAAATGAGATTTTTTAATCCAAGAAATCAAAAATATTACTTCTTGCCATCTTAAATGGTCAAAGTTGAAACTAAAAATGATGTGTCATCTATTAATATAGACAAAATATTGTTTGATATATTATTTTAAGACAAATAAACAAACATTTTTTTTTAAAAATAGTTAAACATGTAAGCTTGCATGAGTAAACCTATATGGGCTTGTCCTTTTCTCTTGTGCTAGAAGCAAGCCCAAAATGGGCAACCTCCGGGGCTCTTATTGTGAGGCCCTTATTTTTATTTTCTTTTAAATTTGCTTAAATTTAATTTAAATAAAATATATAAGATTGTTTTTGAATTTATGTTGGAGTAAGATTATAATATTTCTTTACTGATATCTACAAGTGTTGTTTTTGGTATGCCCATCATTATTTTTTTTTTCTTAAAGTTATTATAATTGAATAAGTATTATTGTATTTGAGATGGTATTAGATTGTATAAAAATAAATTGGTCATTTATTTTAGAATAAGATTCTTGCTTCTTTTTTTGTTGCATCATGTTCCTAATTATTTTATGTTTGTGCTACACAATTGTTTTTAATGTTTTGTTGTCATGAATATTTTATGAAAATAAAGTCTAGATCCTTATATTTATTACCATTAAAGAATCCCTATATAACTTTTGTTACGCATATTTTTTGTTATTCGGGGTTGTAGTGTTTGAAAGGAAACAAGTTAAGTTTAATTAGCTAATCAAACATTGATTTTACCAAGTGCAAAAATGATTGGAAAAGTACTAATGAATCTTATCATTTGATAGTATCATCACTAATATTTAAGGTCAACAACTAAAACAAAGTATACAAAATCGAGTAATTGTTGTGCTTAAGTCTTATGGATGAAATAAATTGAATATGGACTTATATTTGATCATGTATTTATTAAGTGATCATTTGAGAAGGTAGTTCAAACCATGTTTTCTAATTTTACTTTTACTTTTTGGATTGTTTTGATGTGTTGATGTCAAAAATATTTTTTAAAAAATAAAAAAATAAATATTATTTTGATGCATTTCCCATCAAAAAATATTTTGAAAAGCCACCATTACCACACTCTAAAAAATCCCCTAAATTTAGTAACTCTAATGCAATAAGTATGTATAATAACCCTATAAAAATACTCACATACATAATACATAGAAGTGAGACATTATTTTTTAAGGAATCACATGACTAAAAGAGATATTTTACTTGAGTTTGTGGGCATAGAACATCAATCAAGAAATATTTTCACAAATCTTTGAAGTAAAGATCATTTTTGCCAAATAAGGAGGAATTAAAGCTTTATTCATGCTAAAAATGTTTAAGGTCTTGCTTCTATGTGTATAAATTATTAGAAATAAGTTGGACATATTTGAGTGATTAAATGTATACTCTCTTAGCATGAAATATTTGTTATATTGCAAAATTCAGAGAACCTTAATTTTTATGTGAATTGGTTGATTGGTTCTTAAAACTAGATCAACCATCCAAATGATTGAGTCACAGCAATAGTAGTGAGATTACTACCCAAATTTGTAGATTTTCAACCTTTGATTTTTAACATAATTATTACATAAAAATGATCAATTTTAAGTATAAAGCAATAATGAAAAAAAAATGCATGAAATTATTGTTTTAAGTTTCAATAGGTCAATTAGTTTGACTTAACTTAAAACAACTAGTTGACTGATTGCTCAATCGTATAAATAAAATTGTCGTTTTTTAAGCAAAGAAGACAAAATTCCAAGTTGAGAACAAAACCCTAAACAAAAACCCTCTAAAACTTTCTCTTAAAATCCATACATTTAAGCTTATTTAGAGTTAATACTTGAGATTAAAGACAAATGACACCAAGAAAATGGATTAGAGATGTGGAATCAAAGAGGAAAAGGGCTAATGATCCAATCGCCTACCAAGAAGACAATATATAATGGTTTTGAAGATCTTTCTCTAATAGATTTATTGTTATAGAAAGAGGCTTAAGAAATGGTCTTAGTGATTTTGGTATAAATACTATTTTTTTTTGATTATCGTGGGTGTCCGGCCGACTTACGCGCACCTCGACTAATCCCACGGGCCCTGAAGTTAACGACCATGTAAGCCTCCAGTGGCCACCAATATTAGCGACAGCAGGACTCGAACCTGAGACCACAAGGGGAGCAAACCCTTTGATCCCAAGTCTTTGCCACTGAGCCACCCATTGGTGGTTAAAATTTTTAATAATATGGGTTGGAGCAAAATGTATTAGTTGAATAAAGCTAGTTACTCTAAAATGTTAAGGATGTTTTTTTTTTTTTTGTTAATATTAGGATAACGATAGAGTTAACTAAAAAATGTTGGTTAATATATTTGAAATTTATAACGTAGAGATTTGAGTTTTTAAATATATTTGGACAAGGCTTTGGAAACTAGATTTCTGTTTAGTAAATACATCTATTTTATGCCAGCAAGTTTAATAATTTAGGAGGTTATCAGCAACTTCAAATTTAAATTAGAGTTTAATCAATAATCTAGTTTAGTAAATACATCTATTTTATGCCAGCAAGTTTTATATATCCATGTTTTTTAAGCAAATTTTTAACAAAAAACTTATTAGCTTGTCAAATATTACCTCGACCTAATAGTAAGGGATATTGCAAGAAGACTCTTTTTACAGTATAAGAAATTTTGTCTGTGCATGATGCACTACGCCCCCTATGGGGGAGAATGATCCAAAAAATTGGCAAAAATTTAATATAGTTTTTTTAATATTTTCAGATTGGATTGTTGTTAATTTTAATTAGTTTTTAAATAAAAATATTTTAAAAATAATTATTACTATACTGATTTTAATACGTCAGCCGCCGCTCGAAACCAAAATTATCGATATTGCAGCCGACATTCTAAGGTGGTGAAGGAACAATTTAGACCCTACAACTGCAATCACTGACTAGCCAGTCTCTGCAAATCACTTTCCGATCCGTCGGAATTACACGATTGCAATCTCACAATCCACAATTCTACTTGGGCATCGAAGGTACGTACCATCTTGGTTTAAACGAAATAGACAATTCAAGTGAAGAAGACGGGGAAACAAACTCATGAAGAATTCAGAGGCAGGAAGATGAAGACAGAACGTAAAATCTTACCAGTAAGACTATTGTATATTCCTTCATCATATTTGAGGTTAGACTCCATATGATCTTTGCCCATGAGTTACCCTTAGATGGGCCAAAACTTTCCTGGGAAAAAATGTACCGACTGAACTTCTTACAGTAAATGAGCTAACTATTGACCTGTACAATGAGAGAGTGAAGGAAAGCAGGCAGCATGTACAAGAACTATTTGGCAATATCTTCCTACTAATTGGCGATTAATTTCATCAACGAAATGTGATTGAAGCACCTCTCTTCATCATCTGGAGGATGCCATCAGCTTTCCTCTTGGCTCTTGAAGTCCCATGCTCAGCAAGTATCGAAAGTGTAGCATTGGCCTTTTCCTCTTCCATGACGAGCGGCCATTTAGTGCGGTCATTTAGACAGATTGTATGTAAAATCGCAGTACAATTCTCCTTGTTGCGCTCAGAATTACTCTCCCTCATAATGCCAAGCAAGCAGGGCACTGCACCAAGCATCCCCATTTCCTCAACAGCCTGCGGCTGGCTAGCAAGAATTACAAGAGTAGCCAGCAACTCATCAACAAGGACGGAATCCATTATCTTTTTCAGGATTACCCTGACTGCCCCTTCTCGGACAGCCCTGCATTTATTCTCGAAGACAAGACAAAGGTTGAATATTGCCGATGCAGCATCCTTCATTGCCAGTGGATGCCCTTCTCTTAAGAGGTCAATTAGAGGTCTGAGAGCACCACATTTTCCAATAATGAGCTTGTTTGAATCTAGGGTTGACAAGGAGAAGAGAGCGGCGGCAGCATTGCTTCTTGTTTCAGTGGTTCCAAATCTTACAGATTCAACAAGCAGAGGGATGGCATGTGGATTTTCTGCAAGTGGCTGCTTATTATTTTCGTGGATTGAGAGGTTGAAAATTGTTGTAATCAAGTTTTCCTGCAGATCAGGGTGAGTGTTAGCTCCGCCTCGTGATAGTGGGTCGAGCAATTGAGGAATGGCATCGCGGGTGTCACTGAAAAAGGCCCGAAATGATGGCATCCTTTTAGTTAGAAGCCGAAGCTCTTTCGCAGCTTCTTTTTGATCAGAAAGGGAAGACGACATCTTTTCAAGCAGTGACTTCAAATAGCCCCTGTCAGCTCCAGCATGCACATCTTCATCAACTAAGGGCTTTGGTAGCTCAATTCCACGCTCCTTGCACCACTTTGAAATCATTTCTTGCACCAAATGATTCGGGGTCAGAGTAGCATGAGTAATGACTTGCTGGGTCTTGGGACACGTTCTGTGCCCTTCATTTAGCCATTTTTGGATGAATGGTCGATCGTAAGTCTAGAAATCATCAAACATTTTAGCAGATGAGTAGCTCGATCGGCAATACAAAACAAGAAATTTGTACATTAGACACTGCAAATGGATATTCCAATTAATTTATTAATTGAAATTAAATATACAGAAAACGAAAGAAGATAAGAAAACAAGAACCAACCCCACTGTTTAAAGATTTCCAGTACTTGCAGAAATTCCATCAAAACAAATTCATGCAAATCCAAAGCCTCAGCGATTTTGAAGCTGAACCCAAAAAAGAATCCATATGTACAGAGTAGTTCTAAAATCTATTACACTCAAATTCCAATGCCAAATTTAGCATTAACTCCTTAAAATAAATCCCCAGAGATAAAAGAATTTCTTGCATGCACATTCGAATAGAGCATCCAAACCAATAACAATTCAACTTCATACAACTCTCAAAACCCAAAAGAAACATAGGAAAAGAAACCCAAACGCATTTATAGAGCAAAGAAGACAATTTTTCATGGTCTAACCTGTCCAGTAGCAAGGACAACAGGGTCGCTCATTATCTTGGTTGAAATGGGACATCTAAATTCTTCAGGGATAACTGTATTATCCACCATCTTCAAAGATTTCTTGATTTTCATTTCTTTCAAGACCCTCAAAATCCTCATGGCCTCATCGATAACCTCCACTGTACAATCCTCCTCAACAAGAATTGTTTTTACGAGTTTCTCCAATTCTTTCCCTAACTCTGTTTCCTTTGTCATTATTGTACGTGGAATAGTTTCAAGAATTCCAGCTTCAGCCATGAAAAAGAATGAATGCAAACAAGAACGAATGAAAGAAACTGATCAGATTGGATTTACGAGTGGAAAGAACTGAAAAAGAAAGAATTATGCTTAGTATGATTCATCAGTTTATTTCCCTCTCTCACTTTCTTTCTCTCTTGCAGTTTCTTTTGTTGAGATTTTTCTCTCTTCAACCCCTGTTTTTCTTTCTATACAAGGTGAAAAGACTAAGAATTATGAGAAGGGAGAGTGTTGAGAGGCATATATATATATATATTGCACCTATTATTCTGTACAACGAATTATATCTTGCCAAGCAAGCAGTTTTTCCTAGGCTTGAAAATGGCGTGGAGGCTTGCTTTGTACCCTCAGAATTTCAGAGTACTCAACAAGTCACCAGATTCTGATGGTACAATCTAAATGACAGCATTAGAATTACCCTGTAGTACCTTTTTTATTTAAGATGTAAATTTATTTTACTGCTGATACTTAAAATTAAAAAAAATAATCAAAATAGTTGCAATTAGAATGAAATTCAAAATTTAATAATTTTTTAAAATAATTATATATACATACACATTGCAAGAGAGAAAAAAAAATACTTGAAAAATATTGTATTCTATTCAAGCAAATGATTACAACTGACTTTTTTAATAATCCCACAATTTAATGAAGAGAATGAATCTATCACAAAAAGCGTAGTGATTATAGTGTTTGCGAACGTAGTTGAAGATTATTTTTGAAAATATTTTTCATTTAGAAATACATTAAAATAATATATTTTTTTTATTTTTAAAAATTATTTCTGACATCAATATATCAAAATGATCTAAAAACACATAAAAAATTAATTTAAAATAAATAATTTTCAAATTTCTTCACAAACATTTTTAAGACACAATGACAAGCACCCCCATGGATATAATATTTTACATGATTCAGGCATGTTCATCTTCACAAGGAAAATTTATAATTACAATAATTTCCTTAGTTTGGAAAACTCTCAATTCTATTCTCAAATAAAAAAACATAAAATAAAAAACTAAAATAGAAGAAAAAAAACATTGAGCTCATAAATATATTTTATCATTCATTATTATAATATATTTTTTTTCATTGTTATTGAAGATATTATGATTTTTTTTCTATTGTTAAAATGATTTTTCTTTTCAATATCATCATTGTATATAACATTCATAGTTTTTCTTTACATTTTTTTTATTTCAATTTCAATTTTCTAAATCTTATTTTTCATCCCTTTGCATAAGCTTTTTCATTGATTCTTTCTTTGAACATTTAATTAGCTTTTTATTATCTAATGGCGTGTTTGTTTCCCGGAAAATGAATTCTGGAAATCACTTTCTAAACTTTTCTGTGTTTGTTTCCTTCTGGAAAGTTGGTCAATGGAAAATATTTTCTGGTCAATGAAAAACACTTTCCAGTCAAAGAACAATTTGACTTGGTTTTCAGGAAAGTGTTTTCCGGAAAATTTGAGCGGAAAACACTTTTCAGAAGTTGTGAAAAATTTAAAAATATCATTATTTGTTGATTATATCAAATTTGATCCTCAAACTTTTGATTTCTATATATAATTTATTTTAAATATTTATTTTTCAATTCCATCTCTTATTAATTTTGGTCCTTATTTTTATAATTGCTATTTTCTTTTTTTTTATCATTTTTTTATTGAAAAATTTTATCTATCAAATTTGGTCCTCATTTTTTTTTTACTTATTTTATTTGAAATAATTTATGAAATGTTAATTATTATTATTATAATTTATTCACCTTTCATTTTTTAAATTTTTTAGATTTGATCTCTATTATTTTGATTTTATTTATTTTATTTGAGATAATTTATGAAATTATATTTTTTTTTTCAATTTCATTCTCATTCAACTTTTTAATTTGTAAGATTTGTTCCTCATTATTTTAATAAACTTGAAAAAAATTAATTTATTAATAAATTATTTCTCGATTCATTTTCCATAATACAAACAAACACTAAAAAGTGCTTTCCAGTTCATTTTCTATAATACTGCTAAAAATCAAAATTCACTTTCCAGAATTCATTTTAAAAAAATCACTTTCCAAAGAAACAAACGGGCCTAAATTACTTGTTTGTCATGCACTTGGGCTTTGGGCTAACTTGTGTTGAGTTTTATTTTATCCCTTTAACCCAAATTTATCATTCCATATTTAAAACATAATATTAAAAACAGTAACAGTACATAGCTCTCAATTATGGAAATAGCGTCATCATGATGGGGTTAGACTTTAGAGTTAGACTCGTAGGATTACTTAACATGTGCACGGGTCACGATACTACTACCTAGTGGATTTCGACATTTGCGATTGCGATTTTCCTATACAGAAAAGAAAATCGCTAATTGTAAAATATTAGAATAATAGGTAAAATTTATGAGTCCCACGTGTAAAAATTAATATGATCAAGCAGCTAGAATGTACAGCGGAAGCCGTTTTATTTTCCATTTTCCTATTAAAAAAGGATAAAGAAAATTATAAATAATTATAAAATATTTCCAATTAAGGATAAAATAACTAGAATTTGCTTTTAATTTAGTGTCTAGAGTTTTATACTTTTATATTATAGTCCTCAAATTTAAGTCCATAGGTTACGAGAGACGAGAGAAAAGGTCGTACAAAATAAAAGAGAGAATTCAAACAGTCATATCTCGCACGTGAAACTTCAGTAATATCTTGGGTGTTTGATATTATGTTTAAAAGTATTTTTTAAATAATTATTTTATTTTAAATAATTATTTTATTTTTTTAGATTATTTTATATGTTGATATAAAAAATAATTTTTAAAAAATATTATTTTGATGTATTGATTTTTTTAAAATTATAATGTTTTAATAAAAAAACTGTGTATTTTCTAAAATAATGCTCTACCTAATGATTATTTTCTAAGCACGGTTCAATTGCAAAATCATATGCTGTAATATATAACAATACCAAATAAAGCGTTGGGTATAAATATAAACCATGATTGGGATTGTTTTGAAAGTATAAAAATATATCAGAATAATATATACACATATTAAATTATATTTTTGATATCAACATTTAAAATAAAAATAATTTATAACTATTTTTTTCTTTTCATAAATACAATTATACCGTAATGCAAAATACCTCTCAAATAGCTACAAGTGGCATCATCAAGCAACGTATACTCTAGCCATATTTTATGTAAATTAATTTAAAATAACAATACAATTAGATTGCAATGAGAAACACTTATGGTAGCATCATCAACCAAAATATACTTTAGCCTGATATTTTTATTATTTAATCTTTGTTAATTAACGTCTGGGATCAAATAAATTGTCAGCAAACCCGCAAGTATCCGTTACCTTCTGGTTATCCGGTCCTCCTTCTCCTCACTAAACGAAGAAAACATGCAAGATCATATGTGATTCGTACGTGTAAATCACGTGCCAAAGAGGCCTTGAAAGTGGGCACACAGTACGGCTGCATGCCGGGGCCGTTGGGACCCACGAAGGCTAGATAGAATGTTTTTTTTAACTGTTAGCAGTGAAATTACGTTTCAAATTGTTTTTTAAGTAATTTTGTTTAATAATATATTAAAATAATAATTTTTATTTCTATTTTTGTAAATAAAAGCATTTTAAAAAGATTTAAAAATATTTAAAAATATATAAAAAATTAAATCATTTGAAAAATATTTTAAAACACAATACTACACATGTATCGACTAACTGATGCATCTGCAACAAATACGACATGTAAAAATTTATGAAATAATCTTTTTGTATTTCTATTTTTGAAGTTTTGAGAATATATAATTTAACTAATTTGTCTTGAATATAAAAGATTAATAGCATCATAATTTTTAAAACTCGCTTTGTATGCCAATTCAAGAATTATATCATATTTATATTCACCAACACAAGTAATGTGATATTGGAATTGTCATTGTGCATTTTGCTGAGATTAATGATAAAGAAAAGACATGGAAGCATCATTTGAATTTGATCTCACAAGTATATCCCCAAGTGAAAAGAAATAGAAGAAGTTGATGCTCGTCACAAACAAACGAGAAAGAAATACAAGTTGCGTTTCTTGGATTCTAGGGTTTTCAAAGTAAATGGATGAGTTTATCTACAATCTCTTCAACAATTGATTCTATCGACTCATACCTGCAAACATACTTAAGAATTTATTAATGAATTACTTTCGTTTTTATGATAATTTAAAAAAATTAAAAATAGACCAAATCTCTGAGAGAAGAATGTGAATTTCAATAACAGTGTGAATTTATGTGTTTATTATTTTATTAGGCTGAAGAGTTCATGTTTTCTGGAAGAACATTCAAAATATTTAAATTTTTTTATTCCAATATAGAGGTTTAAAATAATCTTTCGTGACTGTTCATTTCTAATCTGTAATTTGATTAGATCAACTCCTCCATGAAATAGAATTGCGGAATATTATGCGCGTTAACTGAACCGTATACTTGCCCTGATTTGTACGCTTCATTTAGGTCAATTAACATGGCTTGGTCCTTAGAAACATGGCAGGTAAATTGTAAGAAGTGGGAAAAAGACCAGTTCCATTCCGAATGCAAGAAACTGTGTTGCTGTAAGCATAGAAATATAGAATAGTGTGTGGTAGATGAGGAATGGTTCTTCATCAGGGATAAAATAAAAGAAAAAGAAGAAGGGGATAAAGATAATCATTGCAGACTTGGCCGGCTTTCACTGGCTACCCATAAAGCAGAGACTAAGTCAACGATCGCCATCTATAAATACTCTTGTTTCCCATACAGGACTTCACACCCCTCAACTCTCATAAACTTTGAAGAATTAAGCGAGACATAGTCTGATTACAATGAAAGGAGTTCATTTTCTTGTAGCTTTTGTATTTCTTGCTCTGGCTGTCTCATTTGCCTTTGCCTCCGACCCTAGTCCTCTACAGGATTTCTGTGTAGCCATCAATGATAACAAGGATGCTGGTATGCTCAGTCACTATCGATCAGTAGTTCATGTTACTTTTTAACAAAATTTTCTGTTGTTGTTTTCTTTTAATGAGCACGAAGAACTTGTTGCTAACAGAAACTCTTAATTTCATGCAGTGTTCGTGAATGGGAAATTCTGCAAGGACCCAAAGCTTGCCACAGCGAAGGACTTCTTCTTTTCAGGGCTCGACATCGCCAGAAACACCTCCAATCCACTTGGCTCGGTGGTCACTCCTGCTAATGTTGCTCAAATTCCAGGACTGAATACTCTTGGAATATCCCTGGTCCGCATTGATTATGCACCATACGGTGGCCTAAACCCACCACACACTCACCCTCGTGCCACGGAGATCCTAACAGTCCTGGAGGGAACTCTGTATGTAGGCTTTGTCACATCCAACCCTGAAAATCGTCTCATAACCAAAGTCCTGAACCCGGGAGATGTTTTCGTGTTCCCAGTTGGACTCATTCACTTCCAATTCAATGTGGGGAAAACCAAAGCCGTGGCCATTGCTGCCTTGAGCAGCCAGAACCCTGGTGTAATTACAATCGCGAATGCTGTGTTTGGATCCACTCCACCTATTCGATCTGACGTTCTCGCAAAGGCCTTCCAAGTGGACAAGAATATAGTGGACCATCTTCAGAAGCAATTCTGGTATGACAACAACTAGAAGAAAATCCTACTGCCAATACAAGCTGACAGGCAGCCCTGCATGCAGTAAACCATATTGATTGTGTTGTTTTGTTATATCCTGAATCTCTTATGATTATTATTCCTCTTGTTGTCACTGAATAAAGAGCTTGATCGCTTATTTTGAGCTCCATATATTTATTTTATGTATAAATATAGCACCGATGTTTGGTAATGAAAAGCTTCCGTTTTCTTTTTCCTTCTTCTTCTTCTTCCCGTTTTGAGGCATACAAAATTTACTATTAATTCAAGAAAGGATTAAAATTTAGTGGAGCGTATGTAGTCAAACTGACAGTAGTGATGCCCTTATTCTATCTTGGAGATGTGGCAACCTGTGTGTTTGTTTCAAGACATAAAGGTGTCTGAATGATTGGGACAATGAGAGAAGAAATATTAAAACTTGATTGGCTCATTGGAGATTGGCAGCTCAAACTTGATTCCGAGGAACCAGTAGTTGAAATATGACGACTTGTAGGCAGATCCAGCGTTGAAATATTTTTAATTATATTTTATATTAAAAACTAATTAGGCAGCAATTTAAAAAAAAAACTTATGACATTTTTTTTTGAAATCAACGTTAATATGAACTTCTAAGCTTGGATTTGCATACGATGTTGGACCTTTTTTTGAAGTTCATCGTTAGGAATGTGAATTTCAACAATAATCTCTAATTGCATCCACGAACCGTTGCCGGCGGAACGAAGCTACAGCTATATAGTTAAAAAAATTTCATATAAAACAATTTTTGAAAAAAAATATTTAATAAAGAAAAATCTTATCATGCACTTCAAATGTGAAACGAACAAGATGAGTCTGTTCTTCTGTGTGGTAATTGAACCTCCAAGACATGTAGCCTAGAAGACCTCTCTCTAGCGCACATTTCTTTGATTTTTCCTTTGTTAAGAGTATAAAAGAGTGTATTCTAGAATATATATCATGGTAGTGTATGACATGTGTATATATAGAGCTGCTGAACACACGGTATTGATGTGGAAATAATATCGAAGAGTATTCAAATTCAAAATGTCATTCTCTCTCTCTTCTCTCTCTTCCCTTTTTCTCTGCAACTTCTCACAATCTCAACATGGTATCAGAACTTTTATGCCTGCGCAAGAATTAATCCAAGCTTCCGTAATATGATCCTAATGTATTATTGACGCAGTAGAAAATCACAAGGGAATATGACCAACATCAATATTCCATAAATCAACAACAACGAGAATAAATCTCAATAAAATTCAGTGTTTATTCAATAAAATGATAGCTGCCTCGGTTGCAGGTTTTACATTGATACTTAAAGTAAAAACCCTAGCCTAATTCAATACAGAAAAGGAAAGGACATAAAACATTAAATTTGCCATAAATGGCAAATTTGAGATAAATGCAGAATGTGAAAGGCCTATGAATTCTGAGAGAGTACCGATTGACTAAAGTCAATTCGGACTCTTAAATCAAAAGTTATTGCAAAAACAAAACTTTCCTAAAATAGCAAAAATGATGATTTCGGGGTCAAAATGATGGAATTTGGCCAAAAACCGATCAAGATCAGAGGCATAGCCACTATTTTCTTCCGTAAACGATGAAACGCATTGACTGGGTGAGTTTCGCGTCATTTCGACTTCGACGACCCGGTTGTCGAAATTCAGTTGCTTTTGAATTTCGGGTGATTCCTCTTGAGCATGTAGGATTCCGCAACCTGTTCTACATCAATTATTAAAAAAAAAAACTGTATTTGTTCCTTCTATTCTAGATCTAGAGAGCGAAGAGTAGCGAAAGGGACTTCTGCAGCTGAAGAAAACGCATCGTTCAAGCTTGCTTCAAATGTCTAGTGAAACTACAGAGGTGCAAGATAGCAATGGCACCTCAACGATGTTGTTCGTCCTTTACGTCGTTCATTCTTTGACTTTCATGATGTCAAAGACTTGCACTCCGATGAGACAGAGGGACAGTTTCATCACTCACAGAGTCTTCTATGATACTTTAGCGAAAGATAGTGCGAGAGCTATAACTGTAAATTCAATGCTCTCCTCTCAATAACCTGGCTCCTTTGCTACACAATGAATTTACAAGCCTTATCAATTAAAAGAAAGCAATATCTTTTTAATCCAGGATCAGATAGCATCCTGCCATGGTTAGCTTGTTCAGCATAGGAGAAGCTGGTTAGATGCATCAACATTTCCTCCTTCCTCAATTGTCCTCGACTCTCTAGCCTCCACTACTGAATTAAAAAAAATGAAGCTCAAAGAGAATAGCAATTGTTGGTGGGAGAGGCCACTGGTGGTGGCTTTGAAAAACTCAAAAGGGATAAAACAAACTGTTTTATTTCAACAAAAAAAATACACAGAACATGAAAAACTATCAAAACTCTCTATTCTTCTCTCGTGTTTTCTCTCTAATATCTCCCACTCCTATTTCACCTTAACTAAGCTTTCTATTTATACACAAAATGAAAGCTTGATAAAATTGACTTCAAAGTTAACAAGTTGCAGGCGGCTTGTAAGAGGCGGTTGTCATAGGCGGTGGTTGTGGTTGTATTTCTTGACTTTGTAGATTTGAGTTTATCCTAACAACAATAGAGTGAGAATCATTGTGCATCGTGAAGAAGCAGTGAAGCAAGCGTCATGACTCACATTTCAATTCTTCATAATCCCTGCAACAATTATCTCTTGTTTTTCTTCAAGAACTTGATAGAGAGGCCTCTCGGGTTCCTTTCTCTGCTGCTTACAAAAGTCAGTAACATCAAGAGTTAAGACTCCAGTTGGTGTGCTTGAAAGGCTATCAATAGATTGAACAACATCCTCCAACTTATCTTCATCAAGTTGTTCTTCCTCCTCCTCCTCCTCCTCTTTTGGAAGTTTGTTGAAGACTTAAAGTGCGTGACTGAAGCACTGGATACTAGAGATGAACTACCTCTCCCATTTTGAACTTACAGACTTGCTTCTCAAACCATCTAGAATTGTCTCCTTGGAGGATCCTTTCCATGATTTACTTGTATGAACTTCAAGATTTTGCTTCTTTACTTTTAGAATACAAAACTTTCATTCAAAGGAGTTTCCATATCCGGCCACCACGATTCTCACTCCACTTTTAACTCCTGGATTGGCTACGGTAGCTGCTTGCGCCGTTTGAGTTTTTTGATAGATGAAGAGGTTAGAGAGGGTAAAGGCACCAGAAACCTAGATTTTGTGATTTGTATTGTGGTGTCGTTTTGATCGGTTGAAATAAATATAACACAAAAAACAAAAAAAAAATATCACCGAGAATTAGAAAATGAATTCTTACATAAATTAAGAAATTCATCAACAAGTAAAATATTATATTCAAAATACTATCCCCTCTCTTTCCTCTCGTTCCTCTCTTTCTCAAATTCTTAAAGATACAAATGAAATTTAAATCAAGCAATAGACAAATAAAATTCAAATCAAGAAATAGACAAATTAAATTTCTTCCCTCTATCTTCTCTTCCATCTGAGCATTCTTTTTCTTCTTTTTCTTCATCTCTCAATTTCTCAAAATCTTATCAATCAAATTCAAACTCATCTTTCTTTCCTTCTGATTTTCTATTCTTTTCTCTCTCTTTTATATATTGATTTCTATAAAAAAGATTAAGTACTCATGTGTTTCATATTTACTGCTGCAATCTCATGCTTGGTTCATCAAACCAAGAGATTGAGAGGGGATGTTAGAGTATAAATGAGAGTATTCTAGGGTAATGAAAGTGCATTCTAGAATACACATGATGGTAGTGTATGATATATGACATGTGTATATATAGAGCTGCTGAACACACAATATTGATGTGGAAATAATATTTAACATTGTATTCAACTTCTTACAATCTCAACAATACGTACTAGAAATCACATAACATGATACATAGAAATAATTTGCCAGTTAAGATAGCGAAAAGTAATATTTGAATATTTTAAAAAATAAAATATTATTAATTGAATTTTACCTAATTATGTTTTGATTCTTGCACACTCTTCCAGCAATAGAATTGTTAGCCTCCTCCCTGTAAAACATTTTCTTGGACATCAAATTCATAAAATAATATGTTTACTAAAAATTAAAAACTCAGGAAATTTAATAATAATAATAATATTAAAATTATTTGTGTGTATAATAACCTTGAACATTCCAAACCAAACATCAATCATAGACTTTCATTCAAAATTTTTGGAAATCTCACTCCACTTAAACGTAAGAACTTCCATTAATGATTTTATTACTCATGTTATCATGCAAGTTGCCTCCACATTTGTAAACCTAAAATTTCATTTATTTCTAGAAATTATTTATTCAAAAATTATCAATTGTTGTTTATATTTTAATAGTTTAGGAATTAAAAACAAACTAGCATGTTATGGTTGACTTCCATAGAGCAATGTACTTCCTAGTGTATACACCCTGCTCTATAGGTATACTCACTTTATAAGGCGACATCGCTCTATTTTGAGAGAGGGTGCTTATGCTTGGTCATGGTTGGCACCTAGCGACTCATGGTCATCAGAAATGCTATCACAAGAATCAACAATGCTCATATTTGTATTACTCACTAATGACCTTTTCATCACCTAAAAGAATTAAGGCATAAAGATACTAAACATCCTCATATTCCTGATTTAAAAATATTTGGCAGCACCTCCTCCTTGTAGGAGACTATCACCACCTACAAATATGCCTCAACAAATTTAACTAATTTCACTCATTTTGACCTTTTTATAACACATTTATACGCAAACCTAATTTCTTAAATTTGGAAGTAACTCAACTGAAGGAAAAACAGTGAATAAATTATTTTAATTTGTTTGAATTTTGTCAGTCCTCTTTTCTTTTCCTCTATCATTCATGATATGAAATAGCTAGCTTTTATAGATGAGTAGAGCATCTACATTTCACGAGTAGTTTTGAATTCATTACTATTTAACTAAAATAACACCATATCTATTCAAAAATCTCATTATCATATCCATACGCAACAATTTCATTTCAACCCAATCTGTCAATGAGACCAAATTTAAAAATACATTAATCTAGGACCCATTCAACTTAAGTACTACTTAATCCCTTCTATTCTTTTTGTATTTTTGATTGGTTGGCAAGATCTCTTTATCACTATTTGTTAAGGTGTAGACCTTGTAATTTTCCATACAGTTCGGACAAGATAATGTTTCATGCCTCCTCAGACCATAAACCAGCCTATACAAAAAAAAAAAAACATTGATAGTTCTCATCAAAGGTACTTTAATCTAAAAAATATTATTTCATAGAAGCTTCACACATTAAATTCCTAGAAGACCATAATTGCCTAAACTAATCAATCAACAGTCGAAGACAAACATCTATATCTATACTCAAACTATTAGAACCAGGTATGACCATTAGTAAAAACATGAACTTTGATCTCATAAACATCCTCGTTGGCAAGTTATAAATTTTGAGTATCACCGCCCAACAAGAATATGATACAACAAATGATTTGAATATATTAAAACTGAGGTTTAACATACTAAAATGCTTTCAGGCTTCACTATTAGAAGAGTATTCCATGTCTCAATCCACCACATCATGTGAATAATTCCATGTCATGTGTCTGGTATTATTTTAGTACACAAATAACCTTTGCAATCTACAAGTGATTGAGAACTATCTCAGTTTTCTATGTTACAAGAGTTCTACCCTTGACAGATTTGAGTTTATACTTAGCATGCCTGTAGGTTCTACACTCGATAACATCTACATTTTGTAAATAGCACAATATTCAAAAGTTTAGACACTTGTTGATTTTTCATAACTTAGGCTAAAAAAATCCATCATTGATTGAGCAACATAAAATTTATTTTTTAGCCTTTTCTCTTTAGGTAAAATGCTTATCATTAATTCAACGATTCTATCTTAACCGACCTCACTTAGACTATGATATGACTTGATGCTGAACACTTATGCAATGATCAATGATTTACTATTATTTGTGCTCTCATGTAATAATGGTTCATTAAGTTTTTCAACAAAGCAAAAAACCTAGTTGCCTATGTATTCTTTTGTTTTTTTTATGATCTGACTTGATGTTGAACACTTGTGCAATGATCAACAATTTATTGCTATTTGTGCTCTCATCTCATAATAGTTCATTAAAATCTTTCAACAAATCGAAAAACCTAGTTGCCTATGTATTTATTTATTTGTAATTCATTCCAATTGCATCCATAACCATACTTCTAGAAGAATAACTATTCATCTATAACTCCATTCATGTTCTTACAACTAGAGATTGATTCAACAATTGTTTCTACCATGATCTTGTTAGGAACATATGGTTCTCCAATTTCAAACCAACATAAGTATATTTTCATGAATTTTTTTTATAGAAGATACATCCTAACAACATCTAGATCAAGAAACTTTATTTTTATACCTCTTATATTGACATCCAATATCATCTCTAATATTATATCTCAAATAGATGGCGTGTAACTAATAAAACCCTCAACCCCATTATAATTGTGCAATCCTTTAGATGAAACTTGATACATCCAAGAACTATCATTCATTATTGAAATGAAAACTATGTAGAATATTGATGACAAGATGTATTCATCAATAATGTGAACTAAATAAATTATCGGTATGAGAATATTTTGGTATCATTGAATTAACTCAAACCAACTAAATCTATTTTATTAGTAACATTACTGCACTATTAATTTTCTCCAAGCATTGCAGACTTGGCCGGCCTTCGAAATATAAATAGTGTGTGGTAGATGAGGAATGGTTCTTCATCGGGATATAATAAAAGAAAAAAAGAAGAAAAAGGGGATAAAGATATTCATTGCAGACTTGGCCGGCCTTCACTGGCCGGCTTCCCATAAAGCAGAGACTAAATCAACGATCGCCATCTATACATACTCTTGTTTCCCATACAGGACTTCACACCCCTCAACTCTCATAAACTTTGAAGAATTAAGCGAGACATAGTCTGACTACAATGAAAGGAGTTCATTTTCTTGTAGCTTTTGTATTTCTTGCTCTGGCTGCCTCATTTGCCTTTGCCTCCGACCCTAGTCCTCTACAGGATTTCTGTGTAGCCATCAATGATACCAAGGATGCTGGTATGCTCAGTCACTATCGATCTGTAGTTCATGTTAGTTTTTAACAAAATTTTCTGATGTTGTTTTCTTTTAAAGCGCACGAACAACTTGTTGCTAACAGAAACTCTTAATTTCATGCAGTGTTCCTGAATGGGAAATTCTGCAAGGACCCGAAGCTTGCCGAAGCGAAGGACTTCTTCTTTTCAGGGCTCGACATCGCCAGAAACACATCCAATCCAATTGGCTCGGTGATCACTCCTGCTAATGTTGCTCAAATTCCAGGACTGAATACTCTTGGAATATCCATGGCCCGCGTTGATTATGCACCAAACGGTGGCCTAAACCCACCACACACTCACCCTCGTGCCACGGAGATCTTAATAGTCCTGGAGGGAACTCTGTATGCAGGCTTTGTCACATCGAACCCTGATAATCGTCTCATAACCAAAGTCCTGAATCCGGGAGATGTTTTCGTGTTCCCAGTTGGACTCATTGCCTTCCAATGGAATGTGGGGAAAACCAAAGCTGTGGCCATCGCTGCGTTCACCAGCCAGAACCCTGGTATAATTCCAATCGCGAATGCAGTCTTTGGATCCACTCCACCTATTCGATCTGACGTTCTCGCAAAGGCCTTTCAAGTGGACAAGAATATAGTGGACCATCTTCAGAAACAATTCTGGAATAACAACAACTAGAAGAAAATCCTCCTGGCATTACAAGCTGACAGGCAGCCCGGCATGCAGTAAACCATATTGATTGCGTTATTTTGTTATCTATTGAATTTCTTATGATTATTATTCCTCTTCCGTGTTCTTTTTTTTCTTCTTCTTCCGTTTGAGTAACACAAAATTTATTATTAATTTGAAAAGGATTAAAATTTAGTGGAGCGTATCTAGTCAAACTGACAAATTACTTGCAGTGATGCCCTTATTCTATCTTGGTGATGTGGCAACCTTTGTTTTGTTTCGAGACATAAAGGTATCTGAATGATTGGGACAATGAGAGAAGAAATATTAAAGCTTGACTGGCTGATTGGAGATTGACAGCTCAAACTTGATTCCGAGGAACCAGTAGTTGAAATATGACGACTTGTAGGCAGATCCTGCGTTGTAGAGTTTGAGTTAGTCTAAAAACAATTATGTCAAGTGTACCGGAAGATCAAATTTCTGTTAAGAGTATGGCAATTCATATTATGAAGCTTGTATAAATAGGAGGTACTGTAAGCATACGAAATGTGAATGAATTCTGTTGAGTATAATAAGTGATTTAATTTTCCTTTGTCTCTCTCATTCTCTCAAATCGCTAACCATCAGTGTTCATGTTCTTCGTCTTGATTCATCAACAGATCTATACAAATCCTAACATAGTATCAAAGCCTCGAATGCTCACACAAACACATTCAATCAAAATAGCTCGTACCTCTCGCTTCCGTAATCTATCAAATTGAACAAAATTTATACAAATTTCAACTGCAGAATCAACAATCCTAACAGTATCTACCAGGCTGAGGTGGCAATCACTGGTCCTAGGATCAAGTACTCTAATCTCCAAAACTCATTAATGCGATTGGAAAATAGTTCAATTAAGCATAAGCTTTCTTCTTGTTCTGGTGAACTCATGTTCAAAGAAGCTCAATATGAGGAATTGAAGAAGGAAAGAGACCGTATAAAACAAACCTATATGTTGGAGTTGTAGCAAAAACAGAGGAAAGGAAATGAAAGGTTTATGCTGCACTCTCTTGGTTTCTTAGAATACGATACATATTAAAATGGTACTCTAACACTTTCATTATGGAAATAAAAAATAACATATAAAGACATTACAGCGTGACTGTTACAAACTTTAAAGAACTTAATAACTATAGAAACTCTTCAATACTTGCTATCGGTCCAACTTAATAACTTTAATGCAAATAAACTTAATAACCAAGTTTAATAACTAAAATTTTCCTCCCTTAAACTTGTTCCCTCAATCTTCATGATTCCAAGCTTCTTCTGCAGATAATAAAACATGTCAGTCTTCAGTGGCTTCGTAAACAAGTCAACAATCTGTTCATGAGTGTTGACATGAACTAACTGCACATCTCCTTCATTTATGTGTTCTCTAATGAAATGAAATTGAGTATCAATGTGCTTTGAATGTTCATGATGAATTGGATTCTTTGCAAGAGCTATAGCAGACTTGTTATCAACAAAAATCCTTGTTTCCTTAGCCATATTGCATGACACACACATGATGTAACAACAATGTATTCTGCTTCACATGTGGATAATGCAACAATAGATTGTTTCTTGGATGTTCATGTGAATGTTGTTTCTCCCATGAAAAATATGAATCCAATTGTGCTTTTTCTGTCTTCCAAGCTTCCTGCCCAATCACTGTCATTATAACCTGTGATTTCAAAATTCTGTGATAATGAATAACTTAATCCATAGTTTAATGTTCCTTTAATAAACCAAAGGATCCTCTTTGCTGCCTTGAAATGTGAACTCCTTGCTCTCTCCATGAATATGCTAACCAAACCAACACGAACACCAAACAAAATGTCTGGTTTGGAACAAGTTAAATATCATAAACATCCTACAATACTTTTGTAGTATGTAGGATTAATCAAATCTCCTTCTTTAGTTAGTCTTATTCCATATTCGATTGGAGTGTCTACTGCATCACAATTTTCCATAGCAAACTTCAACACTTCAGACTTAACAAAATTAACAATTTTGTCTTCAAATTTGTATTGTGAGCAGTCAGAGGCGAAATGACCATATTCTTTGCAATTATAACATTGCACGCTTGCATTGTTATTCCTCCAGTTTGAGTATCCTCCATGACTTCTTCCTCTGAATCTCCCTCTGCCTCTGCCATTGAAATTTTGATTTCGTGGCCATGAAATTCTTGATTTCTATATGATCTTCCTCCTCTTCCTCTTCTATGCAGAAACCTGCCTCTCTAGAATGCTCCTTTGCTGGGTTCACTAGAATTCTTCAAAGTTAGCTGTGTCTGCAAAGCATGTTCTAGAGTTTTTCCTTCTCTTCTGTCAATTTTTTGCTCATGGGATTGTAGCGATCCCATTAACTCTTCTACTGTGAACTCTCCTTAATCCTTTGATTCTTCAATTGCTACAACCACATGGTCAAACTTTGAATCTAGTGATCTCATAATTTTCTCCATCACACGAACATCATCAATATCTTCACCATTCCTTCTCATCTGGTGAACCAAGGAGATTACTTTTGTAAAGTAATCTGATATTGTCTCATTACCTTCTTTGTTCATCTTCAATACTTGCGATCGGTTCATCTCATATAAAGACATTACAGCGTGACTGTTACAAACTTTAAATAACTTAATAACTATAGAAACTCTTCAATACTTGCTATCGGTTCATCTTATTTTTAATGTGTATCAAAGTGCATTGTATTTAACTCTAATGCACATAAACTTAATAACCAAGTTTAATAACTAACACTATATAATGAATAAATATCAACAATCGTTGCAGGCTTAAGAGGTATAAACTCTGATGATTTCTTCAATTCTTCTGTGTTAGGATTCTCGCTCAGTTTAAGGTACAGTAAAAAAAAATTGCAGGCATAGTGTCTTTCATCAAGTTTTCTGGTGATTGCTTTTCCTTAGACGAGAAAAGTGGCGAGTTGTTGTCGAATCTTCGTTATCGGTTGAATTAACTCATCAACGCAACCAAGGAAGGCGGAGGGGTCAGCAGAGTCGGACCGGTTGGGTGGTCGTTGGTGACGTCCGATCGGACCAGATCGGGTGGTCGGCAGACGATGTCTTGCGAGATCTAATGCCCTAAGGACTTGATAATATGATCAAGAGCTCTAGGATGACAAATTGAGAGACCTCTATTTCAAAACTATGGAGATGCATGTTAAAATGCATATGCATGTTTTTTTTTGGTTTTTTTGACAAACTTGCCCTTTAAAGAGCGACACGTGGTTGTAACGACTGCATGCTAAACAAAAATTGTGAGAATGCATGTTGAAATGTACATGCATGTTGAAATGTTTTTTTTTGACAAACTTTCCCTTTAAAGAGAGACACGTGGTTGTAACAACTACATGCTAAACAAAAAATTTGAGAATGCATGTTGAAATTTATATGCATGTTTCTTGTTTTTTTATTATTTTTACATGCTCGACCCTCGAGGAGTGACACGTGATCGTAAAAATTACATGATAAATAAAAACTTGTGGGAATGCATCTTGAAAAACATTTTTTTTTGCTCACCCTTTTAGGAGTGACACTTGATTGTAACAATTACATGATAAATAAAAATTTGTGGGAATACATATGCACGTTTTTTTTCTCACCCTTTGAGTAGTGACACAATTATATGATACACAAAAACTATGGTAATGCATGTTAAGATGCATATGCAATTTTTTTTGACAAACTCGTCTTTCGAGGAGTAACACATTATTGTAACAATTGTATGATACACAAAAACTATGGGATTGCATGTAAAAATGCATATGCAATTTTTTCTGACAAACTCGTCTTTCAAGGAGTGACACCTACTTGTAACAATTATATGATACACAAAAACCATGGGAATGAATGTAAAAATGCATATGCAATTTTTTTTGACAAACTCGTTTTTCGAGTAGTGACACATGATTGTAACAATTGTATGATACACTAGGGATTAGATATTTGCTTAAACCCAGCAATGCAAATTTCCTAAGTGATAGATTACCGTGTCACCCAAAATTTTGAATTTAAAATACCTCGAGAAGAGGTTGCCTTAACGCAAAACAGAATGCAGGTAGCATATACCCTAATGATTGGTTCTAATCTTTACGCAACAAATGATGAGTTTGTTCCTTTGGTATCAAAACAGGGTCTCTTGTTGTCCCAGTGATCACCCTCGTAAAGGCAATATGGGGTCTTAGCAGATAATGGGATGGCACGTATACCAATCACTACCATCTAAGCTCTCAGCGAAGAGTTGGAGTTTACACAAACTTCAACCTTGACTCAAGTCATAGGTAAGTTGCTACTCCCCCACCTAACTTAAAGTTGCCAATCACAATGATGTAACTCAAATAGATTAGCCATGCATGGACATATGTACATATGCATGAAATAAAAACGCAAAAACTTCTTAAAAATAAACACACATAAAATTCAAACAGATTGAAACAAATAAATCACATCAAAATATTCAAATGTTAGTCCAATATTTTTCAGAAAAATACCGTACCTAGCGGAGTCGCCATTTTGTAAGACGGGGAATATGGAATTGGGAATTGTTGTTGTTAGAAGTCATTTTGTCTCTTGGGCTCTAATACCAGACTTGTTGGAGTTGTAGCAAAAACAGAGGATAGGAAATGAAAGGTTTAGGCTGCACTCTCTTGGATTCTTAGAATACAATACATATGAAAATGGTATTCTCACACTTTCATTATGGAAATCAAAAATAACATATAAAGACATTACATCGTGACTGTTACAAACTTTAAAGAACTTAATAACTATAGAAACTCTTCAATACTTGCGATCGGTTCATCTTATTCTTAATGTGTATTAAAGTGCATGGTATTTAACTTTAATGCACATGAACTTAATAACCAAGTTTAATAACTAACACTATGTAATGAATAAATATCAACAATCGTTGTAGGCTTAAGAGTTATAAACTCGATGTTTTCTTCAATTCTTACGTGTTAGGATTCTCGCTCGATTTAAGGTACAGTAAAAAAATTGCAGGCATAGTGTCTTTCATCAAGTTTTCTGGTGATTGCTCTTCCTTAGACGAGAAAAGTGGCGAAGTTGTTGTCGAATCTTCGTTATCAGTTGAATTAACTCATCGATAGGAATAGTGTCTTTCATCAATCTAATGTTTTGTTTATCTTCGCCATCGTTAGGAATGTGAATTTGAACAATAAATTCCCAAATACATATGACTTTTTTTTAAATCTACGTAATATGAACTCCTAAGGTCATCGTTAGGAATGTGAATTTCAACAATAAATTTTTAGGTATAATTGAATTAACTCAAACGAATTCAATTTTTTTCCATCTCTTAAATGGACATCTAATAGCATATCTACTAATACTTTTCAAATAAGATGGTGCATATTTAATAAGACCTTTAACCCTCTTATTATAATCCATCTCGTGCAACCCTTTAGTTGAAACTTGATACATTCCGAATGATTATCCATTACATAAATGAAACGTATACAGAGTGTTGATGACAACATGTATTAATTAAAAACACTATCTAAATAAATTTTGATACCCACTATCTAAATAAATTTTGGGGCTTCCGACATCAAAACGCCTATCCGGCTTGGCTTCGCTATTGCTCAAGACTTCCCAATCACTCGGTTAAATCCTTACCGAGGACTCGGCATGCACCTTCAGCTAACCTTCGATGTCATCATTGTTAAATCTTGAATTTCGCAGCATATAGAAATTGTATTCATGTCGAATTATCAAGAACGCATAAACGATAAAACGGAAGCGTACCTGAATCCATAACCGGAAATCGTATGGATGGCCTTCTAGATTAACAAGTTCTTCCTTTTGAGAGCCCTAGTATTCTCTCTACAATGGGTGTAAGAGTGAAAATGATGAACTTGTAATCTAGGGACCATGACCCCATATTTATAGGCAACCAAGTGCCTTTGTGGTATTTATATTTTAACCCATCACTAAAATAGAAATAACCCCGTAATCTCTACACATTAAAGGTCCACACCCTATTAGATACATCAAAACTTAATTGCCTAAAATACTTAATAGATCATTTTAATTAGGCTTTACCTTATTTGACAGTCCACAAACACATAATTATTTTCATATAAGCCCAACGTTGGATTAATGATCCAACAATCTCCCACTTGGGCTATATGTATAACCTTATAATTATGTTTTGCAAAAATAACCAAATGAGCTCAATCTTTGCTGTCGTTAACAGATGTATCTATAACCAATCCGGTCCAGTAATCATACCAACATAGGATCTAAGCGGTTTTCGTTACAATTGTCGTAACTCAACCTATCAAAGGTCACGTATGCCAATACAATTAAATGACATGGATCATGATGTGGATGTGTAGCATGGAAATTTCATGCAATATGATCTTAACATGCCTATTTCCAACTGGTCCACCCTTAAACCTTAGTGAGATCAAACCATACTAAAATCAGAGTGTAAATTAAACCAAAGACTTTATTTCTGCAGAAAATAACCTCATAAATATCCATAAACTGAAAATTTGTCTATATTACATCAACATGTAAAATTACAAACTCCCTTTAAAATTGAATACTATCAATGGCCAAAACACTCATACGTGCAGTATACTCATGAAATATTTTGGGTGACAATCCCTTAGTAAGCGGATTCGCAACCATGGAGTTTGTACTAATATACTCTATAGACAATTTTCCACTCTAAACTCTTTCTTTAACAATTAGGAACTTGATGTCTATGTGTTTCAACTTCGATGAACTCCTATTATTATTGGAATATAAAGCTGCCGATTTATTGTCACAAAATAATTTTAGTGGTCTTTTAATATCGTCCACTATACGCGACTCGTGACAAAATTCTGCAACCATACTCCATGATTGGATGCCTCATAACATGTTATGAACTCAGCTGTCATCGTAGAAGAAGCTATAAGTGACTATTTAGCACTCTTCCAGAAGACAGCACCTCTTGCTAGCATGTAAATATAGTCTGATGTAGATTTCATACTATCTTGGCATCCAACAAAATCAGAGTCGTTATACCCAATGATCTCCAAATTACTCAAACTCCGATATGTAAGCATGTAGTCTTTTGTTCTCTGTAAGTACCGTAAGACCCGTTTAGCTGCTTTCCAATGGTCTATTCCTGGATTGCTTAAAAATCTGCCCAGTAGCCCAGTAATGTACGCAATATCCGGACGCGTACAAACTTGAGCATACATTAGACTCCCTACTACTGAAGCATAAGGAATCTTCTGTATTTCTCTTTTCTCAAAATCATTCTTAGGGCACTGATTGAGACTAAATTTGTCTCCCTTAGCCACAGGGGTATCTCCTGGTTTACAGTCTTGCATGCCATATCTCTTAAGAACCTTTTCGATATAGCTCTTTTGTGATAATCCAAGAATACCTCGAGAGCGATCTCGATGTATCTGAATACCTAATACAAAAGAGGCTTCACCAAGATCTTTCATCTCAAAATTCTTAGCTAGAAATTTCTTGGTTTCGTGCAATAAGCCTATATCGCTGCTGGCAAGCAAGATGTCATCGACATACAAAACCAGAAAAATATATTTACTCCCACAGAACTTATGGTATATACAATCATCGACCAAATTCATCTCAAAACCAAATGAGATGATCACTTGATGAAACTTGAAATACCATTGTCGAGATGCTTGTTTGAGTCCATAGATGGATTTCTTAAGTTTGCAAACCATATTCTTTGGGTCTCCAGACACAAAGTTTTCAGGTTGCAACATATAGATCGTCTCATCAATGTTACCATTGAGAAACGCTGTCTTTACATCCATCTGATGTAACTCAAGATTGAAATGTGCCACCAATGCCATTATAATCCTGAAAGAGTCTTTCGAAGATACCGGAGAGAAAGTCTCTTTATAATCGATACCTTCTTTCTGTGTAAAGCCCTTTGCAACAAGACGTGCCTTGTACTTCTCCACATCACCTTTGAATCTCTTTTGGTCTTAAATATCCATTTACAACCAAAAGGTTTCACACCTTCATGTATGGGACAAGATCCTACATGTTATTGTCTTTCATTGACTTAATCTCGTCATTCATAACATATATCCACTTTTGAGAGTTAGAACATTCAATGGCTTGATGTAAGTTGATAGGATCATCTTCCATCACTCCAATATCTACCTCATGTTCTTGGATAAATATAATATAATCATTTGATATTGCACTTCTCTTCTCTCTAGTGGATCTTCTTAATGACATAGATTTTAGAGGTGCCCGAGGCTGTTCTTCTGGAACAATTTCTTGAATAGGAGGTGCTTCAACATTGTCTTGATTTGTTGTGTTTTCAACATGGTCAAAAATGGAATCTTGACCAATGTTAATGACACCTATGGGAATATCAATATATTCCTCTTCAAAGACAAAGTTTTTATCTTTATCACCTCCCGCAAACTCGACATCCTCAAAGAATCGGGCATTTCCCGTCTCGAAAATCGACCTAATTGTGGGATCATAAAATTTATACCCCCTAGATCTTTCCGAGTATCCAATAAAATAACAACTTACCGTCCTAGAGTCCAGTTTCTTTTCATTAGGCCTATAAGGCCTTGCCTCAGCTGGACATCCCCAAACATGCAAATGTTTTAGACTAGGTTTCTTACCTGTCCAAAGCTCATAAGGGGTTTTGGTAGTTGCTTTAGTGGGTACTCGATTAAGGATATATGCTGCAGTCTTAAGTGCTTCTCCCCAGAGTGATTCTGGTAAGGTGGAATGACTAATCATACTCCTTACCATGTCCTTAAGCGTTCTGTTTCGTCTTTCAGCAACACCATTCATAGTGGGCGAACCCGGCATAGTGTACTGTGGGACGATACCGCATTCATCTAGGAATTTAGCAAATGGTCCTGGACGTTGTTCTCCTGAACCGTCATATCTACCATAGTACTCACCACCACGGTCAGATCTGACGCTTTTGATCTTTTTACTGAGTTGATTTTCAACTTCAGCTTTATAACTTTTGAACACATCCAGTGACTGTGATTTTTCACTTATGAGATATACATAGCCATATCTGGAAAAATCATCTATGAACGTTATAAAATATTGTTGACCATTCCAAGCGACCGTAGGAAATGGCCCACAAATATCTGTATGTATTAGTTCTAAGATGTCCATAGTCTTGTTGGCTACAAATCTCCTTGTATTGGTTTGTTTTCCCTTAATACAATTAACACAAATATCAAAATTTGTAAAATCTAAGGGATCGAGAATTTCATCTGACACAAGTCTCTCTATTCTCTTTTTAGAGATATGACCTAATCGTTTGTGCCATAATATACCTGAATTCTCGGTAGTTAATTTTCTCTTGGTACCTCGTGTACTTAATTGCAGAGATTCATTAAATGAAGCAATTGTATCAATCGAATATAGATTATCGTAACCAGATAAAGAACCTGAACCAGATAATTTGGAATCATAAAACAAACTAAATTTTCCATTTCCGAATGAACAAGAATAACCAGATTTGTCCAAAGCAGAAATAGAAATCAAATTCCGTCTAAAAGACGGTACAACAAAAGTTTCATTAAGATCCAAATAAAGTCCAGTCTTTAACAATAATCTAAATTTTCCAATTGCCGCAACTTCAACCGTCTTGCCATCGCCTACATAGATATATCTTTCAACATCATCCGGCTTTCGACAACTCAGGCAACCTCGCATAGACACATCGATGTGAGTTGTTGCACCGAATCTAACCACCACGTGTGTCTAGGTACCGAAGTTAAATTAACTTGGAACAAACCAAAGCAAGAAGCATACCTTTCTTAGCACGCCAAGCCATCCGACACAAGTCTCTCTATTCTCTTTTAGAGATATGACCTAATCGTTTGTGCCATAATATACCTGAATTCTCGGTAGTTAATTTTCTCTTGGTACCTCGTGTACTTAATTGCAGAGATTCATTAAATGAAGCAATTGTATCAATCGAATATAGATTATCGTAACCAGATAATTTGGAATCATAAAACAAACTAAATTTTCCATTTCGAATGAACAAGAATAACCAGATTTGTCCAAAGCAGAAATAGAAATCAAATTCCGTCTAAAAGACGGTACAACAAAAGTTTCATTAAGATCCAAATAAAGTCCAGTCTTTAACAATAATCTAAATTTTCCAATTGCCGCAACTTCAACCATCTTGCCATCGCCTACATAGATATATCTTTCAACATCATCGGCTTTCGGCAACTCAGGCAACCCCGCATAGACACACTCGATGTGAGTTGTTGCACCAGAATCTAACCACCACGTGTGTCTAGGTACCGAGTTAAATTAACTTCGAACAAGCCAAAGCAAGAAGCATACCTTTCTTAGCATGCCAAGCGTGATAGTTGGTGCATTGCTTCTTTTATGCTCTTCAGCACCACAAAAGAAACAACTAGCACTGATCGAATCATTTGATTTCGTTAATTGTTTCTTTTGAGGTACTTGTACTGTAGCTTCCTTAACATTCTTTCTTTTCCTTCCCTTATCTTTAAAGGCGTTGGCTAAGTGAGCACTCTCTGTCCTATCTTGCTTAAGCCTTTCCTCTTCCTCGAACACAAGTGTGAGATGAGCTCATTCGAAACCAAGTCTCTTTACGATAATTGTAGCTCACCTTAAACTGGTTAAATTGTGCAGGAAGAGATATTAAAACCAGATGCACTAGCAAGTCCTCAGAGAGTTCAAGCTGAAGTGCTTTGAGCTTGGAAGCAAGATGTGACATCTCCAAAATGTACTCCCTTACATTACCTTTGCCTTTATACTTCATTGAAATGAGACTTGTCAAGAGTGTACCAATTTCAGCCTTTCCATTCTTGACGAATCTCTTTTCAATATTGGCAAGGAATTCCTTAGCTGTTGTGATTTGATTAGACATTGTGCCCTCGAATGCTTCCGGCCCTCTTCATGATCATCATACACATGCGATTTGATTTCTCCCACCTTTCCATATCCCTCTTTTCATCAAAGGTACTCTCATTCGTAAGTGGTAAGGGAGAATCAGTTCATAACACAAGGTCAAGATCCATAACTCCAAGAACAATCAAAAGATTATCTTTCCAAGACTTGAAGTTAGAGCCATTAAGCATAGGAATTGAGTTGATACTGGCAGTTATATTTGCAGGATTAATCGCTGAAAAGAACAACAACAATTGAAACATGCTCATAAACAAAACTTATCTTAAAAGCAAAATAAATTAATTCAAATAAAGGTAAAACCCATCTTAAGATATCGAGCACTCCATTAATATTTTATCTTTGGATAAAAGATTAATTTGTAAGTGATATCTTAATGTAGTAATCAAACATTGATAATAAGAACATTTCAAAAATAAATCAGCCTTTGGGTCGATTAATTAGTCACATATATAACCAAATAATCATCACATGTTAATTACTACATGTGTATATGCATTTACCTTAAATATTGACCTTCCTTTGGGCCGATCAATAAGAACATAAATCGCATACACATAACCATTTATATTTCAAAATGAAATTAATCTCCACAAAAGAGGTCACTTTGGTGACATATTATTTTAATTAATTCATTGTAAAATATATATATCACCATACCAATATTTGAAAAATAAATTTGCATTTTTTTTTATTTACAAAGTCAACTGTTGACTTTGACCTACAAAGTCAACTGTTGACTTTGACCTTGCGGCTGGACCGGGTTGAGCCAACTCGGATCCTAAACCAGCCTACTTAATACATATTTTATCATGGGCTAAAATTTTCTATAGGCTGAAGCCCATAATTTAAAATATTTTATATGGGTCTAAAGCCCATAATTTAAGCCCAAAGACCATAAAATTATATGGGTCTAAAGCCCATACTTGCTATGAGTTGAAGCCCAAAGACCATAAAAGTATATGGGTCTAAAGCCCATAAGTTATTTGCTTTGGCCCATAATATATATATTCCTTAATCCATTTGGTATAATAATGGATTAATACTAATAAACAAATTTAAGTTCTTGCACCATTATTGTGCACTAATTCATCTAATTTAAGTGCTTGCACCATTATAGTGCACTAATTCATCCTTGAGCACTAACTAATTTTAATGCTCAAACTTTAAAGTACAATAATTATTAAGATCAAATAACAATATCAATGAGAGGAGCAACAAACATATCGGTGGCAACTTGTTTTTTTTTTGTCGGCCACTAAAATTTCTTACATCGGTCACCGTGTTGGCCATCAATCTCCTTATCACGTAGACTGCCAGTTTCAATTTGCTTTCACGAGGCGACAAGGTCAGCAAAGGAAGAGGATAAGCGCAACCGCCTTACGGAGTTCGTCCATTCACCGGAGCTGACAAGGTCGGCGCTAGTTTCCTTCATCTTGGCAGCCATGGGCTGCCAGTTAATTCCTCCTTTATCTCATCAACGAGGTCGCCAGTTGCATCACTAGCGCTAGCTTTGCAAGCCCGTAGGTCTGCCAGCTTCATGATCACTATATATACTTCATTGTTTCATATATGCTTGAAGTAAGTTTATATAGATATAATATATATATATATATATATATATATATATATGTGTGTTCATATATATACACACACCTCTTTATATGGCAACCTACTGGCAGACCATATTTCCTTAATATATATATAAACACATATATATATATATTATCTCTATATATATAAACTTACTTCAAGCATAACATTGTTGTCAAGTCATTTTGATAAACTCTAACTATCACTGGATACAATCCATCATACTTGTTAATATACATATATAAACTTTGCTTCACTCTAATATATACATATAAGAATGAAATCTCACTTGCATATATTCTCAATAATTAAACATGAAGTGGCTCTGATACCACTTGTTAGATCTTGAATTTCATAGCATATAGAAATTGTATTCATGTCGAATTATCAAGAACGCATAAACGATAAAACGTAAGCGTACCTGAATCCATAACCAGAAATCGTATGGATGACCTTCTAGATTAACAAGTTCTTCCTTTTGAGAGCCCTTTGATCTCTCAACCTTAGCCTTAGTATGGTATCAATTTCTATATATTATGAAATTCAAGATTTACCAAGAACGCATAAATGATAAAACGGAAGCGTACCTGAATCCATAACCGGAAATCGTATGGATGACCTTCTAGATTAACAAGTTCTTCCTTTTGAGAGCCCTTTGATCTCTCAACCTTAGCCTTAGTATTCTCTCTACAATGGGTGTAAGAGTGAAAATTATGAACTTGTAATCTAGGGACCATGACCCCATATTTATAGGCAACCAAGTGTCTTTGTGGTATTTATATTTTAACCCATCACTAAAATAGAAATAACCCCGTAATCTCTACACATTAAAGGTCCACACCCTATTAGATACATCAAAACTTAATTGCCTAAAATACTTAATAGATCATTTTAATTAGGCTTTACCTTATTTGACAGTCCACAAACACATAATTATTTTCATATAAGCCCAACGTTGGATTAATGATCCAACAATCATCACCCATGTCTTTGAATGGGCTTATACTCGCTCGCCAAGTTTTTAATAAAAAGGAAGAAGAAGAAATGGTAGATGGAGAGAAGGGAGGTTGTTTGTCAAGTTATAACTTAAATATAACATTCTCTAGGCATACTAACAACAAACATATTTCCTCGTAATTTTATCTGCAATAATGACACCTCATTTCTTTTTAATTTCCAACCGTAATTATCTCGGTATCCATGAACAACTATTCATCAATTAATACAAGAGAAATAGATAGGTAATATTCCATCGATAATTGTTATTGTAATTTACCAACGAAATTGTTTCTACAGTTATTTTCGTTTATTTGTGGTAATTTCCTACTAGTTTTTTTCTAATTCCTCGTATGATCAATATGTACACATATATCACACACAAGATATATTTTAATATAAAGTCAATTCTCATATAGTGGTATCAAGGTTACGGTAAAAAACACTTGAAGCGAGTTGAATTTATTTATAGATGAATTTTAATATCCTAAAAATGAGTTTTCTAGTCATAGACTGAATCGCTCAACAACGGATCTTAAGAGATTAGTTTTTATGATAATTTTTTTAAAATAGACCAAATCTCTGAGAGAAGAATATGAATTTCATTGACAGTGTGAATTTATTTGTTAGCCTGAATAGTCCATGCTTTCTGGAAGAAATATTAAAAAATAAAAATTTACTCCAATATAGAGGTTTAAAATAATATTTCGTTAATATTCATTTCTAATTTCTAATTTGATTAGATCAACACCTCTCTGAAATAGAATTTCGGAATGTTATGTCTATTATGTGCTTTAACTGAAGCGTATACTTGCCTTGATTTCTTGCTGTGGCAGCCTCATTTGCCTTTGCGTCCGACCCTAGTCCTCTACAGGATTTCTGTGTAGCCATCAATGATAACAAGAATGCTGGTATGCTCAGTCTCTATCGATCTGTACTTCTTGCTATTTTTTAACAAAATTTTCTGATGTTGTTTTCTTTTAATGCGCACGAACACCTTGTTGCTAACAGAAACTCTTAATTTCATGCAGTGTTCGTGAATGGGAAATTCTGCAAGGACCCGAAGCTTGCCACAGAAAAGGACTTCTTTTTTTCAGGGCTCCACATCGCCAGAAACACCTCCAATCCACTTGGCTCGGTGGTCACTCCTGCTAATGTTGCTCAAATTCCAGGACTGAATACTCTTGGAATATCCCTGGTCCGCATTGATTATGCACCATACGGTGGCCTAAACCCACCACACACTCACCCTCGTGCCACGGAGATCCTAACAGTCCTGGAGGGAACTCTGTATGTAGGCTTTGTCACATCCAACCCTGATAATCGTCTCATAACCAAAGTCCTGAACCCGGGAGATGTTTTCGTGTTCCCAGTTGGACTCATTCACTTCCAATTCAATGTGGGGAAAACCAAAGCCGTGGCCATTGCTGCCTTGAGCAGCCAGAACCCTGGTGTAATTACAATCGCGAATGCAGTGTTTGGATCCACTCCACCCATTCGATCTGACGTTCTCGCAAAGGCCTTCCAAGTGGACAAGAATATAGTGGACCGTCTTCAGAAGCAATTCTGGTATGACAACAACTAGAAGAAAATCCTACTGCCAATACAAGCTGACAGGCAGCCCTGCATGCAGTAAACCACATGGATTGCGTTATTTTGTTATCTTTTTAATTTCTTATGATTATTATTCCGCTTGTTGTCACTCAATAAAGAGCTGCATTGCTTATTTTGAGCTCCATATAATTGGTTTATGTATAAATAACATCACCGATGTTTGTTAACTAAAAGCTTCCATTTTCTTTTTCTTTCTGCCTTCCTTTTCCCGTTTGGTGGCACATAAAATTAATATTAATTCGAGAATGGATTAAAATTTGGTGGAGCATATCTAGTCCAACTGACAAAGTACTTGCAGTGATGTCCTTATTCGATCTTGTAGATGTGGCAAACTGTGTTTGTTTCGAGGCACAATAGTTAAAACTGGAAAATCAGAGGGTGTTGAGAGAAGGTGCTTGTGCTTGGTCATGGTCGGAAATTTCCTCTTTCACCGATGTCATACACATTGGAATTTGGAAGGCAAGTTTGTAACTAGTTGGCTCGAGTAGAGAAAATGAACTATAGTAGCATTTTTTCATCGGTAGAGGTAGTGAAACAGGTCTTCTTTCTAAGAACAACGCTCTTACTGTAAGTTTGCATAGGGTGCACATTCATATGAGGGATATGCAGAACAACTCATATAGCTCCAAGTCTAAATAAATCCTCTATTGTCATATTGTGCAGTGAGTGACTTGCATCACTGGATTCAGGATCCACAGGCAGAGAAGATGAATGTAAGGGTGCAGAGGTAATGGACTTAGACGAAGATAAGGTAGGGGAAGTAGTATTAGGGGGTGTGGATTGAGACACAACAATAACATTCTTATTTGTGACCACAAGCACGAGGATAGAAGACAAGGATGAGGGTTAAGATGAAGGAACATGTCTTGATATATATATATATGTGTGTGTGTGTGTGTGTGTGTGTGTTCATTTGTTAACAACGTCAAAACAAACATATCCTTTATATTGGGATGCACATCGTAAGAATACACATAGTTTATTGACAAGATAAGGATGAAGTAATGGGAAACATGCACAACCAAAAATATATAGATGAGAGTTGAGAATAATTGGGAGGCTTAACTTAAGGATTAGCCAACCCTTTCTATATATATGAATAGGACAATATACAATAGCAATGGTGGATATTACCACACAAGAGTATGTCTACAATATTTCCTATATAAGTACACTCTATAATACGCCCCCTCAAGCTGAAGCTTGAATCAAAAAGCAGTAAATGAAGTACGAATCGGCTTAATGAAGACATCTAAGTTTGATCTTGAGAGGAAATAAAATGAATTTGAATATTTTTCTTTACAACTCTATCTCAGACACAATGATAATCGACTACAACAAGTTTTGTATGAGCATGAAAAATAAGATTTAGAGACAAATATGTGGCACCAAGGTTGTCACACCAGATTACAAGAGCAAATAGTTGGAATCTAGAGCTATGATAATAAGTACTCGAAGCCAGATAATTTCAGTAGTGCCATCTTCTAAGGCTTTGTACTCAACTTCAGTCGAAGAGCTAGCAACTGTGCATTGCTTAATGAATTTCCATGAAGTCGGTGTCTCACTAAATAACACAAGGTAACCATCAATATATTTTCTATCCTCAATACCATGTACCCAATCTGCATCTGTAAAACCATGTAAAACATGCTAGTAATATGGAAGGCATGTGATGTTCTACCCCGAAGATAACATAAGATGGGTTTCACGGTAGCCTAATGAGACTCTGTAGGAGCATGCATAAACCGATGGACTGGCTAACAACAAGAGCAAATATCTGGTTGTGTTAAAGTGAGATATTGTAGAGCCCCATAATTTTTTGAAAACGAGTAGCATCAAAAAAGAATGAATTGGGCAGAATGGTAGCTTTAGATGCCGAGATAGGAGTATCAATAGGTTTGCAACAGAGTATACTAGCTGGAGGGAGTATATCAAGTGTATATTTATGCTGACAAAGCATAGGACCCATACTAGTAGACTAAACCTCAATTCCCAAAAAATAAGGAACAAAAGCCAAGTCACAAAGCTTAAATTTTGAGCTTAGTAGCTGAATGAGGCGTTGGAGCACAAAAGAGTTACTACCTGTAGGTAGAATATCATCAACGTAGACCAGAAGATAATAAATATCACCACCAACAAAGAAGATAAACAATAAGGTCTCCACCTTAGAAGTACAGAAACCAATAGATAATAGGAAATCATTCAAACGAGTGTACCGTAGGTCGCAATGACATGACCCCAAACATCACTTAAAATTAACTCAAGTGGAGCAGAAGTTTTGTGACCCGTAGGTCGCAATGACAAATGAGATTGAAGTCTTTGAACTCACCACCAAGGCCACGCAACACATAGAGATTGAAGTCTTCAAGAGCCATTTGGCGACCAACAGCAACCAATTCATTAAATAATGATTTGGCTTGCTGCATGTATATACTAGCCGATGATTCACCTTGCCGAAGGTCTTGAAAGGAGCCATGGGTTGCATGGTGCAAGAATTAGAAGAAAAGGTAAGTGCCTTCTCAAGAGTGCGTCAAACACAATACAAAGTAGAACAATCTACCACAAGATGCAACACATCCATATATACTAACCGATAAATTTATCTTGTTGCTTCTAATAAAGGAAAGACGGGCTGGCAATAGAGAAAAACCAACAAAAACATAAACAATATAGGCTAGAGGGCATGACATAGAGTCGTCAGTGAAATGAAAAAGACCTTGACCAAGAAGATATGGCTTCATCTGCATTCTCCAATAGAGATAATTTATGTTGGTAAGTTTCAACAAAAAATATTTGGTGAGTGTTTGATAGAGGGACCATAGCTGGAGTATGTGTTCCCATGAGAGGCAAAGGAATCGCAAAGACTTGAGAAAAGAATCAGAAACTTGCTTTGCATACGAGGCTGTTGTTGGACAATAGCTTGGGGAAGGTAGCCGGCTGTGGTGCACCTCTTGTGGAGAGGAAGATTTCAGAAGCAACAATAGAGTCCATGAAGGAAGAATGGAGATAGGGTAGACTGTAAAAGTGAGAAAAGAGTTTTGACGGTAGAAGGCTCTAATACCAAGTTAAGAATAATTAGGAGGCTTAAACTCATAGTTTGCTACCCTTTTTATATAATTAGGAGGCAATATTCAATAGAAATGGTGGAGACTACCACACAAGAGTATGTCTACAATATTTCCTATATAAGTACATTCTATAATGATGAGAAATAACTAGTATAGTTTTGAATTCAATTTCATAAGGAGTTTGTCGTGTAAAACAAGAGAGGGCATTCTATTTATCAAATATAATGTTGTATGGACTGCATAAGTCCAAAAACAAGATGGCAATTTTGCACAATGAAGCAGGGTGATGGTGGTTTCAATTAAGTGACGATGCTTTCGTTCAAGACCATTATATTTAGGAGTGTAATGCCATGATTTTTTATGAACAATCCCTTTAGTTGTAAGAAAGGCTTGAAGTTTTTTATTTATATACTCCCTTCATCCATCACTTTGTAAAATTTGTATAGAACATGAGAATTGAGTGTAAACATAGTTATAGAATGCAATGAACACAGCACACATAGCTTGTATTGACCAGTGGAAACAACCAACAATATCTTGAATAATCCTCAATAAACATCACATAGTATAACCATCAATGGAAACACAAGGACAAGGCCCCCAAACATCATTATGTATAATGTGAAATCGCATTAGAGAAATATCACTATGATAATAAAAGGGAAGTTTAGAAAATTTAACCTGTAAACAACTATGACACATAGATATGGGAGAAGGCCCGAGTTGATTATGCACCATACGGTGGCCTAAACCCAACACACACTCACCCTCGTGCCACGGAGATCCTAACAGTCCTGGAGGGAACTCTGTATGTAGGCTTTGTCACATCGAACCCTGATAATCGTCTCATAACCAAAGTCCTGAACCCGGGAGATGTTTCCGTGTTCCCAGTTGGACTCATTCACTTCCAATTCAATGTGGGAAAACCAAAGCCGTGGCCTTTGCTGCCTTGAGCAGCCAGAACCCTGGTGTAATTACAATCGCGAATGCAGTGTTTGGATCCACTCCACCTATTCGATCTGGCGTTGTCGCAAAGGCCTTCCAAGTGGACAAGAATATAGTGGACCGTCTTCAGAAGCAATTCTGGTATGCAACAACTAGAAGAAAATCCTACTGCCAATACAAGCTTACAGGCAGCCCTGCATGCAGTAAACCATATTGATTGTGTTGTTTTGTTATATCCTGAATCTCTTATGATTATTATTCCTCTTGTTGTCACTCAATAAAGAGCTTGATCGCTTATTTTGAGCTCCATATATTTGTTTTATGTATAAATAATAGCACCGATGTTCGGTAATGAAAAGCTTCCGTTTTCTTTTTCCTTCTTCTTCTTCCCGTTTTGAGGCATACAAAATTTACTATTAATTCAAGAAAGGATTAAAATTTAGTGGAGCGTATGTAGTCAAACTGACAGTAGTGATTCCCTTATTCTATCTTGGAGATGTGGCAACCTGTGTGTTTGTTTCAAGACATAAAGGTGTCTGAATGATTGGGACAATGAGAGAAGACATATTAAAACTTGATTGGCTTATTGGAGATTGGCAGCTCAAACTTGATGTAGAACAGGTTGCGGAATCGTATATGCTGAATAGGGATCACCCGAAATTCAAGGGCAACTGAATTTCGGCAGCCGGGTCGTCGACGTCGGAATAACGCGAAACTCACCCAGTCGATGCGTTTCGTCGTTTGCGGAACAAATCAGCAGCTTTGCTGCTGACCTAGACCCAATTTTGGCCAAATTCCATCGTTTCGGCCCCGAAATCGGCGTTTTTGCTATTTTAGGAAAGTTTCGTTTTTGCAATAACTTTTTAATTAAGAGTCCGAATTGACTTTGGTCAATTGGTACTCTCTTAGAATTCTTAGCTCTTTCATATTCTGCATTTATTTCAAATTTGCCATTTATGGCAAATTTACTGTTTTTGTCTTTTCCTCTTATGTAATGGGCTAGGCTAGGGTTTTATCTTTAAGTACCCTTTTGTAACCTTGCAGCCGCCACTTTTCATTCTAAGAACAGAAAGCTTGAGCTTCTTTGAGATTTAATCTCGTTTTCTTTTATTTTTAAGGAATATTGACGTTGGTTGTATTCCCTTTCGATTCTTCGCTGCGTCAATTGGTATCAGAGCACGGATTTGCCGAACTCGATGGCGAATAACGAGCGGAGAAGAAAACTCTATTGGCGGAGACCATGGAGTGGAGGCCTTGTGGGCGGCAAGTGGAGGAGATGCGACAACAAGTAGCGCAGATTCGCGAGATGCTTGCTCGCCGGATTCATCTCAATGCCAACAACGAGCCACCAGTTGACAGGGTTCGTGCTGAGGGATTTGCCCGAGGCCAACCTGTTAATAGGAGACGCAACCCAGCACCTCGCATACAACCCGACAGTGATGATGATTCAGATGAAGAGGATGCTAGGGGGTACGGTTTACCTCCACCTGCGAGGAGACCAAGGGAGCAGGATGATTATCGATTGAAGGCAGATCTGCCTAGTTTCAATGGGAACCTGCGAATTGAAGATTTCCTTGATTGGGTCACTGAAGTGGAGAGGTTCTTCGAGATGATGGAGATACCAGAGGAGAAAATGGTGAGATTTGTAGCGCTCAGCCGAAAGGAGGAGCAACGGTTTGGTGGGACCAAATGCGTAAAAATCGGCAACGACAAGGGCGAACACTTGTGCGGACATGGCGTCGGATGAAGCAATTGATGATAGGGAGGTTTCTGCCTCCAGATTATGAGCAATACTTGTTTCAGTCACTACAGGACTGCTCACAAGGGTCCAGATCCGTGTTTGATTACACCGCGGAGTTTTCGCGACTCTTAGAGCGAAACAACCTTAATGAGACAGAGGGGCAGCGTGTATCCAGGTACATGAATGGGTTGAAACCATCCTTGCGCGATAAAATTGGTCTGCAGGTGGTGTGGACTGTGGAAGAGGCTCACAACCTTGCGTTGAAAGCTGAATTGATGGAGCGAAGGGGAGGATTTTCGGGTTTCCGTCGAAACAACCCCGAACCATCATTTAGTCATAGAGACAAGGGTGGCAGCAGCAGCAATAACCCAACAGGGGTGTTGAATCAGAGCAAAGAGGGAGGCAGCAGCAGCAACAACAACAACCCCCCAGCCCAATTAAACAGGGGTATGCCGCGAAACCCGAACCAGAACACGAACTTGAACTCCAACCCATATGCTAGACCTGCACCCGGGGTCTGTTATCGCTGTCGAAAACCAGGGCATATGTCTAACAATTGCCCAGATAGGCGCAGGCCTGTTAATTTGATCGAGGGTGAAGAAGAGGGTTTAGGTGCTGCGGAAGACGACGCAGGAGAGGATGATTGTTACGAGGAGCCGAGTTCGCAGAAGAAGATGGGGAACGAGTTAATTTTGTTGTGCAGACGCATACTTTACACCCCAAGGCAGAGGAGACGAGGCAGCTGAATAACATATTCCGCTCATTTTGCACCGTGAGTCAAAAGGTGTGCGATTTAATTGTGGATAGCGGAGTTGCGAGAACTTCGCTAGTGAGGGTCTAGTTGAACAACTAAAGCTGCCAACCGAGAAGCACCCGACTCCTTATACAATCGGCTGGATTAAAAAAGGACCCACGGTGAAGGTAACTGAAATCTGTCGCGTCCCTATTTCCATTGGAAAAGTATATAAGGATGATGTAGTTTGCGATGTGATTGATATGGATGCTAGCCATGTGTTGTTGGGTCGTCCGTGGCGTGATGATGTGGATATTACTTATAAGGGGCGGATAATACATATTTGTTCACATGGGGTCTCATAAGATTGCTATGGCTCGTGTAAAAAGAAGGCGTTGTCCGGTAAGGTCGTTGAAGTAGAGAAGCGATGCTTTTGACGGTAACTGGCTCGGATAATGAGTTTGTGACAGATATTAGAGTGCGCAAGAATTTTATGCCCTGGTAGTAAAGGCCCTTGTGGTGGAAGGGAAGTTGAGGCTTCGGTGACAATTCTCGACCAACTGAAACCAAGTAATAGATGAATTCGAGGATATCACTTCGGATGAGTTACCGAATAATCTGCCGCCTTTGAGAGATGTACAGCATCATATAGATCTCATACCAGGGGCCAGTTTGCCAAATCTACCTCATTATCGGATGAGTCCGAAGGAGAATGAAGTGTTGAGGGAGAAAATTGAAGAGTTGTTGTGGAAGGGTTTTATTCACGAGAGCATGAGTCCGTCGCGCGGTTCTCGCATTGTTGATGCCAAAGAAAGATGGGAGTTGGCGATGTGTGTGGACAGCCGCGCCATCAACAAAATTACAGATGAAATATCGCTTTCCAATTCCCGCCTAGATGACATGTTGGATCAACTTGAGGGTTCAAAGTTATTTTCGAAAATTGATCTCCGCAGTGGTATCACCAGATTCGGTCGACCAGGAGATGAATGGAAAACAGCTTTTAAGAGCAAAGATGGGTTGTTTGAGTGGCTGGGTATGCCGGTCGGGTTGTCAAACGCGCCGAGCCCATTTATGCGCGTAATGAACCAGGGTTGGAGGCCTTTTGTGGGGACGTTTGGTGTTGTTTATTTCGACGACATTCTTATCTACATAGAAATGAAGATGAGCATGTGGAGCAGCTGAGAGAGGTGTCTGTCGGCTCTACAGAAAACCAGCTTGTTCCTTAACTTGAAGAAGTGTAGTTTTATGACAAATAGCCTCGTTGTTCTTGGGCTATGTGGTCGGTTCGTAAGGGATTCATGTGGATGAAGAGAAGGTCCGAGCAATCCGGAATGGCCTCGCACCGAAGACAGTAAGTGAGGTTCGGAGTTTCCATGGTTTAGCCACCTTCTATCGCCGATTTATTCGGAATTTCAGTACTGTCATGGCACCGATAACCGAGTGCATGAAGAAGGGTAAATTTCTATGGGGAGAAGAGGCAGAAACGAGCTTTGCTTTGATAAAAGAAAAGCTATGCACCGCGCCGGTATTAGCCCTTCCCAGTTTTGAGAAGATTTTTGAGGTTGAATGTGACGCGAGTGGCGTGGGGATTGGGGCTGTGCTTTCCCAAGAGAAGCGACCAGTAGCTTTCTTCAGTGAGAAGTTGAGTGAAGCTCGGCAGAAGTGGAGCACTTATAATCAGGAGTTTTACGCGGTGGTCCGAGCTTTGAAGCATTGGGAGCACTATCTAGTGCAGCGGGAGTTTGTTTTGTATACTGATCACCAAGCTTTGAAGTTTATTAATAGCCAGAAGCACTTGGATAATATGCATGTCAGATGGGCAACTTTCCTTCAGAAGTTCCCTTTTGCTATTCGACACAAGTCTGGTACTCTGAATCGGGTTGCCGATGCATTGAGTCGTCGTGCAAATCTATTGGTAACAATGGCTCATGAGGTAGTGGGGTTTGAGTGCCTCAAGGAACTGTATCAGGAGGATGAGGATTTTAAACAAATCTGGGCGAAGTGCATTGAGAAACAGCCCGTTAGCGATTTCCATGAGAACGAAGGAGTTGCTTTCGCGGAAATCGTTTGTGCATACCTCGGACGTCGCTGCGCGAGAAACTGATCCGTGACCTTCATGGGGGCGGATTGAGTGGTCACTTGGGCAGGGACAAGACAGTGGCTAGTTTGGAGGAGAGGTATTTCTGGCCACAGCTGAAGAGGGATGTCGGCAATTTCGTGCAGAGGTGCTATGTGTGTCAGGTGTCTAAAGGTCAGTCACAAAATACTGGTCTTTATACACCCTTACCCATTCCTAATGATATTTGGGAAGATTTGTCCATGGACTTTGTGTTGGGGTTACCTCGTACCCAGCGAGGAGTGGATTCTGTTTTTGTGGTTGTTGACAGGTTTTCAAAGATGGCCCATTTTATACCCTGCCGGAAGACCTCAGATGCGTCGCACATAGCGAGATTATTTTTCAGGGAGGTGGTCCGACTTCATGGAGTGCCTCAATCAATTACTTCTGACCGCGACACGAAGTTCCTTAGTCACTTTTGGGTGACGTTATGGAAGATGTTTCAGACTTCACTTAACCGGAGCACAACAGCGCACCCGCAAACTGATGGGCAAACAGAGGTGACAAACCGGACTTTGGGGAATTTGGTTCGCAGCATTTGTGGAGATAAACCAAAGCAGTGGGATCATGCATTGCCACAGGCCGAGTTTGCTTATAACAGTGTCGCTCATAGCGCGACGGGAAAGACTCATTTTGCCATGATATATGTGACACCACCGAGACACACGGTGGAGTTAGTTCGCCTACCCAAGGGAGGTCGAGGATATAGTATGGCTGCTGAGAACATGGCTACACAAGGACAGGCCGTGCAAGAATAAGTCAGCAGAGGTCGGAAGAAACAAATGCTAAGTATAAAGTCACGGCAGATAAGCACCGACGCCGCAAGGTGTTTGAAGAGGGTGATTCAGTGATGGTTTTCTTGCGCAAAGAAAGGTTTCCGTGGGGACTTACAACAAGTCGAAGCCCAAGAAGTATGGTCCAGTATAAGGTTCTAAAGAAGATCAATGACAATGCCTATGTGATTGACCTTCCCGAAACAATGGGCATTTCCAAGACTTTCAATGTTGCAGATGTATTTCGGCTTCACGCGGAGGAGCCATTGTATCCTCGATTCCGATCCGCAACATAACTCGAGGTCGAGTTCTTTTCAAGTGGAGGAGTCCGATGTAGAACAAAGTTATGGAATCGTATATGCTCGAATAGGGATCACCCGAAATTCAAGGGCAATCGAATTTCGGCAATGGTCGCCGACGTCTGAATAACGCGAAACTCACCCGATCGATGCGTTTCGTCGCTTATGGAACAAATCAAGCACTCGATCTAGACCCAATTTTGGCCAAATTCCATCGTTTCGGCCCCGAAATCGGTGTTTTTGCTATTTTAGGAAAGTTTCGCTTTTGCAATAACTTTTTAATTAAGAGTCCGAATTGACTTTGATCAATTGACACTATCTCAGAATTCTTAGCTCTTTCATATTCTCGCATTTATTTCAAATTTGCCATTTATGGCAAATTTACTGCTTTTGTCTTTTCCTCTTATGTAATGGGTTAGGCTAGGGTTTTATCTTTAAGTACCCTTTTGTAACCTGGCAGCCGCCACTTTTCATTCTAAGAACGAAAGCTTGAGCTTCTTTGAGATTTAATCTCGCTTTCTTTTATTTTTAAGGAATATTGACGTTGGTTGTATTCCTTTCGATTCTTCACTGGCCAAA